>JAMPIV010015249.1:0-411646 GCA_024509875.1 Oreohelix idahoensis | reverse complement strand
TTTTTCGGACGGACAGTGATAAAAACAACTAACCTTCCCAGAGTTAGGTTTTTAAATCCTGAAAAACTTTATTAGAAAAGATAACATAGATGGGTTTACGTTTGAAAACATTACAGTACCCAGACAGCACATCTTCGAAACAGAAGGTAGAAGAAATTGCATATTTTGAACGCAGCCACTTAGCTCTTTTAAATTTGTATATTTGGGTTCCTTAGGGCTTGCTGACAAAGAATATGTAAAACGTTACGCAAATAGTCTAGGAATTAACAAGTTATAGCCAAAATAAAATGATGGTGCTGTCAGACAACACCCCAAAATCAGAATCGCTCAGTGGTAGATTTTTTTAAACCTTACGTATGGAAATAGCCTACCATGTAAACTCCAAATTGATTGGAGCGCAACAAATATAAGACTAAACACGATTGGTCGGACTATAAATACTATCTTTGGTTGTTAGGGGAGACGTAGGAAGGTAAAAATTTTTCAAACACTTGTCGAAACGTGGCTCCATTGGCCAGACTCGCTGATATAATCACTTAGGAGCGTTAGTTCGAGACCACTAGTTCAAATAAGCTTGATAAAGCAACAGTGCGTTGAAGCCAGCTCATATTTTTGCTAAATAAAAGCCTGGAACATAAGCAGATGGGAATTTGTGCCAGTAATTGTGCCAGAATTCATTGCTAGTCAACGTATCTGTGTTTATTCTATGAATTGAGGGACCGTGGTCTTGATGGTATTGAGCAGCACCTGGTCAGAGCTTTGCTGAATCCAGAGTCGGACAGCATACTCCTTTGTCCATTTAGCTATCAGTGAGGTGTCTCCAGAGCACAGGGGAGAAATCGAGCAGAGGAGTCTTTTCCTGCCGCCATCACGCAAGATAAGCTGATGTGGCCAGCTGAGCTCAAAATTATGTACCCCCATCTTAAAATAACATTGTAACATAAACTTAAGAGGGGAAGTAAATTGTTTTAATATCAGGAACTGAGAACATCTCCAATACTAGTTCCAATAAAGACATACTATTGAAGTCATGATGACAAATACCAACAGAGCTTGAACAAAACAAAACCAGTATTACCTCATATTACTACTACACAACTGACACACATAGGATACTTTTAATAATATATGTCACTACAATATTCATATTGATAAATTCTGTACATATAACTTGTAATTAAAATTGATTGTGATTCCTGGTTCCCTTTGTATTTGAATCAGGACACATATTCATTCATGACAGCAATGAATACATATTGTTATTTGAAAAGTTATCAGTGACTCCTTTAAGATATCCTTGTAGAGTGTTTTATGTATGTGAGTGTCACAGTGTTGTCAAGTGTGGTGGAATAAATTAAATTGTTTATCTGTCTGTTGTTGTTATGACTTACACTTCATCATACACATACCCTAGACATACAACGTAGTCATCACACTATTCCAGAATAATTCTGACTGAGATATATATATATGTGGCAGCAAGTAAGGTTATCTATAATACACTACTCTTATTAGATATAGATACCTTCACAGCTGATCTCAGTCAGTACACTAAGTCCCCTATAAATATTTATAACATCCCACTTTACCACATATATTGGGGTCTCGCTCTTGGGATTTTGAATCTTTCCCTATTAAAAATATTGGGGGT
Organism: Oreohelix idahoensis; assembly: GCA_024509875.1. Classification (NCBI taxonomy): domain Eukaryota; kingdom Metazoa; phylum Mollusca; class Gastropoda; order Stylommatophora; family Oreohelicidae; genus Oreohelix; species Oreohelix idahoensis. Next base: position 409,995 of record JAMPIV010015249.1, on the reverse strand, counting down.
AATTCACTTCAGGGAATATAAGAATTAAAAGGTATCCTTGGGTGGAATTAAATAAGGTTGAGCTCACGGTGCCTGTGTTGTCCATTAGATATATTTAGAGATTGAATTGTTGGTTAGACATTGTATAAATTTACCTGATAGACAATGGCGGACCTGGCCAAATTTCGATCTGCTGCTGTTCAGACTGCAAAAGAGTTAGGATTAGATGGGCAAGTTATGGTTGCCTATGTCACTACGGAATGTGACAAATTTATTGAACGCGAAGAAAGAAGGTTTGAAGCCGAAAGAAAGTTAGAGGCTGAAAAAGAAATTAAGAGGTTGCAGATTGAGGCTGACAAAGAGGCTAAAGCATTGGAAGCCGAGGAAAGAAGATTGACTGCAGAAAGGGAAGAGAAGAAATTAGCTGCAGAAAGGGAAGCAGAAGAAAGAAGATTGACTGCAGAGAGGGAAGCAGAAAAGGAGGAGAAGAGATTACAAAGGGAACATGAGTTACGACTAAGGGAGTTTGAGTTTCAAGGCCATGCTCCTGAAAATGGTGCCAGTCCCTTTGCCTCTGATGCCACTGCTAGCCAAGGAGCCTCAACCTCAGCTATGAATTTTCATTTAGATCATTTTGTTGAGAAAGACGATGATATAGAGAGCTACCTAAATAGGTATGAACTATTAGCTACCACGTATGGGTTAGAGAGAGAAAGGCGGAGCTTAAAGTTATCTCAGGGACTTCGTGGGGCAGCTTATGAAGTTTTTGCAAAAATGAGCAGAGGTGATCAGGAAAATTATGACATGCTAAAGCAGGCTCTTTTGTTAAGATATGAAAAGAATGCAGAATTCTATAGGAAAAAATTTAGGAATGCTAAACTACTGTCAGGTGAAACCTATCACCAGTTCTCTGCACGAATAGAGACATACTTGGAGAAATGGACTTCTCTGGGGAAAACCCAAGATCTTAAGGAAATGGTCCTTATAGAGCAATTAAGAGAGTCCATGGCTCCAGACCTGAGAAAGTTTCTCATGGAACAAGGTGCAGAGAGGCTGGGTGAGTTGCTAAATGTTGCTGAAAGGTATCAAGCAGCTCAAGCAGAGGTAACAGGTAATAAAAAGAAACAAGTGGATAACTTTAGGGCACCACAGAACTTTAATAAATTTGATCCTAAGGATCAAAATAAAGGTAAGCACCAATTTGATAGGCCACGGTATGAAAATAAAAATAAATTCCCACAATTCGATGAAAGGAAATATGATGAAAGAAAATCTTTCAACCAAGGAAAAAGGTGGTGTAAGAATTGTCAGATGGACAATCATGACACTGACCGTTGCAGAAGGAAACCTGTGTATATGGCAACCCTTCAGGTCAGGTCGACCTCAAGACAGGAGGAGGATATTATGTTGGATACCACTCCAGAAGAGATGAGGAAGGCACAGGCTGGGGATAAAACACTCAAGCCTTGTTTCAGAAAATTGTCAACTTGTCATACAACTCCAGGCAAGGGAGATTTTTACATGAAAAACAAGTTGATGTATAGGAAGACTGGAGCTAGATCCAAAGGTCAGGGACAGCTGGTACTTCCTAAAAGATATAGGGCAGACTTAATAAGGAGCCTACATGTGAAACCAGATGGGGACCATGAGAAGATAGGTACCATCATTCAAAAGGTGGCTCACAATTATTATTGGCCCAAAGCAAGATGGGACATTGAGAATTTTGTAGAAAGGTGTAGCATAGCACATGAGGGAACACCCACAAGTGGGAACATGGATCAGGACCTGGACACGCCACGGGGCAAAATTAGGCCTGATAATAAAAAGAAATATAAATTTGATAAAGTGGACCAAATGGAATGGGAAGCCCCTTTTCACGGACAAGCTTCACTTAACTGTTTTACAATGGCCACTATGCGGAGAGTGCAAAAAGATGTCTTACCCCAGGATAAGCCGAAAATCCCTCAATCGGACTTAAACAAACTGGAGGAAGAAGATGTAGAGAGGAAATCTCTCATCAAGAATTTTAAGTGGGGAGAAAGCCCCAAGAAAAGAATTGGTAGCGGTCGTTTTGTGCATGATAATTCTGGGAGGAAAAATCATCACTATAAAGCTTCGAGTGGAAGAGACCATACCGGTGCATGGACAAATAGGTCCACAAAATTAAAGGTCCATATGTAGCTTTGTTAAGAACGTGGACTGATGAAAAGGCAGAGGAAAACATTACATCTTCATACCAATATGTGAATGAGCTGACCACTCGTTTAAAAACTGGCTGGAAACTTGCCAATGAAAATTTGAAACAAGCCAGGAAGAAACATGCTGCCTATTATAACAGGAAGGCGAAAGACAGAAATTTGGCTGTGGGAGAGAAAGTACTGCTTCTTTTGCCCGGGAGTCAGAATAAGTTACAAATTGGATGGCAGGGTCCATATACAGTTCTAGAGAAGGTGTCTAGAACAAATTATAAGATAGATAAGAAGGGGAAAGAAAAAATCTATCATGTGAATCTCCTGAAGAAATATTTGGAAAGAGAACATCAGGAAGAGACACACTTGTTGACCTTGTCCATCGCCATGGAGATGAAAAAGGAACCACTTTCATCATTTGAATATCCATTACACCCCTGTGAGACAGCAGCACAGGTGAAAATCAGTACACATTTAACGAAAACTCAGAAAGAGAGAGTGCAACAGGTTCTAAATAATCATGCAGAGGTGTTAACAGACCGACCAGGGCATACAAACCTATTGGAATATGATATGAAACTGATAGACCCCACACCTGTCTGTATGAAACCATATTCGATTCCGTTTGCTAAGGAGAAAGCTTTGAAGGAAGAGATAGACTATCTATTGAAGGAAGGAATTATTTCACACAGTGAATCCTCGTATAGTTCCGGTGTTGTACTCTTAAGGAAGCCCTCTGGAGAACATAGACTCTGTATAGATTACAGGAGACTGAATGCTATTACAGAAGGACAGGTGGATCCATTGCCGGATACAAATCAGCTGTTTGCCAGACTAAATAAAGCTAAATATTTCTCAAGGGTGGATCTGAGTAAAGGATACTATCAGATTCCAGTAAAACCTGAGATCAGACAAAATTGTTGGATATAAACATTTCGGAGGAACGTAATGAATCCCTGAGTTGCCTCTTTGATTGAGGATATTCCGAATGTTTCATACAGGATAATAAGAAGATTATGGGATCCACTATGAAAACTCTGCTATCACCAGGTATATGTTATCTCCTCATACGTACATTTTGAGGGAAATATAATGTTCTCTGGACATGTCATTGCGCAGACTCAGAGAAGAGAAATGGTGAATACGGGTTGCGAAGCAGCATTAAGACAAGCACTCACACTTGCGGCTGTTCAGTAACATAACCGAAATATATTATTGGTTGTAGAAGTCTGAGGCAGATTTCATGAGTAGTGCCTACTCTGAATGGACCCAACTACATAAAACCATGATAGCACCACAGCAGAGTAAAGTCAAGTTGACTTACATTTATCTATGTGTATATAGAATAAAGGACTGACATATAATGTCTGTTTTAAGAGGGGAGGTGTCGTGAAATATTCTAATCCACATATATAAATTATCAGGTAAATATAAAGCCTAACAAATAAATTCTAATAAAGAAAAGAGCAATGGTAAAATAACGGTGCTGTCACAATAACTGTACTCGAAATCCCCCTTGTTTTATGCTTCGTCTGCAAATTGTAACGCTTTCACGTTGATAGTAAAAGCCTACTATATTATTACCCGCTTTCTTCAATGAAACGTGTGCTGTATTTCTTGGAAAAACAGTGAGATACGCAAGCTGAACAATGACCTAATTTTAATATTTCATTCATTCCATTTTATACACGGCGTAACTAAAGACAGATGGACTAAAGGATAGAGAGAAGGGAGGGCTGAAAATCAGGAACGCATGCAAAATTAAACACGCGTCTCGCTATTAATGCCACCCCCAACAAGCGTAACGCGATACACAATTACTACTATCACGCGTGTAAGGCCACATGCACTAACTTTTTCGGACGGACAGTGATAAAAACACTAACCTTCCCAGAGTTAGGTTTTTAAATCCTGAAAAACTCTTATTAGAAAAGATGACAATAGATGGGTTTACGTTTGAAAACATTACAGTACCCAGACAGCACATCTTCGAAACAGAAGGTAGAAGAAATTGCATATTTTGAACGCAGCCACTTAGCTCTTTTAAATTTGTATATTTGGGTTCCTTAGGGCTTGCTGACAAAGAATATGTAAAACGTTACGCAAATAGTCTAGGAATTAACAAGTTATAGCCAAAATAAAATGATGGTGCTGTCAGACAACACCCCAAAATCAGAATCGCTCAGTGGTAGATTTTTTAAACCTTACGTACGGAAATAGCCTACCATGTAAACTCCAAATTGATTGGAGCGCAACAAATATAAGACTAAACACGATTGGTCGGACTATAAATACTATCTTTGGTTGTTAGGGGAGACGTAGGAAGGTAAAATTTTTTCAAACACTTGTCGAAACGTGGCTCCATTGGCCAGACTCGCTGATATAATCACTTAGGAGCGTTAGTTCGAGACCACTAGTTCAAATAAGCTTGATAAAGCAACAGTGCGTTGAAGCCAGCTCATATTTTTGCTAAATAAAAGCCTGGAACATAAGCAGATGGGAATTTGTGCCAGTAATTGTGCCAGAATTCATTGCTAGTCAACGTATCTGTGTTTATTCTATGAATTGAGGGACCGTGGTCTTGATGGTATTGAGCAGCACCTGGTCAGAGCTTTGCTGAATCCAGAGTCGGACAGCATACTCCTTGGTCCATTTAGCTATCAGTGAGGTGTCTCCAGAGCACAGGGGAGAAATCGAGCAGAGGAGTCTTTTCCTGCCGCCATCACGCAAGATAAGCTGATGTGGCCAGCTGAGCTCAAAATTATGTACCCCCATCTTAAAATAACATTGTAACATAAACTTAAGAGGGGAAGTAAATTGTTTTAATATCAGGAACTGAGAACATCTCCAATACTAGTTCCAATAAAGACATACTATTGAAGTCATGATGACAAATACCAACAGAGCTTGAACAAAACAAAACCAGTATTACCTCATATTACTACTACACAACTGACACACATAGGATACTTTTAATAATATATGTCACTACAATATTCATATTGATAAATTCTGTACATATAACTTATAATTAAAATTGATTGTGATTCCTGGTTCCCTTTGTATTTGAATCAGGACACATATTCATTCATGACAGCAATGAATACATATTGTTATTTGAAAAGTTATCAGTGACTCCTTTAAGATATCCTTGTAGAGTGTTTTATGTATGTGAGTGTCACAGTGTTGTCAAGTGTGGTGGAATAAATTAAATTGTTTATCTGTCTGTTGTTGTTATGACTTACACTTCATCATACACATACCCTAGACATACAACGTAGTCATCACACTATTCCAGAATAATTCTGACTGAGATATATATATGTGGCAGCAAGTAAGGTTATCTATAATACACTACTCTTATTAGATATAGATACCTTCACAGCTGATCTCAGTCAGTACACTAAGTCCCCTATAAATATTTATAACATCCCACTTCACCACAGAGGAATTACTCGGTTCGCGACTCAAAGAATGGAATCTTTTAGCGCCCAATACTCCGATATCTAAATTTCGTCATAGACACAGATGTTGCAAGGTGGTTTGCTCTGAACAATGTTCCATGTGATATGAATAAAACAATTATAAATTTCTGGCCATTGTTTTTTCTTTGATATGTTAGTTTTTTTTATTCAGTGATAGTGCATCGTGCCTTCGATGGAAGATTAAGCGAATGCGGGGGTGGAAGATTCCGAACAATACTTGAACCTTGGAATACGATTGATTTGATAAGTCATTTCATTGAGTCCATACATTTAATTCACAGTTGTACACACAGGATGATCATTTCAAATAGGAGTAGAACATAAGTCCATATAAGTCATGCATAAATTAATCAATAACGTAGACTGCTGGTTTACGTGTCAATGTCCGTTTAAGGATACAATGCAGTATTGTCGTCAGAACATCACAGCTATATGCACGCGCAGCTAGACATGGCTACCTGCCGACAGTGAGACTGCGAGTCTGAATATTTCATATGAATTTGACGATTATTCTTCTCCTTCTGAGAATTCTAGTTAAATACTAACCTCCATAAATTTCCCTCTCATATAGAGTTCTAGGACTGACCCTGGTCCATCAAAAAATGCATATATAAATGGCTATATCATGCCATTGAATTGGAAGGTTAGAAAAACGCAGCTATTCAGCTTGGCGGTCAAGTAACAAAGGGTAGCGTTTCTTAGTTACCGACTGTGACCCAAACAACGCTATACACGTCATAATCGATCGTGTATGGAGCGTTCAATAATTGAAACATCTATCGCAATATATTAAATGCCTTAACCTTTACAATTGCACGCCTGATAACCTTTAGCAGACGGCGTTAATATCATATACCGTAACAATTCCCTGTACACCGGGGAAAAAAAATCGATAGATTTTTTTTCAAGATCTATCCGACTTAACAATTTTTCAAAAAAATTTAACACAATTGTGACATATGGCCGACGATGTTCTGAGTAGAACCGTGTTGCGGTCATGTCAACTAACTATTTGTCATAGTCATCTAACATTAATCATATTATATATCAATATTATACATATTATTATATCAACTAAATAAATGTCCAATGTTAATAGTGAATGATAGAATTAAATTAAAGTAAGGTCTGTCGTATTAGTATGTCATATAGGAATTAATTTGACTAATTAACATTAAATTAATTAATTAAACTAAGAGTTAAATTATTAAGGTTCTAATGTAATGCGATGTTATGAGAGAAGAAAAGACAAAATAAGTGAGAAGAAATAGAAAGAAATTCGAATATAAGTTTAACTTACTTGGGTGTGTTAAGTGTTAGTGAATAATAACTGTCTAATTTAACTAACTAAATAATGTATAGGTACATTAAAAAAAAAATATTAATCTAATACTTGTGTGAGATTTATTTTCTCTTTTCATAATTTCTTCTTTTTATATTTCGTTCTCTTTTTTTGTTCTTTCATTTCATTTTTTTCTCACATTTCATTTTATTGATAATAATTCAATTAAGAAGTTAAGTTAACTAATTAATTAGTATAGGATATGATGATCCATCCGTAGTCTTGATCCTGATGAATTCTTTTAGGCAAAAATGTTCAAACGTTTACGTTGGAAAGAAATGTCATTTATCCCAGCATCCAAGAATTAAGTGCACATCGGATAATAAGTTCGACTTGTCGTCAGATATTGTTCCATGATTGTTCAACGAATATTCATATATCGTGTATGGACGTTAGACGAAGTTTCAATGACAATATGTATACCTTGATTGTCTTTTAGTTCAATTCTGTGATGCATATAGTGTTTATAAAGTTTAAATTGAAGGCAAGGTTAGTTCCTTTATTGTTGATATGTTTTAGGAATGTTAATGTTGATTATTCGTCGTCAATAGGATTACGTGACAACGCATCCGCCACAATGTTTTCAGTGCCAGGAATATGTTCAATGGAGAATTCAAATGGCTGTAGGATGATTGCATATCTGGCGAGTTTCTGGCTTTTATGGTTAGATCGACGCAAGGATGCTACAGCACGTTGGTCCGTCTGTATGGTGAAGGGAGCACCAAGCAGGAACTTTTCGAGTTTAGTTATTGCCCATATCACAGATAAAAGTTCCTTGTCGACTGTGGAATACTTTGTTTCTGCCGGCTTTAGCTTTCTTGAAATATATAAGGTAGGATGTAGAATGCCATCATGGTTCTGGAGCAGGCATGCACCAATGCCGTAGTTACTAGCATCTGTTCGTAAGAAAAATCTTTTGGAAGCATCGGGAAGTCTTAAAATTGGTTCATGCGAGAACAAATTTATAATTTTGTTGAAAGTTTCATTGCATGTACCAGTCCATGTCACCTTCACCGGCATGTCTTTTTTTAACAATGAAGACAATACAGCCGTGATGGATGACAAGTTTGGTATGAATCTACTGTAATATTGAACAAGTCCTAACAAACTCCTGACCTGTTTCTTCGTCTGAGGAACTGCTATGTTTAGAATTTTGGAGACTGTACTAGGTAACGTTCGGATATATCCCGATCCAATGATATGTCCCAAAAAGGTTATCTCATTACACGCGATTTGCACCTTTGTAGGTTTAGCAGTTAGATGATAATTCCTTAGAGTGTCGAAAACATATCTAAGTCCCGAAACATGTTCCTCAAACGACGAACTAAACAAGCATATGTCGTCAATATATGTAATAACGTCTGGTCTACCTGATAAAATTTGTCGCATCAGGCGAATGAAGGTAGATAGAATGGCGAATTACTAGTCTCAATGATTCCCAGAGACAACATCTGTTCAAGTTCCTTAGTAGTTTTAGCAAGGAAATGTAAAGGAACAGAATAGGGATGTACACGAATAGGTGTATCATCATTGAGAGTAATGTCATGACTGATAGCCGATGTGCGACCCGGGACGTCGGTCAACACATCTGGATAAGATTGTAATAGATTAGCAATCTGTAGACGCTGTTGCGGTGTAACCGTTGAAGAGATGGTTACATCCCGCCAAGATTCAGTAGGTTGAACTACTGGTACCGGTAACGGTAACTGTACCTCAGGAAAAGAAGATTCTTCTTCCTGGATGACAGATAAGTTAGAATAATAACAAGTAGATACTGTGTTGTCATCTAGTTCATGAAAAATTGACTGTAAGTGTTCAGGACGTGTATGAAATTGCTTGAGCATGTTAATATGAAATATCTTTTTGTGTCCCTTGATATCTAAGACGTAATCAACGTCGGAAATTTTATCAATGACTTTGTAAGGACCATTCCAAGATATCAATAATTTATTGTTATTGTGAGGAAGTAACACATAAGCCTCGTCGCCTGGGAATAATTGGCGTAATCGTCGAGACCTATTTTGTAGAGATCGAGCCTTAGCTTTTGCAGCCTCAGAAGAAGCTGTTGCCAACTGGCAAGACTCAATAATGTTCTTCCGAAGATTAATCACGTACTCGTAAGATGACTGAGTGTCCTGAGTCATCTCCGCGTCAATTAATAAGTCTTTTATTAGTCCCATAGGACCTCTTGGGGGAGCACCAAAAACTAATTCAAAGGGAGAGAAGCCAGTTTGTTCATGCGGTACCTCCCGATAAGCAAATAGAACAGCTGGGAGTGCTCTGTCCCAGTCATGAGGGTGCTTAGCAGTAACCTTATGTAGTAGTTGTTTAAGTGTACGGTTAAGTCTTTCAACCGCACCATTACTCATAGGATGATAAATACTACTTAAATTCCTATCAATGTTCCAAGTTTTCATGACTTCCTTCATGGTGTCAGATATAAACTGTGACCCATGGTCTGATAAAAGTTTTCTAGGAAACCCTATTCTAGAAAAGATGAGATGTAGTGCATCAGCTACATCTGTGGTAGTGGTGGTCTTTAATGGGATAGCTTCTGGCCATCGTGTGCACAAATCAATGCACGTAAGGACGAATCTATGTCCTCTGGCCGATGGTAGCAATGGACCAATAATATCTATTGCCATCTTGTCAAACGGTCTTACTGAGATATCGCAAGCCTGAATAGGCGCCGTGTGAAAAGCTCCACGTGCTTTCACTTCTTGGCATGTAGTACAGGAACGTACATACTGCGAAATATCTCTTGACACTCCTGGCCAAAAGAATGAAGACAGTACTCGAGATCGTGTTCGAGTATATCCCATATGTCCAGCACAATGTGAGTCATGTGCATGTTGAAGAATGTACCGTCTAAAAGTATACGGGACCATAACTTGTTGTTTCATTTGTGATTTGTCATTAAAACATCTAATCAATATGTCATTTTTAATAACAAAACAATGTTTGTTATTATTACCTGAGGATAGATTGTCAACTTTATCAACCAGCTTAAAAATTTTTTTTAAAGATTTATCCTCTTTTTGTTTGGTTGCAAATGTTTCCCTGTCAATAGGTGAATTGACTACAAATTCCTCTTGGTTGTCTGCATCCATTTTATTATCATCAACTTTCTCCATGAGTTGAGTCTGCGCTCTAGTCGTCACGGCGTTTCCAGTGCATAGGTTATGTTTCTCCCATTCTATAATCTCATCTGGAGTACAATCTTTACTGCCGTGTATACGACCAACCATCAGATCAGCTATAGGCTTTTTTAGCATACATACTTTTACGTTCCCTGTGAAAAAAGGTGTGTTAACATGAATAATAGCTGTGGGGTAAAACTCAATAGTTCCCCCAAAAGTCATGCAACGGACATATTCCCCCGTTGCACAGCTAGGATGTACCAGCGACTGTCGTACACCAATCGTTGTGGATCCTGAATCCCTCAGCACTGAGACGACGGATCCATTAACTAATCCCCTGTTAAAAATTAGTAGGCCTGTTCCATCGTTGACTGCAAGACCTACCTCTGGTGTAATATGTCCGCAGTTAAGCACTGTTTCTTTCGCCTTCTGAAAAATAAGATTGCATTGTTGGCAACTATTTGCCACATTATAATTAATAGCAAAACATGCAGCAGAAGACTGTGTTGTATTATTGTCAAGTGGGACCTGAGCTATAGGGGTAGTATTATTTGTAACTGCCGCCCCTGTATTATGGTTGTAATGAGATGATCCCCGAGAATGAGATCGATTCCGAGTATAATTGTTAGAATTATCTCGTCGTCCTCTATAGTAACTATTATCTCGATGTCTCGAGCCATGATTATTACCATTCCAGTTACTATTATTATTGGGAGTATGTGATCGATTATAATTAGTGTTATGTTGACCATTGTGGTAGTTTGTTTGAGGTGAATAATTTCTATCTCGTGATCTACCTCTGTTGAACTCATTTTTATTGTTGAAATCATTATTATGTCCCTTCTGAAAGTTAACATTGTGATTTCTTTGGAACCTGCTTCTGTCTACACTGTGATGTCTTTGTTTGTTATTATGATTGTAGGCCATATTAGACGCCACAGGTAGAGGTTCTCTTAATGAGGAGTTAGAAATGGTTGCATTCGGATGTGCCGAACAGTAGTTTAAAGAAATTTTTTCTAACTCGTCCATAGTACCTGGTTTACGCTCCTGCAAATATGCAAAAAATGGCTGGCTAACCGAAGATAATACCTTATCCCGTAGTAGTAAATCAACTAATTTGTCGTATGATTTGTTGACTTCTGCCAGTTCAACCCATCTATTAAATGTATTGCGTATGTTCGCAATGAATCCTGCAAAATCTTTTGGAGATTCAGGTAAAATTCCCTTAAATTTCAACCTACAGTGTTCCTCGTCCAGGTGAAACCTTCGTAAAAGCAAGGACTTAATAGCACCGTAGTTATTTGCTATTGATGGGTCAGCATTTTGAGAAGCCGTCAATGGTTCTCCAACCAAGAATTCATTTAACTTGAGTACCCATGACTCTTCAGGCAAATGGTTTGTTTTGCAAGTCTGTTCAAAACGTGACAGGAACGATGAAAGGTCGTCCACGTTTAAGTTGAGAGTGGGTAATTTAAAGTTGTAGAAATGTTTAGTTTGGCTGGATGATGATCCATTTTGTGCGTTATTATTCTGGTTTGCATCAGCACTTTGTGCTTGTAATCTTGCTGTCTCCAATTTAATACGCGCCAATTCCATTTCTTGTTGTAAAATAATTTCCTCTCGTTTCAATTTATTCTCTTCTTCCTGTTGAGCAATTTCTCTTAATCTATTTTCCTTGGCAATTTGCTTCATCTCACGTTCTGCTTCCTCTTTCTTTAATGCAGCCTTTTGTTCCTCTTCCTCTTTCTTTAATGCAGCCTTTTTCTCTGCTTCTTTTCTTTCATGTTTTTCCAGTTCTGCCTCAGCAAACTGACGAAGTTCTTGAGATTTATAACCATATTCCCTACCAATTTTAACGAAATGGTCTATAGTAAGCATTTTGACTTTTATCTGTAAGTAATTATTGATAATTACTGATTAAAATAGTCAATAGTAGCTTCAGAGTAATTATTATACTTACTCAACTTAGAAATATTCAATATAAATAATCACAATAGTACTGAACTCTAATGTCTAAGTTCAACTAATAGACAATATTTTGTAACAATATTGTATCTAAATAATAACTATATCATAAATAGTTATGATATCTGTTAACTATAATGTAATTACATCACACAATTAATCTCAATATCCAATAATGTTGGGTATGATTCCTAGTAATTATATTGTTCAATGTACTAAGTCACTCTCTTAGTACCAGAAAAGTATATTAAATAATATACAATGGGTCTATTACCTCAAAGGTAGACTATAAGATTATTTTATTTGGTCAATATATATATTATATTATTATGCCCTAGGCATCTCTTATAAATTGTAGTGCTACTTTCTTGGACTATCACTGCATAATTATGCAATGTCCCATATTAACCTTAAATATCAGAAAAAATTAATTAAATTAAATTACAAGTGTATTATTGCATATAATATCATATTATTAATGTAGTATTTAATATATATCATGAGGACAAACAAAACAATGATGCAACTAAAGGGTACAAACAATGTTAAGACGCAAACAAGACATTTTCACAATTAAAAATGAATTTATGAACTAAATAAAACAAGCGGAAGTGTCACAAGCCAAATGAAGGGTCAAGGTCTGACCCGAGGTCAACTTAATATTCAAAGTACACAAAAAAAATGACTGCAAAAAATGATGACATCACAGGACTCATAACGGACGAACATTTAACAATCATCAAATAAATGATAGTAAGAGGAGACTGGACGAAATAGTTAACGAACATGATACAAAACTGAATAAAATTGTTAACTGAGTACGAATAAAATACACCAGTTATCTACGGAACGGTACAGCTAACACAAATCGTCAAACGACAGCAGATTTGGACAGATAGTCCAATGGCAAACCTCAATGGGGCTTCCAAAAGTGCAATCGTTTAACTGCCCTAAGAAACGACCGAAATCAATTCAGGCATCGTGAGAGCCACAGAATCTAATTTCGGTTCATCCTCCCTACCTCCCACGAATTAACAACACATTAAGACAACAAAAAGTACATTAAACATAGGTAAAAACATGCCGATGTAGGCAGAGGGCATGGACTCAGTTAGCACTGTTTGCAATAACAACAGTTAAACACCTAGACTTATCTTTTCCGTTGCTTAGATCAGTGCTAGAGGTCGTCAACAGCTAGGCCTGTGCCTTTGACTGTCTGCTCCTGATGGGCAGGCAACGGTAGTCCATCTTGTGCATCTTGATCAATTTGAAGCGAACTAGAGAGGCGTTGAAAAGATGTCTTCTTCACTGCGACAATGCAACAGTGACGTCATGTTGCTATTCATGATCACGTGCGTCACGTCAGCTTCGTAATGGTCATGTGATCGAAACTTGATCGTAAATATTTCATTCGAAAGTCATGAAAAAATTTTTGGTTTTTGGTTGTTTTTCGTCCCCACATACCGGGCACCACTGTTGCAAGGTGGTTTGCTCTGAACAATGTTCCATGTGATATGAATAAAACAATTATAAATTTCTGGCCATTGTTTTTTCTTTGATATGTTAGTTTTTTTTATTCAGTGATAGTGCATCGTGCCTTCGATGGAAGATTAAGCGAATGCGGGGGTGGAAGATTCCGAACAATACTTGAACCTTGGAATACGATTGATTTGATAAGTCATTTCATTGAGTCCATACATTTAATTCACAGTTGTACACACAGGATGATCATTTCAAATAGGAGTAGAACATAAGTCCATATAAGTCATGCATAAATTAATCAATAACGTAGACTGCTGGTTTACGTGTCAATGTCCGTTTAAGGATACAATGCAGTATTGTCGTCAGAACATCACAGCTATATGCACGCGCAGCTAGACATGGCTACCTGCCGACAGTGAGACTGCGAGTCTGAATATTTCATATGAATTTGACGATTATTCTTCTCCTTCTGAGAATTCTAGTTAAATACTAACCTCCATAAATTTCCCTCTCATATAGAGTTCTAGGACTGACCCTGGTCCATCAAAAAATGCATATATAAATGGCTATATCATGCCATTGAATTGGAAGGTTAGAAAAACGCAGCTATTCAGCTTGGCGGTCAAGTAACAAAGGGTAGCGTTTCTTAGTTACCGACTGTGACCCAAACAACGCTATACACGTCATAATCGATCGTGTATGGAGCGTTCAATAATTGAAACATCTATCGCAATATATTAAATGCCTTAACCTTTACAATTGCACGTCTGATAACCTTTAGCAGACGGCGTTAATATCATATACCGTAACAACAGAGAACTTGTTCAATACTTTGAGATGGATGATGACATTTGCTATTGCAAAGATGTAAACGGTCTAATGGTGCACCTCGGTCATGAGCACATAGTCAACGAATGGCGACTTTTCATCGACTCTTCCAAGACTAGTCTAAAAGTCGTGTTATTGCATAACGGAAATTTATTTTCATCAATTCCAGTCGCCTACTCTGTTCATATGAAAGAAACTTATGACAATATGGCTATACTTTTGGCAAAAATAAAGTACCATGACTACCAATGGCGGATTTGTGGAGACCTAAAGATCATTGCAATTCTCACGGGCATACAGACTGGGTATACTAAATTTTGTTGCTTCCTATGTGAATGGGACAGCCGCAACAGACAGAAACATTATGCAGCTCGGGCATAAAAATGTAATACATGAGCCATTAGTTAACAAAGATAGCATCCTTTTACCACCGTTACATATAAAGTTGGGGCTCATGAAGAATTTCGTAAAAGCGTTAGATAAAACGAGCAAAGCTTTCACTTATCTTCGAGAAAAGTTTCCGCAAGTTAGCGATGCAAAGATAAAGGAAGGTATCTTTGTAGGACCTCAGATTAGGAAAGTTATTGCAGACAAACAATTCGAGAACTTGTTACATGGTAGTGAACTTCGCGCATGGATGGCATTCAAATCGATCGTCGATAACTTTCTGGGAAATCACAAATCTGTCAACTATGTGCGTATTGTTAAGCAGAGCATAGATGCATACAGAATTATGGGCTGTAACATGTCCCTCAAAATCCATTTGCTCGATTTGCATCTTGACTTTTTCCCTGACAATCTTGGCAAAGTCGGCGATCAACATGGAGAACGATTTCCATCAAGATATCGCCGTAATGGAGTCACGTTACCAAGGACGGTGGAGTGTGACCATGCTTGCCGATTATTGTTGGATGCTTCATCGCAGTGTACCACATGCCATTCACCGACGAAAGTCGACTGCAAAGAAATTCAAGCCTATATAACTGTTATACTTCTTGTACGAATGATGTTGTAATACTGTATGCGTTGTTAAAAAACTTCAATTGCGTATTTCTGGAGATCCCGACCTGATAGAGAAAAACGGTTTCCAGATTTAAAAACAGTGCATTAAAATTGACCAGAAAAACATAGAAATGTTAGAGAAAGAAAAAAAAATTTTTTTTGTTAGCCAGTGTAATTGACCGGTGGGGCCTTATTGGCCCAGGTTAGCGGAACCCCTGAAGCCCAGCCTGATTATTATGTTATTGTATTTATAGAAGTTAGACAATGTTTTTTATTTATTAATTTTTTTTTTACACTTATGCTTTCCTTGCAACAGCAGTAATGTTCCAATATCCGCCACCGTTTGAAAATTTTATGACCTGAAATTTAGGAACGACAGCAAATGTGTCTGGAGACCAAGTATCAACGCGCGCACGTCAAGGCCATCACATTTCTGTTTAACCTCAACGGGTTTCACTCATTGTCGTTTCTGGCATGACCCAAACTGGCGCGAGCTGATTATTATTGTTGATCAGCGTCGACCATATTGCACTCTGGGCAAACTCACAGGTGCTCAGTCTCCCTCAACAAATGTCGAAGGGTGTAAATGCTAATTGTTCCTGTTGGTTTTATACACGCAGGATGCATCCTTTCATACGTCCATCTCTGCTAGGCTTACGTTTGATGCCAAATTCCAGCAATCTTAGCTTTGTTGATTCATGAATTGCAGTGTCGTTCTTTAACAGGTTATAATTAATTGTTATTAGCATCTGTCCCTTATCTATATCCATTGTCCCCACTATTTATCTATATCCATTGTCCCCACTATGGGTGCTCCCTGCATGACCAGAACAGTAGATCCACACCAGTTTTTGAAGATTCGAACTTCTGTGGGTGTTTTCCATTCACGCCATACCAATCAATTTCTGGACTTTCCGAAGCATGGACTGAGAGTGTAATACAATAACTGTCATGGTTTATAGAGTTTCGGACAGCCACTTCAGAGCCACCTCAGAGCTGCAGTAGCTGCCCCTATCTCCATTCTCATGCTGGAGGTTGTTTTCAACGTTTTAATCTTAGTAAACATTTCACAAAAGCACCTTAGCGGGAACAAAAGTTACACACAGGTTTTAATAATGTCACTAAAAGGCGACATTTTTACATCCGTCAAAAAAAAAAAAAAAATACATAGAGAGGATTGATATTAAAACATGATCTATCAAATGAAATAGAAAATTCATACATACATGTATATGCTTATTAATATTTTACAGACTCTCAACGGCATTGTGTTGTGTCACTCTCCAAGGCTTATCGTCAATATCATCATCATTTTTATTTCAGTTTATGCTCCCTCTAGAGCATGTAGCCTTCACTGCAGCTGGCCTCAGTAAGCTTGCATTAATGCACTCATGTGCTATTGCAGCGGTAAAATATCCTATATATAAAATCCCAGCTTTTTATGTCAGTGCGTAACGCTAAGGGATGCAACTTTCGTTGAAAGTTAGACATTAATTGTATTGTTTCCCTTATTTAGGTACTCTCCCAAAAATAGTAACACTTACCAAAGAAGAATGCGCATATGACGGTGTGCACAAAAATATATTTATAGAATGTGTGATCCCGTATACACACCTTGGGATCCTCGCTGCTGCTACGTAGTTCGTGTACTGTGGTGATGCACAGTGGTTTTTTAAAATACTTTTGAATAAGTAAAATTGCCGTTAGGTATTGGTGCTTTTGAATTTAATTCCCGTCTTACCACGGGCTATTACACTAGTGTAGTAATATGTTTACATGATGAGTGTTCTCAGCTCCGTCTACAACTTCCTGTTAGTCGCCTAATACGACATGCGTGATGAAGCATTTGTTGTTTTTTTTTTCTTTTTTTGACTCATCAGAAACCCTCGGAAACTACACTCATAACTTCATTTACTTTTTTTTTTCATCGTTATCGATTTGTCATTATATGGTATATTATATATTATAGCGTGTTTTTTTTGCACCCGAATGCCAAAGCTTTCAGTTTACATACATTTATATTTTAAATCCTGACAACGATACAAAATTACTGTAACGTGGATTTGGATTTTGGATAGGTAAATCCGTTCATAAAAGGAAAGCATGCACAGGTACATAATTTTAATAGAAGTGGTAACTATATAAAAGCGTAAAGGTTACATATTTTCAAAACAGCAACTGCCAGTAGCGCGCACTAAGTCACCGCGGGAGAAATCATGACAGAGGTCACCATGAGTATCGCTAACAATGAGATTCATTTTACTTCTAAATAATGCCCACTGAAAACTAGTTTGTTGCCCTTTAGCACGCTGCAATCGACAAATGTCGACGAAGGTAACCTATGCTCTCCCAGCTGTTGTCGACATATGTTGTCGAACGGATATCTTCGTTTTCTAGCGTTAGAATGTGTGTCACGTGATATCACAGCCGGATGTTAAGTTATAAACTTAACTGAGAGAGAGTTCGCTACCGTTTCCGATCGCCTTTAGTAATGGGTGTATCCGCGTTTATTTTCTGTGAATTTTTTTAATCGAAATGAATCGGCATAGAACACGCGGCCATTTCGCTCTTATTTTATTGCATTCTGACGCCATGCGGTGGGGATGAGATTTTTGTCTTTATAAGCGCTGATATCGGTTCTCAGAATATGTTTGATGGCTGAGATGGAAACGAAAGTAGAATGGCTTTCCTGGTATGTATTTTTTTCGGGGTTAGAATTAGGAATATCGGAAATGTTTTAAGATTACGGCCGAATGTCAATGCTGACGAGAG
This sequence comes from Oreohelix idahoensis, assembly GCA_024509875.1. Classification (NCBI taxonomy): domain Eukaryota; kingdom Metazoa; phylum Mollusca; class Gastropoda; order Stylommatophora; family Oreohelicidae; genus Oreohelix; species Oreohelix idahoensis. The sequence goes on along the minus strand of JAMPIV010015249.1, from coordinate 391,811 downwards.
CGTTTATTCCTTTGCTACTGATGATGGGTGTAACGAAAAGATTGTCATTTGATTTGTATTGGTCTATTGGTCAAATGACTTCATTGAAATGCAAGGGATATGAACCCTTCGTTTGCTGGTTATTTTTTTAAATTTTTTTTTAAATTTTAAAATTTAAAAAAAATTTTTTAAAATTATTTTAAATGTTTTTCTCGTTTTTTTTCATCTTTCCTTTCCTCTCTTCCTATCACATCTAACATGAACACAAACAAATTTTATATAATCAGATTCATCATTCATATATTTATACAAATTCCAAAAATGATAGCAATTGACCAAGAAACACAAAAACTATAGAATTTACAAGTCACCCACTATAAAAATGGGGGGTTGTGAAAAAGAATGCAGCTGCAGGGCAAGTTTTTCGGAAAAGAATGCAGCGTTTTAAATAAACAAATGAAAGCCTTGTGAAGAAATATCGAAAAGGCCAGAAGAGCAAGACAATTCTGCGGAGCAAGTGGCTAGTAAAAGGATTGTCCTAATATGACCAAGAGAAAGAGACACAACTTCTGCTGAAGAGATGTAACGTAGCTCTTTCTCCTAGCGGAAGCGGGCTCACATTTGTGCTCTTCCTAGTAGCTAGTAACCTTCAGTGCAGCTGAGCAAACAAACTACAGAAGCGTTTGGAACACACGGAGGTTATTCTAGAACTGAGAATCTGTTGCGTGCATATTTTTGACGCACATATTACAAAAAAATCGATATGGTTATTTAATATGGGAAAAATATAGACATGCATCCATCTGTGTATGAAAATGCTGTTTATTGTAAAAGCGAGATAATCCATGTTTGATTCACACTTTTGATTATAGGAGTAATCGGTCTGGATATCGATCCAGCGCAAGAATAGTACGCTTGCGTTTGTACTTAATTTTAGGGCCAGAAAATATATTAATTTGCTTATTGTGTTTATGGCCTGAATTCATATGTATTACATATTATTAGTACAAGTAGAATCAGTCCTATATTGTATATTTTGGATGGGTATGAGGGACTAGATTCTTGTTAGCGGAAGTATGAGTTGTCTTAACAAGTCGTGATGAGTTCCGATGTACTGCTAAGAATGGCGGGGTACGTTTTTCAAGAGCTGGTCCCTTCGTCAAAAAAAATGTCTTACGAAGTGGGTTTTTTCTTCTGGAGGAGATAGTGTCTCTACGATAGTTTGTGTTAGAGACTCTCCTTATGTCAGTATATAGATGATTCGGACTCCAGGTAAACCCAGCTCGTATTTTTGATGATCTCTCGTCGGTTAGGCCTAGCTTGACTTTTTGGGTGCTTCGATATGCTAGTGTCGTGTTTTGTATCGACGAAGATGACAGATTTTCCTGCAGCGGTTATGGCTACGTGAACTAACCTGATCACCGTAGTGCTGCATGGAACCATTCATGAAATCCTTTATATATCCATTGTAAATTAACTTTGGCTGATATTCTTCCTATGAATGAGTGAACGACAACTCAGGAAGGTAGCCATGTTGGATTTCGGTCATCGTCTGTTTTGATCACTGCCAAGAGAACAGATTATTTATCTTATTATCGGACAGTGACAGAGAGATCTCAATCCTGCTAGAAACCCCCTTTTCGTGGTTTCATAAGATGATGTATCATGACATTGAACTTTGATGTACTACCCATTATTTCTGCATGTGTCATGACTTCAGATCTGCTATGTATACCTACAAATTGTTATGTCAACAAAGCCTGATGTACTCGTATGTCCCAGTGTGTACGTCTGAATAAATTGAGTAAACTAAGATTCCAGCAGTCTGCATTGGTGCCTTGTAGACACATGTGTATGAGTGATTATATTGGTCAGCACACGAACAGTACACCATTCGCGGTAATCACACTCTACACTACTACTTCATACATACACCATCCTGCGTCGGCTGAAGTGACCAAGTTTAGGGCCTGCTTCCCCTGGAGCCTTTGCCTTCCCTAACTCAGGACTAGGGTGAGTTACCCATTTACAGCTGGGTAGACTGGAGCATGCCTGATCTCAACAACACACCACTCTTCCTTACAGAGCAGACAGACTGATACTTTACAGTGGTGTACTACAGGTGTAGTAAGAAATAACGTCTTTACAGAATCACAGAACAAAGATTCACGTTTTACGTCAATTTGATTTGTTTCTATGGCCTGCGGGTCTCGCGGAACCACTGGCGGTGTCGCACGGAACCCTATACAGGGAATCAACTGCACTATAAATAAAGTTACTGGCTCACCGTTCTCTCTCTACTTTTCTGACGACGCTGATAATAACCCCCCCCCCCCCCCCCCTCCTCCTTTAAATCCTAACCTGTTATAGTTTATTCGTTTGCAGACCCGCCTGTTATGGTTTATTAGTTTACGGACCGGAGATGATAAAATAAATGTGGCTCACGTCCTGTGAACATGACAACTGCTTTAATAAATAGTTTAAAAACTCACGGCAGTCAGATTTTCCACATCCTCAAATGAACTCGACCAGAAGTCGGTCGTGGAAAACTTAGATTGATACCAATTTAATTTTCCGGTGAAAGTATTTCGTTAGAGCAAACACAGACTGTTTGACCAGAATAAAATCAGCATTTTTTTTTTCATTTTTTTTTTTTTTTTTATACAGGGTGTCCCTAAAGTCGTTATGCTGTTTGAATCTTTCTTTAATAACCTCACTTCTATCAAAGATATCGCAAATCTCCAAAACGAAAAAGAGTGCGAATTTAGTGAAGATTTCTCATATTTAATTGTTTGGTTTTAATGACTATCTTCATTGCACACGGACAACTTCATCAGTGTTCCGATTTCTTCCTTTAGATCACACAAAGAGGATCTCAGCACAGTGCATGAACTCCGTAGCACTGGCGATAATCCCAATGTGTGTATATCTTCTTCTTCTTCCTCGTTCGTCCTGAAAAGGACGTTGGTTGCGTTGTGTCCGTTTACAGCGAAGCTGCAATATTTGCGCCTTTCGGCCGACACATCTGACTTCAGCACGGCATTTTTTGGGACCGGGTTTGCCTTCCCACTTCGATCCCTACTCTCTCGGCCAGACTGCAGTGATGCAGCCTGTTTCCAGAACCACCACTTGGAGGTGGAGTAAGGTCTTGGTCAGCTCTGGTTCGCTGACCCTGACACAAGCAGTCAAACTATGAGGCGCTGACTGCATTCATCTCTCTTGCTGCGTCTTTGTGTGTATATAGGAATCACACATTCTATAAATATTTTTGTGGTGGGTAGGTTTCTATTTTTTTAATTTTGCCACGGCAGTGGCCGTATGGCCTACTATTTATGATTTCCAACTGCCGAGTGATTTTTAACGTGAGCAGCTTGCACACGAGACCTTTTTTTTTTACCTTATCCGAGATGGCTAGGCATACGATCTCACTACCCAGGAGACCGGGGGGGGGGGGGGGGCATCATTAGGACCACTGGTTCTGAAAAAGACACACATATCCATAAATTATGTTCCCTCTACTGGGAATTGAACCCGGTACCTTTAGAATTCGAGGCGGACGCCATGCTTCTTAGCCACTCCAACCCCATTATTTAATTGTAAGAATCTTAACTTTCAGCAATTCCACCTTTTTGTTAAAAGCAGAGTTTTGTTCCGAAAGCACACAAGACATTAACTTAAGGAGAACTTCGACAAACATATTGAAAGTTAACATTCTCACAGTTAAACATAATAAACCTTTTTTCACTTTAAAGATTGTTTATATCTTTTGTAGAAGTGCCTCAAAGATTGTGTACGAGTATATCCTATGTAGAAGTGAGGTTATTAAAGACTCAAACTGCACAACGACTTTAGGGGCACTCTGCATATATAGTAGTCTCAGTGAGCCTGCCATCCATTTTGAAATACTAAGTACACTGTGCTGTTTCTGTAAAAGATTTATTTTTTCCTTTGCTCATTATGTCTCTTTTTCTTTTATAATGCGTCCGATTGACAGAGTGGTCCGCGCGATTCACGGTATCGGCACGTTCCAGTCTACCCGACTGTTAATGGGTACCTGATTTTATTCTTGAGTTAGGGAAGGAAAAGGCAGCGAGGAAGGGAGCTGGTTATCCTGACCTCTCTATACTGGACATAGTATAGTGAAGTCTCTAACACTTCACACAACCGCTACGGCAGTATCTGATATGGGACTACATTCTTTTCTAAGCGAATGATGAATCTGTCCAGTCATCGTTTTCCTTCTGACTTCATATGAATCATAGAGCCACCACCACAGCTGGTCCATCTTATAGAAAGACTGCATCAAAGAGTGTATGTACCTTGTAGTATTGGCTTCAGTTGCAATTTATGTTGTACTAGTGTAAAAGCCCGTTATAAGACGGGAGTTAAATTAGGGTTCCCATAATGTTTTGTTTAAAAACCGGGACATTTCCAAATTTTTACCTAAAAAACCCGGGACATTTTGTAAAAAAAACGGGTCATGTTAAAAATTAAGGTAAAGCACAAATAAATCTATTATATATTATATGTTTCACTTAATATAAGATACTGGTATAAAAATACACACATTAACTAACACAACTTCCACTTTAAAAAAGAATTCTAAATTACAAACATACTTAGTCTAATTAGAAAAATCGCACCTTTAAAAAATACACAATAGTCAAGTTTATATTTCAGATTCATCAGAATATTTATCAGATTTATGGACCTGTTCAAGAAGTTTTTTTTCTTCTGATATTTGGACATAGAACTCAGCACAAGAGAAATCCTTAAAATGGGTCTTTATAATAGTTAAAGCTTTCACTGTCTCAATTTAAAGTCTGTTTTTTTTTTGTTTTTTTTTTGTCTGTCCACAGCGCATTTATTAATGAAAAAACACGTTCAACAGCTGCATTGGATCCTGGCAGTGCCAAACACAAACTAACTTGGCATTTCAGGTTCTCAGCATTTATATCCTGCTTTGTAAAATGAGCGAACATCTCACACCATTTTTCACTGACACCTTTGTGCAGTCCATGGACTTAAAACTGTGGTTATGCACCGCCGTGTGATAAGCGAAGGTTGCTTCCTGTGCTGCCAATGATAACTGTTTTTCCATTTCCTTTTCACTCTGGGTTTTCGCATTTAAGAAATGACTTATACTGCTGTTGGAAGCCTTACTTTCAACAGCACCTTTATGTTTTTTCGTTGTCACGTGGTTGACTACGTCTGACCGACCACCATGTGAAATGCAAAATTTAGAGCTGCATAAAGTACATTCCACATTGTCATCTACACCTTTAATGAAGGGAAATTCTCTTGTAATGTTATCATTTATACTGCACTTACGTTTCGGCATTATGCGGAAGACAAACGATAAAAATACTGTATAATAATGCTAATACGCATTAAGTCATTTGGTAGATGCTCACTGAACACTGTTTTGGTCGACTTTCGAATTTTTGTTCGAGATTCAAACCGAGGGTCCACTGTAACCGGAAATTGATAAATTAACACTACTAAAACACGAAATAAAAGCCGTTACCCAAAGATTTTTTTTTTCAGGAAGGACCATTAAAAAGCGGGACATTTGGAATAAATTCGGGACACCGGGACATTTTATCAAAAAACGGGACTGTCCCGGGGAAAACGGGACGAATGGGAACCCTAAGTTAAATTCAAAAGCACCAATACCTAACGGCAATTTTACTTATTCAAAAGTATTTTAAAAAAACCAAAATAGACTATTTGTTTTACATCTGATGTTAAAAGTCTTAACATGACAGAAGAGCATCTTGATTTTCTGTTGTTTTAATCTGGTACAACTTAAATCGTGGATCTCCGCATCTTCCGGTCTCCAGTTCATGTACTGTTCATCAGTTGCGTTGTTGACTTCTTTCCATACAGTATAATCACACTTTTCATGCACACCGTTATTTGCGCATTCTTCTTTGGTAAGTGTTACTATTTTCGGGAGAGTACATATAAGGGAAACAATTCAACCAAAGTTGCATCCCATAGCGTTACGCACTGACAGAAAAAGCTGGGATTTTATATATTTTGATGCTTCATGCACAGTCTCATTTTAGTCACCTCAAAAGATGTTTGATGAAGCAGTAGACGTATTCTTTATGTGCCTCTTCAGAAAGCCCCTGAGCTACACGGGGTAATCTACCAAATGGTCATTCACATTTGCAAGATAAATTAATATGAAACAAAAATAAAGGTGTGTTTTCAGGCACTCGTAAGAAATAAAGAAGTAGAACACTAAACAACAGAAAAACAACAGACATGAGTGGCTTACCCAGGATTTGAACACTGGACCTTCGGTGCGACAACCCCGCCTAGCTATGCAAGCGAATCACACTATCCTCTCTGCCATCTACGCACCACCAAAAAATGATGCTTTGATGACAGGTCAATAGTGCGAACCGAAAGACATAACACCGGAAGTCTACTTCTTTATTTCTTACGAGTGCCTGAAAACATACCTTTATTATTTGTTTCATATTAATTTACCGTTTACAGGCCTCGGGTTTCCTTTCCTTATATGTTATAAACATTTGCAAGATACAATAGTGCGTTGTGAAGTTCATATACGTCTGTAAATCACAAGAGGGCATGGGCGTTGTTGAATTTTAAAGGCAACGAGGGGAGAAGGGACAGGGCAGCAATTTTCTGCGAAGCACCTGTCATATTTTACTTTATAAATTCATTCAACTCCTTCGTGGAGAAAAAATTACAAATTAAACCTATCTGCAACGTCTTGGAATAATTAAGGTAATCGTCTGAGCGTCAGATTGGTAGAGTGGTTAGAGCGTTGGTGTCTCGTGGCAAAGGTGCCAGGTTCAAATCACGGTACCGACACGCTCCGATCTACCCAGCTGTAAATCTGTACCTGACTTTGTTAGAGAAGGAAAAGGCAGCGAGGAAGAGAACTGGTCACCCCCACCTCTCAATGCTGGACCTAGTATGGTGAAGTCTCTAACACTTCACTCCCCTACGGCAGTATCTGCTATGGGCCTACCTTGACCTTTGACCTGTTTAGGTTCAACAATAAAAGTTAGAAGAAAAAAAAAATACAGTGGAACGATACACTGACAACATTGTTCTCTACATCAGGGGTTCTTAACCTGTCATACGCCATGGACCTATCTGATTTTGCGGTGATGGCTTAGGACTGCTTCTTAAAAAAAAAATACATAGACGCATAATTACAACTGTGCATACAAATAACACATTTTATTACACAGAAAGATCGTTACGCTTGCTTATATAAAATACACAAACAACCTGTTTAAAAAAAAAGATAGTTCTTTGAATGCAAAAATTGGATAATTTTCTAAGTAAAATTGTGGTGAAAAATAAAAGTCAAATTTGTAGGTTAGGGGAGCCGCTGTAGCGCAGAGATTAGTGCAATGGCTTCCTACCTCGGTGGTCCATGGTTCGATCCCCAGTTGAGGTGGAATTTTTTAGACCGCAAACGGCTCCGGGGTCGACCCAGCCTCACAAATTGGGTACCAGAACAACTCTGGGAAGGTTAAGGCGGTCGGCGTGATGCTGACCACATCACCCCTAGTGTGACGATGGTCAAGAAAATATGGGCCTAACACCATATTCCCAATATGCCTCAATGGGCGTGAGACGGGATCCCTTCCCTTTAGGTCAGGTACACGGACACCCTGGAATCCATTCCATAGACCATCAAGAGGTCCGTGAACCATAGGTTAAAAAATTCAGTTCTAGATTTTTTTAAAACACTAAGAAGGACTCAGTGTGCGTCCCAACGAAACCAGCCACGTGAATCTACGAAATATATCCTTTATATATATTTGTAATATTGGATTCTATTGTTCTGTTTCAATATGCTAAATCTTTTTTTATTTATTAATCTATCAATACCAAATTTAAATACCATGTTTATAGTTACATTTGAAACGTTTGCCAGATTGGATTTTTTTATAACTCAAGTAGATCCTGAGATATAGAACTTTACGTTTTGTATCTAAAAATAGCAACAATTTTTAAAAAAAATTACAACATTATTTACAATAAATAAACATTTTGATAAGATATCAAAAATCGAACCTGACAAAAGTTTTATTAACCTATGGTAAATATTTGTGCTAAATCGAAAATTGATTGACTAAAAAATGTGCAAGTTATTAGAACATTAGAAACATAAATCAAGGTTCTGAGAAAATCTTGACTTTCTTCATAGGAAAAGCATAATTTATGAAGAAAATACTATTTACAAAATCAAAATATGCCTACTTAAAATGGGTTCAGACAAATTATTTTCACAGATTTCGATTCAGCGGTATAAATTATCCCAGTTTTCATTTTTGCACCGTTCTGACTTATATAACGCTGTAACTCCCCCCCCCCCCCCCCCCCCCCCCCACGCGCCAGAACGTGGACGACTTATTTGGATGGCATCAAAAGAACACGTCCCACTCTCCTTCATTTCAGCTCAGATTACCCATAAATTATCTGTGCCAGCCAGGGGTACACCGGCATGACTAATCTCTCAACAGGGGTACGTGATTATTCTAAGCGTGAGAAACACAGCTGTAGCGGAGGAAAAACAATTATTAAGGAAGTAGGTGTAATGTAAGACACACGTTTATGTTTTAATTATGTTTATAATTATTTCGTTACAAAATCACGATTAAAAATACACCTTTGGTTAACAAGAAAGCGTACCTATGTAAGCTACACGTAGTTCCCCGAGTCTTTGACGAGATCAAAATAAATAAAATAACATGGCTGCTGTTCCCTCAGGCATGTCGTAAAAGGTAGTTAATATGAGGTTGTATAAGAGACCTGGAACCTCGTCATGTAAAAATAATAGTTACAGAAACTACCATTGCAAAAGTTTGAGCTTTGGCGTAAGTTTCATCAAGGGGGCTGCCATCTCATCAACGAAGGTTGGCTGTAATGGATCTCCAACGTCTTCTGTCTCTTGTCTTGGTGGTGCACTCTGATAGACTCTTTCCTGTCCATCTCTTGGTGTTATCTTCCCACTTATAGCGCTGTCTTCCCCTCGCACGTTTGCCTTCACCTCTCCCTTCTATTATGGTCTTCTGCAAGGTGTTATGTCTTTGTTATGTGGCCAAAGTATTTTAGCTGCTGACCTTTGATCTCCCTCATTAGTTCTCTTTTCCTACCTAGACGTTGTCCATGCTCTTTTTTTTTTTTTTTTCTTAACCAGCGGCACTTGGGCTTTCAGCCCTTCGGCCCAATGACATGTCATTGCGAGGCTGGGGAACCTGAGGACTTTCCTTCCAATCCGGTCAGAAGCTTCGCTCCTTCCCATCCACAGAGGGTTTATCACAGGAGCCGTTTAGGCTGTTCAGTCAAATTTCCGGCCGTAAACATTTCTTCAAACGCTGACGCCCGGATTTGAACCATGAACACCTGGTCGCCAGTACAACGCCGAAGCCATTACACCAGCGCGGCTCCACCATGCTCTATAAGAAGGTAAAGATAGTCCCATGGCAGATATTGCCGTAGGGTAGTGAAGTGTTAGAGATTTACCATACTTAGTCCAGCTTTTTTATGAGATGGGATGACAAGTTTCTGTCCTTGCTGACTGTGCCGTTCCCAACGCAAGAGCACAATCAGGTACACACTTACAGCTGGGAAGACTGCAGCGTGAAGTTTTCAGGTTTCGATCCAGGAACCCAGTAATTGTGCCGCGAGAAGATTAAAGTCTAACCGCTTAGTCGCTGTTAGCTGGGACAAAAAATACTTTACCATCTTACTGTGGCCCACTCGTAATCGCAGTTAGCTTGAAAATTAAAGTACTTTTCCATCTTACTGTGGCCCCCTCGTAGTCGCAGTTAGCTGGAATAAAATAATTTACCATCTTACTGTGGCCCCCCTCGTAGTCGCTGTTAGCTGAAAAAAATACTTTGCCATCTTACAGTGGCCCCCTCACAGTTGCTGTTAGCAGGAAAAATACTTTACCATCTTACTATGGCCCCCTCATAGTCGCTGTTAGCTGGAAAAATAAAATACTTTACCATCTTACCGTGGACCTTTCATAGTCGCTGTTAGCTGGAATTTAATACTTTACCATCTTACCGTGGCCCCCTCATAGCCACTGTTAGCTGGAATAAAATACTTTACCATCTTACAGTGGCTCCTTCTTAGTCGCTGTTAGCTGAAAAAGAATTACTTTACCATCTTACAGTGGCCCCTTCATAGTCGCTGTTAGCTGAAAAAGAATTACTTTACCATCTTACAGTGGCTCCTTTATAGTGGCTGTGTGACAGTAAGGACTGTTACGTCGGATTTACACTAAGGTGCTGCCACTTAATTATAGTTAGGGTAAGAATACTTAGCAAGATTTAACACTAAGTATTTGAGCGTGTCTAGTTAGTGTAATAACACTAGTCACAAATCCTATGAGTGATTTAATTAAAGATTAAGAAATGACGTCATCAAACTTGGGGTAGAATTGCCCAGTAGTTAGGACGGAAGTGATGGTTTGAGAGAAGAGGGTTAAGTGAGTTGTTTTTGGACACGAGAGGAGCGAGGTGTGATTTTTTTGGGGTTTGGACCATCTTGTAAGTTCGAGGGCTGTGTAATATTTCTTGGGATGATTGGTTTGTATACCACAGAAGCACATGTATTTATGAACTATTATGAAGTTGTCAGAGTGTGCAGACACTAAATAAAGGTATACATTCATATTTAGCACAGCTTGAACTTATTTCCTGAACGTCAGTAGGTAGTATCGTTTGTTTACATCAGGTAATAGAGAAAAGAATATTACCATATTTTCGACGATCTAACACTCTGAAACATAAACACAGTTACGAGTCTCCAAAAGAACCACCTGGGTTATGTTCCAATTCCTATTCTGTAATCACCATCTCTGGCAGTCGCCAGTAAAACAACAGATGAACATTGATAAAAGATTCCACCCCATTCTCACCCTGTGACACTAGACTTGATTTGTCGCCGTGACCTAGCCTGGTCACATCTAACTTGATTTGGTGCCGTTCCCGTCCACTCCCCGGCCACAGCTGTTAGCTGAAAAAGAATTACTTTACCATCTTACAGTGGCTCCTTCATAGTGGCTGTTAGCTGAAAAAAGAATTACTTTACCCCCGAGAAATATGGCATTGCCCCCTGGGGGATATTTGGCCCACGTTGAGAACTACTGCTCTAAAAGAAACGAAAAAAAAAAATGAAGTTGTATCTATTTTATTTCTTTTTTATAACTTGTATTTTCTAGTTTTATATTGTTTTGACAGATAAACACAGCAGAGGTCAACAGCTGAACGTTACCCGCTAGATCTTCAAAATAAAAATTCTTCTTCAATTTCGTTAGACCTTTTGACATTAGAACTCTTGGACAATATTGGATCTATAGATGTCATGTGACACTGAATTCGTACAGACGGATTAAGATTGAAACTGTCTATTTTCTGAGTATTGACGCTATGTCCTTGGCCAGTGTTAAAACAAGCATCAAAATGTGAAACCCAGGTCAGACCCCCGGGAAGAGATTATTGTTTTGGGAATAAGCCGTATGTCTAATCCTTCAGACATCAGCAGTAAAAGAAAAGCACCGAGAGCCCTGGCATGAATCCTGGATGTGAGTGTAAGTATATTTATCTTTTCTGACTTAAGCTCGCTGGCACGCACCAGAATTTGTTGGAAAAATGACTGCGTGTTGTGAAACCAAACGACAGGATCTGGCATCGGGAGAAGGGGAGAGAGGAGATGAGCCATCGGGTATACGAGAAACACATGTAGAGTGAGTTATGTCCGAAGAGGGTGAGGCAGGGGGAAGAATTGTTTCTAGTCTGGGGGCAGAGGAGGCGTGTAGCGATACCCCGGCTGTTGTGGCCAACGCTGTGACTACCGCTTACACTGGGAAATACAGGGGTGGAGGTATTCTCAGCAAGCCAGACGATTGTTTAGCTCCCGAAAGCAACGTTGTCGGTGACGTAAATATTTCCGAGAACGTGGTCGGGGGTGAGGAAGTTTGTGTGAATTCTAGCAGTGTTAGCCCGTCTTCAAGTAAGAACAATGTACCTGTTTCTCATTCGCTACAGCAAACGTTTTTAAATACATCATATTCTACACACCCTTCACCACAATCTCTGTCCTCATATGGAAAAGCAGAAAGTACAACAAAATCGACGCTAGAGGGGAAACTCAGCAATTTGAAAACACTTAAAACGAGAACCACCTCCGACAAACCTGCGAAAAATGATTCGCTATTTTCGTGTAATCAAGATTCTCACTTACGTGGCCATGACAACACGGACGTGACGCTAAAACCGGGTGATGACGGAAACCAAACAAGCGATGGATGTGTCGAAAAGGAAAACACAAGTAATAACTCTGTAACCGGGCATCGATCAGGGCTCGCTCAATCACGTGACAGTATCATTTCTTCACCTGGCCTCGCTAGCTTCGAGAGGGAGACTGGGAACAGTAATATTTCATCACCTACCCCCAGTGATGTCGACCACAGCCCTTTCCAGTCGGCAGCTGGCGGCATCCCTGCAACTCGGGGCGCTGCGGAGAGTAACAGCTGTATCCGATTTGATAGCTCGATACAGGATACCGATCTTTCGTCGGTTCGGCGTTTGGATGTAGAGCGCGAGAAGAGTGAGAAACTTGCTACTGGCATCTACTCTGAGGCACGGCGACAAAAGGATAGCAGAAGTTCAATAACAGTATCTCCATATAGCAGCGGTGGTTCATTATCTTCATCCCAGGAGTATTTCACATCGTCTGGCAAGTTGTGTGATAATAAGTTTGACTACTCACCTGGATGGTTAAACCCGAGTTGTAATAATGGTAGCAGCGTTGACAGTGGGAGCAGTGTTGACAGTAGCGATGTTACTTTGAGTAACATACAGCAGAAAAAACTACCACAAGGAGAACAACAACAACAACATTTTTCTGAACCACAACAGAGCTCTTGCTCAGCGGTCAGTGTTCCAGGTGACACTCTTACCGATTCGAGAAACACTACAAAGAAACAGTTTCCCGGAAAGGTCTTCTCAAAAACACATGCACAGTATGATGCCGACCAATCACAACTGGTCAGCAGGGATTATGATCATAATTTGCTCTCTGGAAATAAAATAAGCACCAGGAGGCCAACTACCTTCATTCCTTCTGCTTGGAATGTTCCAAAACGGGAACCTGTTTACCCCCCTGCGTCTGCACTCTCACACATTACAACAGGACCCCCTTCTCGTTGGACTGCTTCCAAAAATACTGATGGATATAACCAGCGGATATTGCCCACAGAAATAAACCGAAATGCAACCATCTTACCTGACACATCAATCGATTCTAAAGCAGGTAACAAGCAGATCAACAACGCACCCCGTATCTCTGGCATCCGGTCAGACTACAGTTATTCCCCTTCACTGACATCGGCAAAATATACCAGCGTTCCAGCGCAAAAGCCGTCGTCCTCTTCCTCTTCAACAAGCCAGACAGTTCAAAGCTCTTATGTAATCGGATCTCCGGCTCGTGCCGAGACTGGCTTCGTTGATTTATCCCTAATTAGTCCCACTCGGTTCAGGCTTAAAGCAGCGGATTCAAGTCAAAGTATTGACGCTGACAACTTTTCTATTGCCGACTTTAAAACTCAGTGTGGGTCGGAAAACTTTCAAGGTTTATCTGCCGACGGATTTCCCATACAGGACTTTGATTTGCTGATTGATAGATCTGTGAGTAAATTGTTACCTCACTTCAGAGTTGACACTTCCCTTGATGGTAAACTTGGGTCTTCGGAAAATTCCTCGGAAAGTGCACATTTTTCTCGCAGACATTCACCCAAGAATCATAATAGCACCCACTCGACAGATTCTGAGGCATGGCTCGACAATGCATCAACAAAAGGTAAATATAGTAGGGATAAACATCGGCACAACTCTCGTTTTGGTTCTTTAGATAATTCACCTGATCATTTCCAGCATCGAAGAGGCAGTTCGAGCAAAAGACACGAGACGCGAAACAGCAATCTGGGTGCAGACTCAGAGTTTTCAGAAGGGGATGGTGAACTTAGTAAAGAGCCAGTTTCTGATGATGGTAGTTGTGACGCAACTTCCGCCTTGCTTTTGACTGCTGACAGTGATGATGATGTAGAATTTGGGAGAAAATTAGATGATGTGGAAAGTTCTAGTAGCAAAGGTAATGATGAATTCGAACGGATTGCTTTGTTCTCTAAACAGGAACATCAGAATAACACCAAAGAAACAGGTGACAAGAACGCGCATGGACGTAAGCATTTCTCACGGTTGGTGCGGTTCTATAGGAAGGATTTACAACGCAACAAAAGCAACACAGACGATAGTAGCAGCAAGAACAAATCAACCCTTGTCGTATCCTCGTCGAATTCTAGAGCATCACCTTCCAGAGAATCGTATATTGAAACATCAGAGCACCATGCAGGTACGCCAGCTATACATATAACCACAACATCAACTGGCAAATTTGCTTGCACAGCACCTGGTTCTACAGCTTCAGCAGCTGGGGGGTCGAACAAACCTCGAGTATCTTTCATCAGTGGATTGCGAAGGTTGTCAAGAGAGAAAACAGCTTTTTTACGAGTTGACCAACCGGACCCACATAGCCAGCTAACTACTACACCATCAACATTGTGTCAGCCGGAAAATTCAACTGACATCGAAGCCGGAAAAATCGGCAAAAGAATCGGTGCCGGAGATCGGAAAAAGCTGAAGGTGGAATTTGCCATGATGGAAGGCGAGGGTGAGAAATACGCTAGAGATAGAGGTCGGGGGTTTGGAGATGGAAGCTTTGGTGGCGGGATGCACAGTGTCAAGGATGATGTAGAGAATGACGTCACCATGTTAGGAGGCAGTCGAGCACGCTTCCGACAACCTAGGGTTTCCCTCCTTGGGAAACCGCTCAACTACAGAGCTCATCGGCGAGACATTAAGTATAGAAGGTTGCAGGCTCGGATATACAACTTTCTGGAACGCCCAAAGTCATGGGAATCCTGGATATATCACTTTGCTGTGTGAGTATATTTATGTGTGTTTGTGAGTTTTGTTCTTTGTGGGTTACTTAGTAAAATTACCCGTGTAAGCATATCCGAGTGTTGTCTGTAAAACGGTGCCATTACAAAACAGGGTGTCTCAGAGAAATGTGTACATACTTTTAATGGTTATAACTCACACTTTACTTGAGATGATACTTTTCTATTTTGCCAGAATAGAGTAGAATGTTGCTAGATTAGATGTAAGTATATCATTAGATTAGTAGTTGTGAAGTATTCTATTGGGTGATTGAAAAGTCCCATTCCTATTTTTGAACTTCACGTCTATCCAACAAATTTACATGAAATAACTGTTACGCGCATAAAGGTCACGTGTTTCAGGCACTCGTGAGAAATAAAGAAGCAGAAAACTAGACAACAGAAAAACAACAGAAGTGGGTGGCTTACCGGAGAATCGAACCCAGGACCTTCCGAACGGCGCCACCGCCTATCTACGGAAGCGAATCACAATACCCTCCCTGCCAACTAGGCATAACTTTATTTGTTTAATTTACATGAAGCCAGTCTGAAAACATAAATAATTACCTTCCATTATATTATTTAAAATAGTATGTCACATAAACATTAAACTCAACATGAGATCCGATCTGTTCAACACATGATTTCATAACGAGCAACACATTTTGATGTCTTTTGTAACGTCCATTTATGCGCCATTTTAGATTGTACTTTATTTTATTTTGTTTCTGGGAATATAAAATCCCAATCCCAACTAACATAATTACCGATGTATGTTACGTCGGTCGGTCTCACTCAAAATAGTAACTCGCGCCAGAAAAAAAAGTGCGCAACGCACGGTGTGCAACTTGCGTGGCGTGGGTGGTATATAAAACAAATACTTTGGTTTTATTTTTTTTATTCTTTCACGAAATTAGTATCGCTCGACAAAGAAAACAACTTACTATCAGGGAACACTCTTTGAAAACAATCCACATACTTTCACACGAAATGTTGTCATCAAAGAACTTTTAAATTGAATCTAAAATAACATAATTCTCGCCGTGTGTACGTTGGTCACAGCTGAGGAATGTAACCGTGTTGAAAAATTGTATTGTTTCCATTATATATACTCTCCCGAAAATAGTTACAATAAACAAAGAAAAGCGTTCAAATGACGGTGTTCATGAACAGTTTGATTACACTGTATAATGAAAAAAAGCCAAAAACAATCTAAGAATGTACTTCTATCTGCTCATCTGGGAACGGAAACAGCACACTATAATTAAAAACCCGTCAAGTTTGATGGGGTATTGCTAGTACAAAAATAAAACGTACGAGTCAAATGGCAATCACTGGCCCTTTGTTTTGGAATTGTTTCATGTTTATCAAATAGAGAAGCGATTTTTCACTTACCCTGTATGGAAGTTTGTATTCATAACAAAATGTTCGCACTGAAAGTCAATCAATCAATACGCTTTAGCTCCGCAAGGAGCATAGGCTTAAACAAACACATGCCAAGTCTTCTTGTCACGTGCCATCAGCTCAAGTTCTTTCTATGTTTTCCTCATCATCGTCGCTTCAGTCTCCCAGTTCTCTTCTCCGTGTGTGTGGTTTTTTTTTTTACATCTACCTCTTCCTCTAATTCCTTGGGGATTTCAGAAAAAGGACTACATTGTAATGCTGTCAACACGTTTCCTCAATGTGTGTCCTGTCCATCATCAGCTTCTTCTTCTCATCTCTTTCTCCACTGGAACTTGTCTGGTTCTTGTCATCAGTTTCACATTGGTGACTTTGACTTATCCGTAGTGTTTGGTGAAGTTTTTATGGTAAACGTTTTTTAGGGATGGGGTAACCAGCCCCATGCCCAACCCTCCTTAGTCGCTTTTATAAGACATTCTATTTATAGGGTAATATTCTTTGCTCCCTTTTCGGGCCACAGTAAAACACTGAAAGACATGAGCAATAAATTTTGAATTGCATGTTTCACCATTGACTTATCAACAGTATAGAATGCTAAGCAGTTGCTCATCATTGTCAGCAAATCAATTTTGTAGGTGTCAGACATTTTGAAGTTGTTGTGGTTTAAAATAAACGGGTGCTTACGTAGAATAAAAGGTATGAAGTGGTATGATAAGATTGCTAATGTTGGGAAGTACTAGACAAGTGGCAGTGAAAAAAGAGATTAAGAAGAAGGCGCTGGAGGTGGATAGGACACACATTGAGGAAACTTGTTGATAGCCTTACACGGCAGTCCTTGTTCTGGAATCCCCGGGGTAAGAGAGATAGAGCGAGACTAATAAACACACGGAGAAGAGAACTGATAGTAAATATATGATCTGGGTTGGCCATGTCCTCAGAAGACACCCCGATGCCATCACAAGAACAGCTATGCTATGGACCCCTGAAGGAAAATGAAAGAGAGGCCGACCAAAAACAACTTGGCGGAGGACTGTGGAGGCTGAGATGCAAAGAATGAACCAGAGTTGGGACACTGTACGAAGGATGGCCGCCGACCGAGCAAAGTGGAATCAATTTGTTGTTGCCCTACAAGACGCCACCAGGCGTAATGGCCACTGACTGCTTTGACGGTCAGCGGCTAAGGATCAAAGAAGAGAGGAAGAAGAAGAAGACAACTGGAGACAGACACGAAAAGACCTTGAGGGGATGGCTCGGGACAGGAATGCTTGGCACAAATTTGTCGAAGGCCTGTGCTCCTCGGGGAGATAGAGACATTTGGAAGATTGTGACTTTAAATGTCAAGAGGTCGTAGTCTTATCTCTAGACATTATTGAGTTCTAAACAATCAAAGTATGTACCAGGGTTGTGGAGTCGGCCAAAACATTTTTCGACCCCGACTCCGACTATAGTTTTTGTTTTTCTTAACTAGTGATATAGTAACAATTATGCACTTAAATGGAGTGTTATATATATATATATATATATATATATATATATATATATATATATATATATATATATATATATATATATATATATATATATATATATATATATATATATATATATATATATATATATATATATATATATATATATATATATATATATATATATATATATATATATATATATATATATATATATATATATATATATATATATATATATATATATATATATATATATATATATATAAGTATGGTATGTGTATGAATAAATGAATATGCGACTTCCGTAGACTACATTTTAAACTATTCATTGGGAGCTAAGACGCGTCAACAGTGAGGAATGCAGTTAGCGACCCATAGCTTGACTGCTTGCGTCAGGGTCAGTGAAACAGAGCTGACCAAGACCCTACTCCACCTCCAAGTGGTGGTCCTGGAAACAGGCTGCATCACTGCAGTCTGGCTGAGTGAGTAGGGATCGAAGAGGGAAGGCTAACCCGGTCTCAAAAATGCTGTGCTGAAGTCGGATGTGTCGGCCGAGAGGCGCAAATATCGCAGCTGCGCTGTAAACGGACACAACGCAACCAACGTCCTTTTCAGGACGAACGAGTAAGAAGAAGAAGAAACTATTCATTCA
Organism: Oreohelix idahoensis; assembly: GCA_024509875.1. Lineage (NCBI taxonomy): Eukaryota > Metazoa > Mollusca > Gastropoda > Stylommatophora > Oreohelicidae > Oreohelix > Oreohelix idahoensis. Next base: position 373,300 of record JAMPIV010015249.1, on the reverse strand, counting down.
TTCATACAGTAATACAAAATAACAAATCATTCACACCTGTACATACAAGACTGCTTTGTCAAACACCATGCGGCAAAATAGTTTCATTTTAACGAAACAGGCTGCATCACTGCAGTCTGGCTGAGAGAGTAGGGATCGAAGAGGGAAGGCAAACCCGGTCCCAAAAAATGCCGTGCTAAAGTCGGATGTGTCGGCCGAAAGGCGCAGATATCGCAGCTCCGGTGTAAACAGACACAACGCAACCAACGTTCTTTTCAGGACGAACGAGGAAGAAGAAGAAGAAGTTTCATTGTAACAATGACGGAAAAATTGACAGTGCGTATAGTTTATTTTCATTTCTTGTGTGCTTTTTATAAATGTGCCAAAAATTTCCAAAAATTGTGATAAAAACTTTATTTATGATCAGAAGCGACTGAAACTTTCCTACGTTACGTAAAAATGGATGTACTTTAACATGAAAGTGATTTTAGGAGTTCTGCTACTTTAAAATGTTATTTCAAACTTTTAAAGCACCTCCTCCCTTGCATCGATCAAACGTGGATCTGCCTTGACTTAATTAAGTCTCGTAAAATTCGGAGTCGGGACAATCTTTTACTGACTCCGACTTCACTAAAAAATGACTGACTCCACGACTCCGACACCGACTACACAGCCATGGTATGTACACATGTTTCTGAGACACTCTCTATATGAGAGATTGTCACAAAATTAACCGTGATACAACGTTAAAATATCTCCAATGATACAACGTAAGGATAAAAACTAATGCGTAAGCTGCTAGAATACATGATCGCCCACGCCGCGGGTCATCACCCGCCATGGAAATTAAATTGTTAGACTTGAAGGCAAAACGGAACGGGATGAGAACGGAGATCAAAAGGAAAAATCTGACTGAACGCGTGCTTGAAATTAGCAAGGCTAAAAGACGCAAGTGGTGGGGAAAGGAGGAAAAAGTCACGTTCCCCAAGTTGACATAAAGTAAAGAAATCGACAAAAGGGACCTTGGATATTATACGCCACAGTCATTTTTTGGACGCTTTTGCGATAACTTAGTCCGTTTATTTGAATGCAGTGATGAACGCATTCCAGAAGATTCTAGAAAATATTTGAAAAGTAACTTTTCTTAATAATAATGTTAGGAATATAAAACCTAGCTGGCCGGATGGCCCATCTTGAGCAGTGAAATAATATGCTTTCATTTATACAGACGGACAGATAATAAGAAAGATATTGACAAAAGACTGTGTTGTTCATATCAGCGATCGTCTGCATTGAAATAAAACATGTCACTAATTTTCAAAAAATTGTGGCCTTGAAGACGCAAGTGCTAAAATCTAGTTGGAATGAAGAGACGGGGTGGGATGGTGAATTGTGGCTAAAAATAACTTTAAAGGCAAAATTGTGTAGGGGAAGGCAGGGTTGGTTCAAAAAAACAAGTGTGTTTTTTTGTGAAACGCAAGTAGAGACGGACGGACCAACAGACAATAAGGCATACTTGACTGAGGTATGACTGAAATGACTTTTTGGTAGGATATTTGAATTTGAAAAATAAAAGGCAGTGATTGGCCATAGATGAATATATTATCGGCGCTCAGACGCGCATTTTGTGCCATTCATTATAAGTTGTCCTAGTAGACACAGTGAATTATTAAGTGGTGTAATTCCCAGAAGCTATTGAAATATTTAGAGGGACGCCATCCTAAGGCCAGCAGCTCAGCTGAGTTTTGCTAGCATTTAACTGTGTTCTATATTCATAATTCTGGTAAGACTGAAATTATTTCTTTGTACATTTTAATATTTGTTTAAGGTTTCGAGTGATTTGATACTGCAATAGCATAATCTGTCCCTTACAACAAGTAAGGATTCGCTCTAGACCCCCCGCCCCAGTTCAGGGTCTAGAGACAAATAAAATACATAAACTCCAGCAAGGATTAGGAAGGACAGATCAAGTGTTGAGATCAGTGAAACATATCACCTATCCTATTCTATGGCAGGAAACTAATGAACATATTTCAGAATACGTAGTCTGGGAGAACTTATCCTATGTGAAACCAACTTGGTAAGATGTGTTGTTTGGTCAGAAAGATCTGACCCGTCTATGTGGTGTTGTTGTTGTGTAGTGTTGTGTCCAGAAATGGTTAGAGGATGGAATTCTGACACATGACTAATACTTTGATTGCAGAACTGTGAGTTTCAGTTGGCACCAATGTGGTGTCAAATGAGTTGTTGAATAGTACAAGAGTGGACCCGTGCAGTAACATTTTGTCAGAGCAGCCTATTATAGCCCCCAAGCACGGAGAGGTGGGGCCACCAGACTTCTGATATAGCCCCCAAGCACGGAGAGGTGGGGCCACCAGACTTCTGATATTGCCCCCAAGCACGGAGAGGTGGGGCCACCAGACTTCTGATATTGCCCCCAAGCACGGAGAGGTGGGGCCACCAGATCTCAGCACCAGAGCTACACATTCAAGCTACGTGAGCGCCTGGTCTGCTGAGAATTCACCAACTCAATTTATTTCCTAACACACCCATAAAAATTCCATCCAATAACTGGACAATGTGTAGTCACCATAGACAGGGAGTGATGAGGCCACCCCAACAGCACATCCATTAAGTGTTCTCCCAAAATAGATTACAACTATAAACAGTAGTAATATTAACTAGTCTAGTAACATACATATGTACACACCTTGCATTTATTATGTAATATTCATGCATTTCTTTCATAATTGCAAAACCTTTCATATGTTCTGACCAAATTAAAACCTTGGTTCAGAACAAATAAATTTAAAGAAAATTACTATCAAAATTTTACACACTTGAGTTAGTTCAGTGTATTATAACATTTATTAATATTATTAGACTTAGTAAATATCTGTGTGTGTATGTAAACTACCACAACACATTACATATCATTACCCTAGACATTTAACGTAGCCACATTCATTAGTAAAAAAAAAGATAGGTGTGAGGTCGTAGTGGTAGCAAGAAGGGCCTTCTGACAATTCACAGCTACATTTTATCTCAGGAGCCTTCACAGCTGACCTCATGCATCACACTTAGTAATATCACCATCATACAATACCATCAAATCCACTACATATATTGGGGTCTCTTTGTCCCGGGATAATTAGCCTATCAAATATATTAGGATCTCCTGGGGGGAGAATTAAATTAGGGGAACACATTATAAAAATTAAAAGTGTCCCTTAAAATTAAAAGTGTCCCTGAAAATAAAAGTTGGTGAATCTTCACAGCCAGTGGTAGTTAATTAATTAATTAGAATTATTTTAGACTAGAGTAATTAGAACTTTTTTAGTGGTTGGAAATTTTATCTTGCACATTGCTAGATTTGTTTAAAAAGTATGGCGGAGCTGGCCAAATTCAGATCAGCTGCTGTGCTGACGGCAAAGGAGATGGGAATGGATGGTCAGATTTTAATTCAATATGTAACGGCTGAATGTGATAAGTATATTGAACGGGAAGAAAGAAGATTAGAAAAAGAGGCTGAAAGAAAATTAGAGTCTGAAAGGTTGGCTGAAGAGAAGAGGTTACAAATTGAGGCTGATAGAGAAATTAAGAGGATGCAGATTGAGGCAGAAGACAAACGACAGCAAAGGGAGGCAGAAGATAGAAGGTTGCAAAGGGAGCACGAATTACGACTAAGGGTGCTGGAATTACAAGCCCCGGCTCCTGAAAATGGTGCCAGCCCTTTTGCCTCAGATGCTACGCCCAGTCTGGGAGCCTCAAACTCAGCTATGGGGTTTCATTTAGACCATTTTGTTGAAAAAGACGATGACATAGAGGGGTACCTAGGACGTTTTGAGTTATTAGCTACTACATATGGGTTAGAGAGAGAGAGAGGTGGAGTTTAAAGCTATCACAGGGACTGAGAGGTACTTCTTATGAAGTCTTCGCAAAAATGAACAGAGAAGACCAAGACAATTATGACATGTTAAAGCAGGCTTTGTTATTGAGGTACGAAAAAAATGGTGAATTTTATCGTAAGAAATTTAGAAATGCCAAACTGTTGTCTGGGGAGACATACCACCAATTCTCTGCCAGACTGGAAACCTATTTGGAGAAATGGACTGCTCTGGGGAAGACCCAAGATCTTAAAGAAATGATCATGATTGAGCAATTGAGAGAGTCCATGGCTCCAGACATGAGAAAATTTCTCATGGAACAAGGTGCAGAGAAGTTGGGGGAGGTTTTAAATGTCGCTGAGAGGTATCAGGCAGCCCAGGCAGAGGTAAGTGGTGCTAAAAAGAAGCACATAGACTACTTTAAAGCTCCACTTTTATTTAATAAATTTGATAATAGAGAGCAGGGAAATAAAGGTAGGACAAACTTTGAACGGCCAAGAAATGACTATCGAGACAGAAACTCACAGTTCAATGACCAAAAATCAATGAAAGAAAACCGTTTAACCAAGGAAAAAGATGGTGTAAATGGTGCAAGAAAGATAACCATAACACCGAATTTTGTAGAAGGAAACCTTCAAACATTGCTGCAATGAAGTCGGGGACGCAAAGATTAAAGGTTAATCCTAAGGGACAACAGGAACCTTATCACCCCCCAGTTTGTGAGGATGTTATTTGTAATGGGGTCACCATAAGGTGCCTTTATGATACAGGTTTGGATTATGATTCAGTTGTGAAGTCTAGCCTAGTGGACCCAAGTCAGTATACCACAGAAACAGTGGAAATACAAGGGGCGACTAAGGACATACCACTCATGACACTTCCCATCGCAAGGATAACGGTGAAAACTCGCTATGTGGAAGGAGAAATCAGAGCAGCAGTGATAGATGAACCAATCTACCCTCTGATATTGGGGTGTAGATACGTCTTCTTGGGGAATCCCGAGAGACCTGTGATCATGGCGACAGTGCAGACCAGGTCACAGAAGAAGGAGGAAGAAGGTGAACCTATAAATGCTCATCCAGAGGAGATGAGGAAGGCGCAGGCTGAGGATAGGACACTCAAGCCATGTTTTAAAAAATTGCCCAAATGCCACACACCTCCGAGCAAGGGGGAATATTTTATGAAGAACAAACTCTTATACAGGAAGGCCGGAACTGGAACAAATGGTCACAACCAGCTGGTTCTTCCCACTTCATATAGGGATAAAGTGATGGAACTCGGGCATGCGATTCCCTTCAGTGGTCACATGGGGATCAGCGCCACAGGACAGCGTATAGCTTGTCATTACTTCTGGCCAGGGATAACGGAGGATATAAAAAGATATGTCAAATCCTGCCCAGAATGTCAAAGGGTAGCTCCAAAGCACTGGACTGCTCCTGCAACTCTAGGGGAAATGCCCATAGTGGGAACACCTTTTGAGAGGGTTGCAGTGGATATTGTAGGACCTCTCACTCGGACCAAGAGGAGGAACAGTTACATCCTTACTCTGGTGGACACTTGTTCTATGTGGGGAGAGGCGGTAGCCCTGCCATCAATTGATTCAAAACATGTAGCAGAGGCACTACTTACAATATTTACCCGATTAGGATTCCCGCATCAAATCTTGACGGATAATGGTTCTCAGTTCAAGGGGAAACTAACGGAAGAAGTTTTTAAGCTATTTCAAGCCAGACACTTTCATTGTAGTCCGTACCATCCACAAGGGAACGGCCAGGTAGAGAGGTTCAACGGGACTCTCATTTCTATCCTGAGAAAGCTGGCACACGAAAAACCGGATCTGTGGGATCAATTCCTGCCCGCCGCATTGTTTGCGTACCGGGAGGTACCACATAGTTCAACCGGGATGGCTCCCGCAACTCTGCTATTTGGGAGGCCAATAAAAGGTCCATTAGAAGCTCTATTAAGGACCTGGACAGATGAGAAGGCGGAAGAGACTGTTACCTCATCTTATCAATACGTGAACGAACTGACCACTCGTTTGAAAGCTGGATGGAAACTGGCAAATGATAATTTGAAACAAGCCAGGAAGAAACATGCAGCATATTTTAATAGGAAGGCAAAGGACAGAGAACTGGCAGTGGGAGAGAAGGTGCTGCTTCTACTACCCGGTAGCCAGAATAAATTACAAATTGGATGGCAAGGTCCATATACGGTTCTAGAGAAGGTGTCTAGAACAAACTATAAAATTGACAAAAAGGGGAAGGAGAAAGTTTATCATGTAAACCTGTTAAAGAAGTATCTGGACAGACCACTCCAGGAAAGCACCCCCTTACTGACCTTAGCTATTGCAACTCAAATGCAAAAGGAACCACTCACCTCACATGAATACCCATTACATCCTTGTGAAACAGCAGCACAGGTAAAAGTCAGTAAGCACCTGACTAAAAACCAGAGGGAGAGAGTTCAACAGGTTCTGGAGGAACATACAGATGTATTAACAGATAAACCAGGCCATACAAATTTGCTACAGTATGACATGAAACTGGTAGACTCAAACCCAATCTGTATGAGAGCCTATTCTATTCCGTTCGCGAAGGAGAAGGCATTGAAGGAAGAAATAGATTATTTGTTGAAGGAGGGGATTATTTCGCACAGTGAATCATCTTTTAGTTCTAGTGTCGTTTTGTTGAGAAAACCGTCTGGGGAACACAGACTGTGCATAGATTACAGGAAACTGAATGCTGTCACAGAAGGACAAGTGGATCCATTACCAGACACAAAACAGTTATTTGCAAGACTGAACAAGGCAAAATACTTTTCAAAGGTGGATCTTAGTAAAGGCTATTACCAGATCCCAGTGAAGCCTGAAGTGAGACCTTATTTGGCTTTTAGCACTTCGGATGGACATTATGAATTCAACATGCTACCATTCGGACTGAAAAATGCTCCGAGTGTATTTTCAAGGATGATGCGCAAATTGTTGGATCCCCTGAATAACCCATGTATCACGAATTTCATGGATGATATTCTCGTCGCCACAGAGACATTTGAAGAACACATTGAAGCTCTAGAAATGTTATTTAATAGGCTTAGGGAGGCGAACTTAACTGCTAGGCCAACAAAATGTTGCATTGGATGCAAAGAGTTGGAATTCTTGGGACACACTGTATATCAGGGTAGCATGACCCCTGATCCCAAGAACTTGGAAAAACTGCAGAGAGCACCTAGACCACAAACAAAAAAGGACGTGCGATCATTCGTGTCGTTATGCGGATTTTATCAAAAATATATCAAAGATTTTAACTCTATTTGTGCTCCTCTGACTGATCTGACTCGCAAGGGACTTCCAGATAAAATTAATTGGACTGCGCAAAGTGAATTAGCGTTCCAAGACTTAAAAGAAAAACTCACTAGCAAGCCTATTCTCAAAATACCTGATTTGACACAGGACTTTGTCTTAAGAACCGATGCAAGTAATGTAGGACTCGGAGCGGCTTTGTTGCAAAGATCATCTTCACCTGATGGGGAACTGAAACCAGTCGCTTATGCAAGCCGCAAATTGAATAAGGCGGAACAAGGATACTCCACAAGCGAAAAAGAATGTTTAGCGTTAATCTGGGCAATAAAGAAGTTTCAAATCTATCTGTATGGTAGGACTTTTGTGGTCGAGACGGACCATCAGCCTCTCGTATTCTTATCTCAGGCTAAGCATGAAAACGCAAGATTGCTGAGGTGGTCTTTATTGCTTCAACCTTATCAGTTTAGTATCCAATATATCCCAGGCAAATTGAATGTCGGTGCAGATTTCCTCAGTCGGCACCCCTGTGATCAAAATTAGAGTAATGGCAGGCGTAAGGAGAGATTTTATGTGTATCACTGGTTTTAGAACTTGCCGTAGGCATGTTTTCAAGTGGGGAGATGTGTCACAAAATTAACCGTGATACAACGTTAAAATATCTCCAATGATACAACGTAAGGATAAAAAACTAATGCGTAAGCTGCTAGAATACATGATCGCCCACGCCGCGGGTCATCACCCGCCATGGAAATTAAATTGTTAGACTTGAAGGCAAAACGGAACGGGATGAGAACGGAGATCAAAAGGAAAAATCTGACTGAACGCGTGCTTGAAACTAGCAAGGCTAAAAGACGTAAATGGTGGGGAAAGGAGGAAAAAGTCACGTTCCCCAAGTTGACATAAAGTAAAGAAATCGACAAAAGGGACCTTGGATATTATACGCCACAGTCATTTTTGGACGCTTTTGCGATAACTTAGTCCGTTTATTTGAATGCAGTGATGAACGCATTCCAGAAGATTCTAGAAAATATTTGAAAAGTAACTTTTCTTAATAATAATGTTAGGAATATAAAACCTAGCTGGCCGGATGGCCCATCTTGAGCAGTGAAATAATATGCTTTCATTTATACAGACGGACAGATAATAAGAAAGATATTGACAAAAGACTGTGTTGTTCATATCAGCGATCGTCTGCATTGAAATAAAACATGTCACTAATTTTCAAAAAATTGTGGCCTTGAAGACGCAAGTGCTAAAATCTAGTTGGAATGAAGAGACGGGGTGGGATGGTGAATTGTGGCTAAAAATAACTTTAAAGGCAAAATTGTGTAGGGGAAGGCAGGGTTGGTTCAAAAAACAAGTGTGTTTTTTTGTGAAACGCAAGTAGAGACGGACGGACCAACAGACAATAAGGCATACTTGACTGAGGTATGACTGAAATGACTTTTTGGTAGGATATTTGAATTTGAAAAAGAAAAGGCAGTGATTGGCCATAGATGAATATATTATCGGCGCTCAGACGCGCATTTTGTGCCATTCATTATAAGTTGTCCTAGTAGACACAGTGAATTATTAAGTGGTGTAATTCCCAGAAGCTATTGAAATATTTAGAGGGACGCCATCCTAAGGCCAGCAGCTCAGCTGAGTTTTGCTAGCATTTAACTGTGTTCTATATTCATAATTCTGGTAAGACTGAAATTATTTCTTTGTACATTTTAATATTTGTTTAAGGTTTCGAGTGATTTGATACTGCAATAGCATAATCTGTCCCTTACAACAAGTAAGGATTCGCTCTAGACCCCCCGCCCCAGTTCAGGGTCTAGAGACAAATAAAATACATAAACTCCAGCAAGGATTATGAAGGACAGATCAAGTGTTGAGATCAGTGAAACATATCACCTATCCTATTCTATGGCAGGAAGCTAATGAACATATTTCAGAATACGTAGTCTGGGAGAACTTATCCTATGTGAAACCAACTTGGTAAGATGTGTTGTTTGGTCAGAAAGATCTGACCCGTCTATGTGGTGTTGTTGTTGTGTAGTGTTGTGTCCAGAAATGGTTAGAGGATGGAATTCTGACACATGACTAATACTTTGATTGCAGAACTGTGAGTTTCAGTTGGCACCAATGTGGTGTCAAATGAGTTGTTGAATATTACAAGAGTGGACCCGTGCAGTAACATTTTGTCAGAGCAGCCTATTATAGCCCCCAAGCACGGAGAGGTGGGGCCACCAGACTTCTGATATAGCCCCCAAGCACGGAGAGGTGGGGCCACCAGACTTCTGATATTGCCCCCAAGCACGGAGAGGTGGGGCCACCAGACTTCTGATATTGCCCCCAAGCACGGAGAGGTGGGGCCACCAGATCTCAGCACCAGAGCTACACATTCAAGCTACGTGAGCGCCTGGTCTGCTGAGAATTCACCAACTCAATTTATTTCCTAACACACCCATAAAAATTCCATCCAATAACTGGACAATGTGTAGTCACCATAGACAGGGAGTGATGAGGCCACCACAACAGCACATCCATTAAGTGTTCTCCCAAAATAGATTACAACTATAAACAGTAGTAATATTAACTAGTCTAGTAACATACATATGTACACACCTTGCATTTATTATGTAATATTCATGCATTTCTTTCATAATTGCAAAACCTTTCATATGTTCTGACCAAATTAAAACCTTGGTTCAGAACAAATAAATTTAAAGAAAATTACTGTCAAAATTCTACACACTTGAGTTAGTTCAGTGTATTATAACATTTATTAATATTATTAGACTTAGTAAATATCTGTGTGTGTATGTAAACTACCACAACACATTACATATCATTACCCTAGACATTTAACGTAGCCACATTCATTAGTAAAAAAAAAGATAGGTGTGAGGTCGTAGTGGTAGCAAGAAGGGCCTTCTGACAATTCACAGCTACATTTTATCTCAGGAGCCTTCACAGCTGACCTCATGCATCACACTTAGTAATATCACCATCATACAATACCATCAAATCCACTTTATATATGAATAAGCTACTGAAAATTTGCGAATGATGTCAGGATGAGCCACTCTGTAGTTCTCGGAGATCTATGATGAGATATAGAAAAAAATACAAATACCACTTCCTCAGGCGTGTCGTAAAAGACGAGTAACATGAGGCTGCCGATAGGACTAGCAACCTCATAATGTAACACAAATTGCTACAGAAACAACAGCTGAAAGGGAGCATCAGGTCGTTGGTGCAGCCTTCCTGGAAGGAGGCTAGCTGCCGTGTTGGCTGAATGCTCTATAAGGAGACAAGAGAGAAATGATCATGATGATAATGATGTTGATGATGACGCTGATGATGATGATATGAGGATCACACTTAGACGTCGTACCATCATATTCCTTCCCTTCGTATCCTTCATGTTTGAGTAAAGAAGCCAAAAGCGGCTGAAATATTGCCCGACCAGAAAGTATGTGTGATATTCAATAGGCTTTATTTAGTTCATGTTTTTGTCCGTGCAGTGTGTATTCACTGTTCGGGGATCACATGTTTACACTTGTTCTAAAGAGAAAATAATTTGTTGAATATCTCGTCTCATAAACAAAGTTAAGACTGTTTTTTGTTACCTTTGTTTTGAGGGAATTTTTGTTTTAAATATTAAAATGAATATTCTCTCTCTTCGTTCTCTTCAGATATAATGAGCATGGCTAAAAAAGTGGTCTTGCTTTTCATGTGTTAATAGTAATATTATTATTTTAATTGTCTATCGCGGATCGAGAATGCTTGTTCCCGTTGGAGAACTTGTTGCTTGGTAAATTTCTAATTCTCCTTCCTCCTGTTGCTATCTGAACTTCGGAATGTAACGCCAAGATAAATTTCTTTATTAAGCGTGTGAAAATAACTATATATATTGCCTGTCTTTGTTTATACTGCGACCTAATCGGATTCGTACCTCACCTTCCCCCGATTAAATTCCCCTTCCATTCTTTTGCTTCATTATCATTTCGTTATTGCAACCAGTCTGCAAGGTCTTTTATATTTGGACATGTGGCTTAAAATAACCGACGGACCCTGTGTCTAGGTTGAACGGGGCGCGCCTAGACAAAATTAAGCAAAATGTTATTTTTTTTAAAAAATCATTTCCTTTTCCGTTCCTCATGGAGCACACAGCCACCACAGCCACCACTGTAACCTGTCTCCTTACAGAAAGCTTGAACCAAAACATTGATGTGCTTATGCAGCGATGGTTTATATAGCAACTATTTACCATGACGGGGATGCCAGCCACAAGTGTAATCTCATAACAGTTGTTTCTCACGACATCCCAGACGGAGCAGTAATCTTAGACTTTCATCGAAGACCATGGGAACTACACTGAGCCCGTTCTTTTATAGTGTGTGCCAAGTGAAATTTCTTCTTGGATCCTTAACCCTTGACTGACAAAGCAGTCAGTGGCCATCCCGCCTAGTGGCGTCTTGTAGGGCAGCAACAAACTGTTCCCATTTTGCTCGGTCGATGGTCATCCTTCGTGCCGTGTACCCAACTCTGGTCATGCTTTGTATCTCAGGCTACACTGTTTTCCACCAGGTTGTCTTTGGTCTGCCTCTCTTTCGCCGTGCTTTTGATGTCCATAGCATAGCAGTTCTAGTGATTGTGTCAGGGTCCTTTCTAAGGTCATGGCCAACCCAGTTCCTGCGTCTGCCTGCAATAATACTTCTGCGCCACGCAAATTTCGGCGCCCCTAAAGTGGGCCTGGCTTTCCTTACCCTAATAGAGGACAGTATCATAGTCGTAATATGAAATGATACGCTCATAGTTGTATAAAATAATTTTTTTTTAAATTCACGAAGCAATTAACGGAGCGAGTAACTGTTAAGATCTGCGCAAGGTGAAAGAAGTGCTGGGATTACCCCGATGGATAGAGGTTCAAATACCGTCGCCCATACCAGCTGTTCTAGGTGCACATGTTGCTGTGTTGTTGGCGTCAGAATGCTTTTTGGTAGAGATTTCGCGTGACAGCATTGAATGTGTCGGAACAGACATCGTAGCTTAAGTGGTGCTGTAAAGATCACGTTGATGCTAAATCAAATAGGCGATGATACACTGATGGATACTCAAAATGATAACAAGACAGCCCAAGTTAGTACACACCTGCAACGCTTAGTGCCAACACCACTCTTCAGATGAGTAAAATATTAAGGTAGTCCCAGAGCATATACTGCCGTAGAGGAGTAAAGTGTTAAATACTTTACTATATAAGGTCTCAGCTTTTATGAAGTTGAGTGATCACTTCCTTTCCTCGCTGCCTTTGTTTTGTCTTACTCGAGCACAGAATCAGGTATGTATTGACAGCTGCGTAGAGTGGAGCATCACGATACCAGGGTTTTAACCCCTTATTTTGCCTTTAGTAGCAAACACTCTTATCACTCTGCCACTCAACGGTCCTCAGGTTTGTGCCCGTCTGAAATACTTGAATCATCAAAACCACTTCCTCATTTGCACGCCCGTGAAATGATCATATGCTTTGGATGTTTGATGGAGAAACTATCATCAGAGATTGTAGGCATGAAGTATTGACTGAATTTGATTGCACAGCAAGAGCTCTGTCATCGTATTGTTTATATGGATAGATTTCCGAAAATGAATGTTTATGAATAGTCTGCATTGGTACCACTGGCTTCCTAGCTAAGTGGTCTATGGTTCGATCCCCAGATGATGTGGGATTTTTTTAGGCCGCTGTGGAAAAGTGGGATATTATAAATATTTATAGGGGACTTAGTGTACTGACTGAGATCAGCTGTGAAGGTATCTGTATCTAATAAGGGTAGTGTATTACAGATGACCTTACTTGCTACCACATATTTATACCTCAGTCAGAATTATTCTGGAATATTGTGATGACTACGTTGAATGTCTAGGGTATGTATATGATGAAGTGTAAGTCACAACAACAACAGACAGATAAACAATTTAATTTATTCCACCACACGTGACAACACTGTGACACTCACACACATTTAACACTCTATAAGACTATTCTTAAATGAGGCACTGGTAAATTTTCAAATATAAATATGTATTAATTACTGTCACTGATATATATGTGTCCTGATTCAAATACAAAGTGAACCAGGAATCACAATCAAGTTTAATTACAAGTTATATGTACATAATTTATCAATCTGAATCTTGTAGTGACATATTTTATTAACATTATCCTATGTGTGTCAGTTGTGTAGTAGTAAAATGAGGTAATACTGGTTTTGTTTTTCAAGCTATGTTGGTATTTGTCATCATGACTTCAAGTGTTTGTTTCTGTTGGAACTAGTATTGGAGATGTTCTCAGTTCCTGGCATTAAAACAATTAATTTCCCCTCTTATTTTTTTTTACAATGTTAGTTTAAGATGGGGTTACATAACGTTGAGCTCCGCTGGCCACATAGTCTTATCTTTCGTGATGTCGGCAGGAAAAGACTCCTCTGCTCGATTGCTCCCCTGTGTTCTGGAGACACCTCACTGTTTGCTATATGGACCAAGGAGTATGCTGTCCGCCTCTGGATTCAGCAAAGCTCTGACCAGGTGCTGCTTCAATAACTTTTGGACCACGGTCCCTGAAACAAGAAGGTTGTACCTCCTACTTCAGAACTAATTTATACTCTATTTCTACACTGAGCACAATACATAACAAACACTGAGTTCAGAGCGGTAGGCCAACTGCTATCTTCATCTGAAACAATTTTCACCAGTATATTCCTCCCTAATGGTTATTACGCCTCTGCAATTCCAGCATTATTTCTTTCTAGTCAATAATATAGGTGTCAGTGTACTGTTTGGCAATTCCATGTAGTTTTACTTTCCTCCGACACCTTCTGTTCAGGCTGGAGCATTATATAGGCTTTACCTCATGTTCGCTACTGAACCACACATATATACAGACATAAATTATCAATTTACATTCAATTTTCATTAAAAGATATCAAATATTTCAAGCTTACCACAATTCATGGAAATAATACAGAATTACGTTGACCGGCACTGAATATAGCACAATTTCGATCTGCCGATGTCCCAGGCTTTTATTTAGAAAAATATGCACTGGCGCTCAACGCACTGGTTCTGTAGTAAGTTTATTTGCAAATGTGGTGTTGACCTGACGCCTCTAATTGACTATATTGGCAGGTCTAACCAATCATGCCATGTTTACACAGCTTTTCAAAAAAAAGTACTCCTACTCACGTTTCCCCTAACAACAAAGAAGTAGTATTTATAGTTCGACTAATCGTGTTTAGCCTTACATTTATTTTCCGCCAATCAAATAGGAGGTAACATGTCAGCCTATTTCCCGTATAATGGTGTGTTGAAAATCTGTCACTGAGCGATTCTGATATGGGTGTTGTCTGACATCCCTCACTATTTCTTTTGGCTATAATTTGGTAATTCCTAGACTATTTGCGTAACGTTTAACATATTTTTTGTCAGCAAGTCCTAAGGAACCCAAATATATAAATTTAAAGGAGCTAAGTGGCTGCGTTCAAAATATGCACTTTCTTCTACCTCCTGTTTACTTCGAAAACGATGTGGTGTCTGGGTACTGTAATGTTTTCAAACGTAAACCAGTATAATGTCATATTTCCTAATAAGCGTTTTTCAGGATTTTAAAACCTAACTCTGGTATGGGTAGTGTTTTTTATCACTGTCGATTTGAAAAAAGCTAGTGCATGTGGCCTTACACGCGTGATGGCAGCAATTGTGTATCGCGCGACTGTGGTAGTATTGCCTGTGTTCCGGCTTTCAGCCCTCCCTTCTTTCTATCTTTAGTCCATCTGTCTTTCGTTTTTGGTAACGTAGTGTATAAAATGACATGAATGGAATTTTAAATCTAGGTCAACTTGCGTATCTCAAGGTTTTTCTTAGAAATGCAGCACATGTTTTATCGTAGAAGGCGGGTATTGCAGCAGTAGGCTTTTACTATCAACGTGAAACGTTACAATTTGCAGACGAAGTAGAAAACAAGGGGGATTTCGAGTACAGTCATTGTGACAGCACTGTTCTTTACCATTCTTCTTTCCTTTTAATAATTTATTTGTTAGGCTTTACATTTACGTTTTAATTTATATATGTGGATTAGAATATTTCACGACATCTCCCCTCTTAAAACAGACATCTTATGTCAGTCCTTTATTCTATATACACATAGATAAATGTAAGTCAACTTGACTTTACTCTGCTGTTGTGCTATCATGGTTTTATGTAGTTGGGTCCATTCAGAGTAAGCACTACTCATGAAATCTGCCTCAGACCTCTACAACCAATAATATCTTTCGGTTATGTTACTGAACAGCCGCAAGTGTGACTGCTTGTCTTAATGCTGCTTCACAACCCGTATTCACCATTTCTCTTCTCTGAGTCTGCGCAATGACATGTCCAGAGAACATTAGATTTTCCTCAAAATGTACGTTATGAGGAGATAACATATACCTGGTGATAGCAGAGTTTTCGTAGGGGATCCCATAATCTTCTTATTAGCCTGTATGAAACATTCGGAATATCCTCAATCAAAGAGGCAAATCAGGGATTCATTACGTTCCTCCGAAATGTTTCCATCTAACAATTTTGTCTGATCTCAGGTTTTACTGGAATCTGATAGTAGCCTTTACTCAGATCCACTTTTGAGAAATATTTAGCTTTATTTAGCCTGGCAAACAGCTGATTTGTATCCGGCAATGGATCCACCTGTCCTTCTGTAATAGCATTCAGTCTCCTGTAATCTATACAGAGTCTATGTTCTCCAGAGGGTTTCCTTAAGAGTACAACACCGGAACTATACGAAGATTCACTGTGTGAAATAATTCCTTCCTTCAACAAATAGTCTATCTCTTCCTTCAAAGCTTTCTCCTTAGCAAAAGGAATCGAATATGGTTTCATACAGACAGGTGTGGGGTCTATCAGTTTCATATCATATTCCAATAAGTTTGTATGCCCTGGTCGGTCTGTTAACACCTCTGCATGATTATCTAGAACCTGTTGCACTCTCTCTTTCTGAGTTTTCGTTAAATGTGTACTGATTTTCACCTGTGCCGCTGTCTCACAGGGGTGTAATGGATATTCAAATGATGAAAGTGGTTCCTTTTTCATCTCCATGGCAATGGACAAGGTCAACAAGTGTGTCTCTTCCTGATGTTCTCTTTCCAAATATTTCTTCAGGAGATTCACATGATAGATTTTTTCTTTCCCCTTCTTATCTATCTTATAATTGGTTCTAGACACCTTCTCTAGAACTGTATATGGACCTTGCCATCCAATTTGTAACTTATTCTGACTACCGGGGAGAAGAAGCAGTACCTTCTCTCCCACAGCCAAATCTCTGTCTTTCGCCTTCCTGTTATAATAGGCAGCATGTTTCTTCCTGGCTTGTTTCAAATTTTCATTGGCAAGTTTCCAGCCAGTTTTTAAACGAGTGGTCAGCTCATTCACATATTGGTATGAGGATGTAATATTTTCCTCTGCCTTTTCATCAGTCCACGTTCTTAACAGCGTTACATATGGACCTTTAATTGTGTGGACCTATTTGTCCATGCACCGGTATGGTCTCTTCCACTCGAAGCGCTATAGTGATGATTTTTCTTCCCAGAATTATCATTCACAAAACGACCGCTACCAATTTTTCTCTTGGGGCTTTCTCCCCACTTAAAATTCTTGATGAGAGATTTCCTCTCTACATCTTCTTCCTCCAGTTTGTTTAAGTCCGATTGAGGGATTTTCGGCTTATCCTGGGGTAAGACATCTTTTTGCACTCTCCGCATAGTGGCCATTGTAAAACAGTTAAGTGAAGCTTGTCCGTGAAAAGGGGCTTCCCATTCCATTTGGTCCACTTTATCAAATTTATTTTTCTTTTTATTATCAGGCCTAATTTTGCCCCGTGGCGTGTCCAGGTCCTGATCCATGTTCCCACTTGTGGGTGTTCCCTCATGTGCTATGCTACACCTTTCTACAAAATTCTCAATGTCCCATCTTGCCTTGGGCCAATAATAATTGTGAGCCACCTTTTGGATGATGGTACCTATTTTCTCATGGTCCCCATCTGGTTTCACATGTAGGCTCCTTATTAATTCTGCCCTATATCTTTTAGGAAGTACCAGCTGTCCCTGACCTTTGGATCTAGCTCCAGTCTTCCTATACATCAACTTGTTTTTCATGTAAAAATCTCCCTTGCCTGGAGTTGTATGACAAGTTGACAATTTCCTGAAACAAGGCTTGAGGGTCTTATCCCCAGCCTGTGCCTTCCTCATCTCTTCTGGAGTGGTATCCAACATAATATCCTCCTCCTGTCTTGAGGTCGACCTGACCTGAAGGGTGGCCATATACACAGGTTTCCTTCTGCAACGGTCAGTGTCATGATTGTCCATCTGACAATTTTTACACCACCTTTTCCCTTGGTTGAAAGATTTTCTTTCATCATATTTCCTTTCATCGAATTGTGGGGTTTTATTTTTATTGTCATACCGTGGCCTATCAAACTGGTGCTTACCTTTGTTTTGATCTCTAGGATCAAATTTATTAAAGTTCTGTGGTGCCCTAAAATTATCCACCTGTTTCTTTTTATTACCTGATACCTCTGCTTGAGCTGCTTGATACCTTTCAGCAACATTTAGCAACTCACCCAGCCTCTCTGCACCTTGTTCCATGAGAAACTTTCTCAGGTCTGGAGCCATGGACTCTCTTAATTGTTCTATAAGGACCATTTCCTTAAGATCTTGGGTTTTCCCCAGAGAAGTCCATTTCTCCAAGTATGTCTCTATTCGTGCAGAGAACTGGTGATAGGTTTCACCTGACAGTAGTTTAGCATTCCTAAATTTTTTCCTATAAAATTCTGCATTCTTTTCATATCTTAACAAAAGAGCCTGCTTTAGCATGTCATAATTTTCCTGATCACCTCTGCTCATTTTAGCAAAAACTTCATAAGCTGCCCCACGAAGTCCTTGAGATAACTTTAAGCTCCACCTTTCTCTCTCTAACCCATATGTGGTAGCTAATAGTTCATATCTATTTAGATAGCTCTCAATATCATCGTCTTTCTCAACAAAATGATCTAAATGAAAATTCATAGCTGAGGTTGAGGCTCCCTGGCTAGCAGTGGCATCAGAGGCAAAGGGACTGGCACCATTTTCAGGAGCATGGCCTTGAAACTCAAACTCCCTTAGTCGTAACTCATGTTCCCTTTGTAATCTTTTCTCCTCCTTTTCTGCTTCCCTCTCTGCAGTCAATCTTCTTTCCTCGGCTTCCCTTTCTGCAGCCAATTTCTTCTCTTCTCTTTCTGCAGCCTGTCTTCTTTCCTCGGCTTCCAATGCTTTTGCCTCTTTGTCAGCCTCAATCTGCAACCTCTTAGCCTCAGACTCAGCCTCAAATTGCAGCCTCTTAGTCTCAGCCTCAAATTGTATCTTCTTAATTTCCTTTTCAGCCTCTAACTTTCTTTCGGCCTCTTTTTCTAATCTTCTTTCTTCCCGTTCAATATATTTGTCACATTCAGCAGTGACATAAGAAATCATAATTTGCCCGTCCATTCCTAACTCTTTCGCAGTCTGTACAGCAGCAGATCGAAATTTTGCCAAGTCGGCCATTGTCTAACATGTAAATGTAACAATTCAATCTATCAATAATTTTCTAAGGACACTACAGGCACTGAGAGCTCATCCTTATTTATTTCCACCCAAGGATACCTTTTTATTCTTATTATTCCCAATATCTATAACAGGAGAAAGTTCAATATCCCTGGAGCGAGCTCCCAATATATGTGGTAAAGTGGGATATTATAAATATTTATAGGGGACTTAGTGTACTGACTGAGATCAGCTGTGAAGGTATCTGTATCTAATAAGGGTAGTGTATTACAGATGACCTTACTTGCTACCACATATTTATACCTCAGTCAGAATTATTCTGGAATATTGTGATGACTACGTTGAATGTCTAGGGTATGTATATGATGAAGTGTAAGTCACAACAACAACAGACAGATAAACAATTTAATTTATTCCACCACACGTGACAACACTGTGACACTCACACACATTTAACACTCTATAAGACTATTCTTAAATGAGGCACTGGTAAATTTTCAAATATAAATATGTATTAATTACTGTCACTGATATATATGTGTCCTGATTCAAATACAAAGTGAACCAGGAATCACAATCAAGTTTAATTACAAGTTATATGTACAGAATTTATCAATCTGAATCTTGTAGTGACATATTTTATTAACATTATCCTATGTGTGTCAGTTGTGTAGTAGTAAAATGAGGTAATACTGGTTTTGTATTTCAAGCTATGTTGGTATTTGTCATCATGACTTCAAGTGTTTGTTTCTGTTGGAACTAGTATTGGAGATGTTCTCAGTTCCTGGCATTAAAACAATTAATTTCCCCTCTTATTTTTTTTTACAATGTCAGTTTAAGATGGGGTTACATAACGTTGAGCTCCGCTGGCCACATAGTCTTATCTTTCGTGATGTCGGCAGGAAAAGACTCCTCTGCTCGATTGCTCCCCTGTGTTCTGGAGACACCTCACTGTTTGCTATATGGACCAAGGAGTATGCTGTCCGCCTCTGGATTCAGCAAAGCTCTGACCAGGTGCTGCTTCAATAACTTTTGGACCACGGTCCCTGAAACAAGAAGGTTGTACCTCCTACTTCAGAACTAATTTATACTCTATTTCTACACTGAGCACAATACATAACAAACACTGAGTTCAGAGCGGTAGGCCAACTGCTATCTTCATCTGAAACAATTTTCACCAGTATATTCCTCCCTAATGGTTATTACGCCTCTGCAATTCCAGCATTATTTCTTTCTAGTCAATAATATAGGTGTCAGTGTACTGTTTGGCAATTCCATGTAGTTTTACTTTCCTCCGACACCTTCTGTTCAGGCTGGAGCATTATATAGGCTTTACCTCATGTTCGCTACTGAACCACACATATATACAGACATAAATTATCAATTTACATTCAATTTTCATTAAAAGATATCAAATATTTCAAGCTTACCACAATTCATGGAAATAATACAGAATTACGTTGACCGGCACTGAATATAGCACAATTTCGATCTGCCGATGTCCCAGGCTTTTATTTAGAAAAATATGCACTGGCGCTCAACGCACTGGTTCTGTAGTAAGTTTATTTGCAAATGTGGTGTTGACCTGACGCCTCTAATTGACTATATTGGCAGGTCTAACCAATCATGCCATGTTTACACAGCTTTTCAAAAAAAGTACTCCTACTCACGTTTCCCCTAACAACAAAGAAGTAGTATTTATAGTTCGACTAATCGTGTTTAGCCTTACATTTATTTTCCGCCAATCAAATAGGAGGTAACATGTCAGCCTATTTCTCGTATAATGGTGTGTTGAAAATCTGTCACTGAGCGATTCTGATATGGGTGTTGTCTGACATCCCTCACTATTTCTTTTGGCTATAATTTGGTAATTCCTAGACTATTTGCGTAACGTTTAACATATTTTTTGTCGGCAAGTCCTAAGGAACCCAAATATATAAATTTAAAGGAGCTAAGTGGCTGCGTTCAAAATATGCACTTTCTTCTACCTCCTGTTTACTTCAAAAACGATGTGGTGTCTGGGTACTGTAATGTTTTCAAACGTAAACCAGTATAATGTCATATTTCCTAATAAGCGTTTTTCAGGATTTTAAAACCTAACTCTGGTATGGGTAGTGTTTTTTATCACTGTCGATTTGAAAAAAGCTAGTGCATGTGGCCTTACACGCGTGATGGCAGCAATTGTGTATCGCGCGACTGTGGTAGTATTGCCTGTGTTCCGGCTTTCAGCCCTCCCTTCTTTCTATCTTTAGTCCATCTGTCTTTTGTTTTTGGTAACGTAGTGTATAAAATGACATGAATGGAATTTTAAATCTAGGTCAACTTGCGTATCTCAAGGTTTTTCTTAGAAATGCAGCACATGTTTTATCGTAGAAGGCGGGTATTGCAGCAGTAGGCTTTTACTATCAACGTGAAACGTTACAATTTGCAGACGAAGTAGAAAACAAGGGGGATTTCGGGTACAGTCATTGTGACAGCACTGTTCTTTACCATTCTTCTTTCCTTTTATTAAATTTATTTGTTAGGCTTTACATTTACGTTTTAATTTATATATGTGGATTAGAATATTTCACGACAGCCGCAAACGGCTCCTGGGTCGACCCAGCCCTAATTGGGTACCAGAGCAACTTCTGGAAAGGTTAAGGCGACCGGCCACCAGTGTGTTACCGGGGCCCGAAAGGGGAGCAAAGAATAGTAACACTGTTCCCTGCCAAGCATGTCGTAGAAAGCGACTAAGGAGGGTTGGGCATGGGGCCGGTTACCCCATCCTGTAAAAATTTAAACGACAAAAAACTTCAACAAACATGGAAAAGTCAATTAAAGAAAATAAAACTCAGCCATCCAAGACAGGGGAAGGTCCTCTCTCAGGGAGGCGTATGGTGCAACACAGAGAAAGCCGAAAGGAGTCTGTGTTGCTGACTAACCTTCTTTCTTCTAGGAGAACTTCCAGATTTGGCACCTGGAATGTTCGGACATTAAGCGAACAAGGGAAAGTGGCACAAGTAGCAGCAGAGATGAGGGAATATAAAATCGAGGTTCTGGGACTGTGAAACAAAGTGGAAGGGGATAGACAGAAAGAAACTTATCACAGGTGAATTGGTGCTGTCCTCAGGACATGAAGACGAAAGTTCACATCACAGTGAAGGGGTAGCTCTTATGTTATCTAAAGAAGCACAGAAAGCACTCATTGAATGGGAAGCTGTTGGATCCAGAATAATAACAGCTTCTTTTAAAACAGCTAAAAAGAAAATAAATGTAAATGTCATCAAATGTTATGCACCAACTAATGACAAAGAAGAGTCGGTGAAAGAAGCATTTTATACTAGACTACAGGAAATTATGGAAAAAGTAAAAAGAAGAGACATCACAATTTTGATGGGTGACATGAATGCAAAGATAGGTACAGTCAACACCGGCTTTGAAGAAGTCATGGGAAAACAGGGGCTAGGAATAATGAATGAAAATGGGGAACTATTCTCAAACTTCTGTGCTTCAAATCAACTGGCTATAGGAGGAAGCATGTTTCCACATAAGAGAATACACAAGGCAACATGGATATCACCAGATCATAGAACAGAAAATCAGATTGATCATATGTGCAAAAACAAGAAGTTTAGATCATCATTGCAGGATGTAAAGGTATATAGAGGAGCAGATGTGGCATCAGATCCCCACCTTCTGATAGCCAAAGTAAAAATGAAACTCAAGAGATATGCAACAATGCAAAATTATAGACAACATTTTAATGTAGGACATCTAAGAAATCAAGAAACAAGAGACAAATTTGCGGTCACAATATCCAATAAATTCCAAGTGCTCCAACAGCTGGAAGATGCAGAGAATACAGAAGACTATTGGCAGCAAATCAAAACGGTATGGAATGAGACATGTGAAGAAATACTGGGGAAAAGGGAACGACAACATAAAGCATGGATAACAACAGAAACCATCAATAAGATAAAAGACAGGAAAAACAAGAAAGCAGATTTAAACACAAGCAAAACTAGAAGTTCCAAAGCCAAGGCTCAAGAAGTGTACACAGAAGCAAACAAAGCAGTAAAAAGAAGTATCAAAAAAGACAAGAGGAAGTATATTGAGGAGTTTGCAAGAGAGGCAGAAGATGCTGCAGCTAAAGGGAATATGAGAGAACTGTATAACAGCACAAAGAAGCTAACGGGGAAATACAAGCAAACAAGTTGCTTCATAAAAGACAAGAATGGAAAACTGCTCAGCAATATACAAGAGCAAATGAAGAGGTGGACAGAATATTTTGAGGACCTTCTCAATAGACCAGCTCCACAAAACCCCCGGACATCCAGCCAGCAGAAGAAGAGCTACAAATTAACGGTGAAAGACCAACGAAAGAAGAAATAAAGAAAGCCATAAAGCTTCTAAGAGATGGAAAAGCGTCTGGACCTGATGGCATTCCAGCAGAGGCCATCAAAGCAGATATCGACACGGCTACAGAGATGTTATATAAATTACTTGGTAAAGTCTGGGAAAAGGAAGAGATACCAGCAGAATGGAAGGAAGGATATCTGGTTAAGTTGCCTAAGAAGGGAAATTTACAAGAGTGCACAAATTATAGAGGAATAATGTTACTTTCAGTGCCAGGAAAAGTATTAAACAGGATTATCCTTGAAAGATTAAAAGAGTCCATAGACAAGAAACTGAGAGATGAACAAGCAGGTTTTCGACAAAACAGATCCTGTACAGACCAGATAGCCACTTTGAGAATAATAGTTGAACAAAGTCTGGAATGGAATTCACCACTATACATCGGATTTGTGGACTACGAAAAGGCATTTGACAGTGTAGACAGAGAATCACTTTGGAAATTGATGAGGCATTATGGAGTTCCCCTGAAGATCATTAATTTAATAAAGAAAACATATGAAGACATGACATGCAGAGTTCTTCATGAAGGACAGCTTACAGAACCGTTTGGGATAAGAACAGGAGTGCGACAGGGATGCCTCTTGTCTCCATTTCTTTTCTTACTAGCAATAGACTGGGTTACGAGAACATCGACAACACACAACAGAAATGGAATCCAGTGGACTCTGACTAAGCAGTTGGATGATCTGGATTTTGCTGATGACTTAGCTCTTCTGTCCCATAACCGTAATCAGATGCAGGACAAATTGAAAACACTCGATGAGAGGTCACAGCAATTGGGTCTGAAAATACACAGGGAAAAGACAAAGATAATGAGAATAAATGCAGGTAATGATAACAGGGTTGAACTTGAAGAAGCACCAATACAAGATGTAGAATCGTACACATATCTTGGCAGCAATATAGACAAAGTTGGAGGGACAGACAGTGATATCAAAATAAGAATACAAAAAGCAAGAGGAGCTTTCATTGCATTGGGAAATATATGGAGATCAAGAGAAATCGGACCCAACACGAAAATAAGAATCTTCAACTCAAATGTGAAGTCAGTCCTATTGTATGGCTCTGAAACATGGAGAACAACAAAGACAACTACCAAAAAGCTACAGACTTTCATAAATGGGTGCTTGCGTAGAATAGAGGGATTAAAATGGTATGACAAGGCTACCAACGTGGAACTGATGACAAGAACTAGACAAGTGCCAGTGGAACAAGAGATGAGAAGAAGACGATGGCGATGGATAGGACACACACTGAGGAAACCTGTTGATAGCATTACAAGGCAGTCCTTGTTCTGGAACCCCCAGTGCAAGAGAAGCAGAGGTAGACCAAGAAGCACATGGAGAAGAGAGCTGGAAACAGAGGTGAAAATGATAAGGAGAACGTGGAAAGAACTTGAGATGATGGCACGTGACAAGATGACTTGGCATGTGTTTGTTGAAGGCCTATGCTCCTTTGGGAGTGGTGGGTTATGAATGAATTAATATGAAGGCGACCGGCGTGATGCTGACCACATCACCCTTAGTGTGCAAATGGTCAAGAAAATATGGGCCTAACACCATATTCCCAATATGCCTCAATGGGCGTGTAACGGGATCCTTCCCTGCATTGGTACGAAGGACATAAATACAAGGTCTCCGAAAATTACAACTTTGATACTTAATGAAATATTTACTAACATGCATAGAATTACCAATCAAGGAAATTTAGACACAGACAACCCACAATTTTAACAATAAAATTAAAGTAACGAGTTGTAAACCTTCGTTGGTCCCGTGTATCCAATTTTGTTGTAATAAACCACTCAAGACAATGTGCTTTCTACTGTCAATTTATTGTCACTAAGGAGAGGAATGAAGATTTGACAAAAATATGAAAATGAGAAAACTTGTCAAAACTTGGTATTCAGAAAAACTTTGAGTTTCTCTGTAAAATGGGACAACCCAGCATTTCTACACCTCTTGGTTGACTTTTTACATGGGATAAAAGTTGTAAAGATAATTTTCGGACACCCTGTATTATTGAATACACCATCAACTACAGCAACCCCCAGCTCTTGCGCTGTTCGATTAGCGCTTTTTCGTTATGCCTCAAATCTGTTATACTCCTTAAAAATTCGATCTTACGCTGTGCCCTAAATTCCATGGGAGGCTGGAATATAACTTTCAAGTTCATTCAGGGTGGTTGGGTGGCTAAGAAACATTATCATTGCTATCGTAATGAAGCATGACCCCAAAATGGAATGCAGATCTATAGTAATCCGTAACATAGTATAAAATCGTAATTGCTACAACGAACTCCGTGAAGATAAAAAGGTGGCAAATCAAAGCAAGCTCGAATCGTTTTATTAAAAGTCTCCTCCAATATCTTATCTCCCCTTTGAACAACTAGCCGTGCCTTATACGCCTAGAGCCAACAAAAACTTTTCAACACCTACAACACCATCTGATAACCATGTCGTCTGCTGATGAAGACAGCTTTGGCGTGAAAACTGTAGCAACAAGCGACGGAAGTCTTCTTCTCTGATCCTTCGCCACGGACTGTCAAAGCAGTAAGTGGCCATCACGCCTGATGGTGTCTTGTAGGTGTAGCAAAGTAAATTGCTGGAGAGGTTATGATGGTGAAAGATAAGAATGATAAAATTAGATGTGTTAACCGTGTGAGGTCAAGCTATGTAAGACCTTGAGTCTAGTGGTTGAAGAAGATGAGTTCTCAAGGGACCTAACGCTACCTCTCAAGATCTCACACGGTGCTGTAAATTACTTCTAATGTATGGTGTATGATGTGGCTAGTGTCTAGGGGATGCAATGAAATGATGGTACATCAAAACAACACAGTATAACTCTCTAATAGAACCTTAATAACTCTGTTGTTTAGTTTTCAAATTGGAAATATTTTTTTGTACAATTTATTGTGCTTGTCCTGCAATCTCTTTTGGACAGGTCTTTAAAAACTGAAGAAAATGTATGTTACACTGAAAAGTGAACTGAAAATAAGGACTCTTGGTCCATTAATAATACTATTAATATTAAAATGTTCCGTAAGGTGTTTCATAGGCTGTTAAGTAATAATTAATAATGTGAGTCAGTTATTGGAGACACTTTATGTCATCATTTCCCCGAGAGTTTCTGTTAATGGGTAGGGAAACAGTTTTCTCCAGATAAAGTGTCAGATTGCCCAGAATGTGGCACATAACCTGAAATTTCCTTCGTGAAGATACAATCGATGATATGGCTCTGTAAAGAACATCAGCTCTCAGAGCTCCCCTTGACAATTATTATACAGAATACGCTGTACTGGAGACGTTACTGTCTTCACTCGTACTTCAGCTTTCCTGTCACCGGCTGGTAACAGGAAATAAAACAATGCAACGTAAAAGAAACCCTGGCCTTTTCATATCTGTTATATTTCTCCCTCAACTCTCTACATGACATGATGGGGTTAAGCCTCGTGTGCATTACAAGTGCACCAGCCCCTAAGTTTTTTTTTGAACTCACATCATATTGTGACCACACCTCAGTTCCATATGGCAGATACGCCACTGTCATTTTACATAGTCTTCTTCAACACAATTTAATAGGAGTATGTACATCTCCTTATATGCATATAATTTTCTTCTATTACAAAATATAAACGCTCCAGGCAATCAATAGTGTTCAGCGAACACAGAGGCTTGCTATTTTACTTTAGTCTTATAATAATTTTTAATTCCAACATTGCAATATTCAAACATAAATCAAATAGATATACCCAAACTGTTTCTTTAGGCATGTCATACACTTTCCCACTTTTTGCCTTTGCACATATTACATAATAATATAGATATTCTTCTTACCAGAATTCATTGAAATAAGCACAGGTGCGATGGATGGCACAAATTCAGCTTTGCTGCTGGCTAGACTATGACAAATACTTTTTAGTTTTAGTTACAAATAAAAGTCACACTTCTAGGATCACATCGACCTGCTTCAGGGACAGCTTTCTACAAAATGGCAAAAACCTAACTAAGTTTTCCATAATATAAAATGCGTTGGCCAATCAGATCGGAAGACTAAGCTTTTCAATTTTGAATTTGAAAATAAAGTCAAAATTACATCTCAATTTTTCAAATGTACGTCGGTCACATTTTGGCATTAAAAGTTAAAAACAATCTTGGTTTTTGACCTAACAAGTTCTGCCTCTCATTCACTTCAAGATTTCCACTACCAAATATTTTTAGTTTTAGGCCATCCCATAATATCTCTACCCTTGCCTGTCTCATTTCCCCTAACGCGTCCCAAAGTAACCGTTACTGAATGCAAAAACAAGCGTCTGTTCGTTCATCTGTCTGGGCATATCTAGTCTTTTGTCAATATCTTTACTTTTAATGGGGCGATCTTGAAAATTGTAACATAATATTACTCAGGAGATCATATGCTATCAAACTAACTAGGTTTTATGGCCTTATTCCCCTTAATAAAGAATTACATATATTTTCCAGAGTTAGTTTCAATTTCCACTATCATATAAATTACGCCATCTTTTCTCCTCTCCCGCGTTGTCCAAAACTGAAACTACTAGTCTGTTACGTCATAAAATGGACTCTTTTGCAGCGAAAGCGCTGTCTGTGTGTTTATATATTTTCTCAGTGTGCCTATAGTCCAAAAAAGTATTGGGTTTTGCGGGGTATTTTTAAATTCTACAAAGCTTGCGGCAATGTTACCGAACACCTGCTACTGTATCGTCTCGCACTGTCGTCTTGGGTAGTTAGTCCAAGAATCTAACCCTTGACAATTTGTGGCATGTGTTCGCTCCCTCTCTCACTTTTATGCGTTCGTTTATGCCTCCCCTGTTTTATTCTTACTATATTTCTTGAAACAACTAAGCTTGTCGTTTTCAAAATTTTTACCGTTAACCCTTGACAGGCGAGTTATAAAATCCAATACCACTAGCGCGGCAATAAGGTTTCACACTACGTTCTTATCTCAATGCGATGACTGGCGCGGGGAAAGAAGACACGTTACAACTTTACTATTTCTATTCATATTATTTTAACTTTAATACTTATAATTAATAATTTTATCGCTGTATCAATGTACTTTATCACACATCTCCCCACTTAAGAACATGCCTGATGCAAGTTTCAAAACCAGTGATACACATAGATAAAATTAACTCCTTACGCCTGATGAGTACTCTGATTTGGATCACAGGGATGCCTACTGAGGAAATCTGCACTCACGTTCTGTGACCCCGGGATATATTCAATAGTGAATGAATATGGCTGTAGGAGTAACGACCATCGTAATAAACGAGCATTTTCATGCTTTGCCTGTGATAAAAATACGAGGGGCTAATGATCCGTTTGGACCACGAATGTTCTACCATAAAGATAGATCTGGAACTTACGTATTGCCCAGATTAAAGCTAAACATTATTTTTCCCTTGTTGAATAGTTTTGCTCCGCTTTGTTCAACTTGCGGCTAGCATAAGCGACTGGGTTCAGCTCCCCGTCTGGTGACGATGACCTTTGCAACAAAGTAGCCCCCAGACTTACATTGCTTGCGTCACTTCTCACCACAAATTCCTGACTTAAATCAGGTAATTTCAAGATTGGCTTGCTTGTAAGTTTCTCTTTTAATTCCTGGTATGCTAATTCACACTGGGCTGACCAAACAATTCTATCAGGATTTCCCTTGCGAGTTAACTCAGTCAGAGGAGCACAAATAGAGTTAAAATTGTTGATATATTTCTGATAGAATCCACACAACGACACGAAAGATCTCACACCTTTCTTGGTTTGTGGCCGCGGTGCTCTCTGTAATTTCTCGAGGTTCATGGGGTCAGGGGTCATGTTACCCTGATATACAGTATGTCCCAAGAACTCCAACTCTTTACAACCAATACAAAATTTTGTGGGTCTAGCCGTCAAATAAGCCTTTCTCAGTCTATCAAACAGCAAAGTCAAAGAGTTAATGTGTTCCTCAAATGTTTCCGTAGCAATGAGGATATCATCCATACAATTGGTGATGCATGGGTTATTCAGGGGATCCAACAATTTTCGCATCATCCTAGAAAACACACTCGGAGCAATTTTCAACCCAAACGACATCATGTTGAATTCATAATGTCCTTCCGAAGTGCTAAACGCCAAATAAGGTCCGACCTCAGGCTTTACTGGAATCTGATAATAGCCTTTGCTTAGATCCACCTTCGAAAAATATTTTGCCTTGTTCAGCCTGGCAAATAGCTGATTTGTGTCCGGTAATGGATCCACCTGATTTTCTGTGACAGCATTCAGCTTCCTGTAATCTATACACAGACGATGTTCCCCAGAGGGTTTCCTCAGCAAATCCACACTAGAGCTATACGGAGATTCGCTATGAGAAATAATTCCTTCTTTCAATAGGTACTCAATCTCTTCTTTCAAAGCTTTCTCCTTGGCAAACGGGATCGTGTAGGCTCTCATACAGATCTGTGTTGGGTCTACTAGTTTCATGTCATATTCCAACAAATTCGTGTGCCCCGGTTTGTCCGTTAACACGTCCGTATGATCAGTCAGAACTTTTTGAACCTGTTCCCTCTGTTTTTTCGTCAAGTGTTTACTGACTTTTACATGTGCAGGGGTCTCACATGTTTTCAAGGGGTACTCATGAGAGGTGAGTGGTTCATTTTTCATCCCCGTTGCTATCGACAAGGACATTAAGTGTGTTCCTTCCTGGATTTCCCTGTCCAGATACTTCTTTAGAAGGTTCACATGATATATTTTCTCTTTCCCCTTCTTGTCGATTTTATAATTTGTTCTAGACACCTTCTCTAGAACAGTATATGGACCTTGCCATCCAATTTGTAATTTGTTACTGCTGCCGGGTAGTAGAAGTAGCACCTTCTCTCCCACATATAGTTCTCTATCCTTAGCTTTCTTATTGAAATAAGCAGCATGTTTTTTCCTGGCTTGTCTGAGATTATCATTTGCAAGTTTCCAGCCAGTTTTAAGACGAGTGGTCAGCTCGTTTACATATTGATATGATGAGGTAACAGTCTCTTCTGCCTTCTCATCTGTCCATGTCCTCAACAAGGTTACATATGGACCTTTAATTTTGCTGACTTATTTTTAATGGCACCTGTATGGTCTCTGACATTGGAAGCCTTATGGTGAGGACGTTTCTTCCTTGTATCTTCACTCACAAATCGTCTACTACCAATTCTTTTCCTGGTGTTTTCTCCCCACTTTAATTTCATTGTGAGAGATCTTCTCTCTTTTTTATCTTTCCCCAGTTCACATAATTCCGACTGAGGGATTGTCGGCTTATTCTGGGTTAAAACCACTTTTTATACTCGACACAGAGTTGCCATTCTAACACATTCAAAAGAAGACTGTGTGTGAAAAGGGGGTTCCAATTCTACTGTGTCTACTTTATTACAATTATTTTTCTTTCCAGGCCTAAGTTTGCCCACTGGCATGTCTAGGTCCTGATCATGTTTTCCACTTGTGGGTGTTCCCTCGTGAAATATGCCGCAGGCTTCTACAAAATTCTCAATAACTATCTTTACATCTGGCCAATAATATTTTTGAGAAACCTTTTGGCAGATGGTGCTACTTTCTCATGGTCACCATCTTTTCCAACATTTAAACTCCTTATTACGTCTGCCCTATACATTTTAGGAAGTACCAGCTGTCCATGACCATTGGATCCAGTTCCAGCCTTCCTATATAACAATTTGTTCTTCATATAATAATTCCCTTTGCTTGGAGGTGTGTGGCATTTAGGTAATTTTCTAAAACAAGGCTTGATTGTCCTGTCCTCAGCCTGTGCCTTCCTCATCTCCTCTGGATGAATATTTATTGGTTCATCTTCTTCCTTTCTGGATTGTGATCGGGTCTGGACTGCTGCCAAGACCAGAGGTCTCTTGGGATTCCCCAAGTAGACATAACGACACCCCAATATCAGAGGGTAGATGGGTGCGTCGATCACTGCTGCTCTGATTGCTCCTTCCACATAGCGAGTTTTCACCGTTATCCTGGCAATGGGAAGTGTTATGAGTGGTATGTCCTTGGTCGCCCCTTGTATCTCCACTGTTTCTGTGGTATACTGATCTGGGCTCACCAAGTGCGAACTCACAACAGAATCAAAATCTAAACCTGTATCATAAAGGCACCTAATGGTGACCCCATTACATACAACATCCTCATACACTGGGGGTGATAAGGTTCCTGCTGTCCAGCAGGTTTTACCTTTACTTCCTTTTTCCCCAACTTCATAGCAGCAAATCCAGCAGGTTTCTTAGTACAAACTTTGGTGTCATGTCCTTCCCTCTTACACCATCTACAATATAATCTACATTGATGAAAGGGTTTTATTTCCTCATATTTCCTGTCATTGAATTGTGGGTTTTTATTTCTATAATCATTGCGTGGCCTATCATAATTTTGCTTACCATTGTTATCCTGATCTTTTGTTGTCAAATCTATTAGAGTTTTGTGGAGCCTTATAATTGTCTACATGTTTCTTTTTGGCGCCAGCTACCTCTGCCTGGGCTGCCTGATACCTCTCAGCGACATTAAGTAACTCACCCAGCCTCTCTGCACCCTGTTCCATGAGAAACTTTCTCAAGTCTGGAGCCATGGACTCTCTCAATTGCTCAATAAGGATCATTTCTTTAAGATCTTGGGTTTTCCCCAGAGCAGTCCATTTCTCCAAGTAAGTCTCTAAACGTGCAGAGAACTGGTGATAGGTCTCACCCGACAGTAGCTTGGCATTTCTAAACTTGTTCCTGTAAAATTCTCCATTCTTTTCATACCTTAGCAAAAGAGCCTGCTTTAACATGTTATAATTGTCTTGGTCATCTTTGCTCATTTTTGCAAACACTTCATAAGATGTTCTCCTAAGACCCTGGGATAACTTTAAACTCCACCTTTCTTTCTCTAATCCATAGGTGGTGGCTAAAACCTCAAATCTGGATAAAAATTAATCAATGTCATCGTCCGTCTCAACAAAATGGTCTAAATGGAACCCTCATGGCTGAGGCTGAGGCTCCCTGACTAGCAGTGGCATCGGAGGTAGAAGGGCTGTTACCACCTTCAGGAGCATGGCCTTGTAATTCCAACTCCCTTAGCCGTAACTCATATTCCCTCTGTAATCTCTTCTCCTCCCTATCAGCCTCCATCTGTAATCTCTTCTCCTTTTCAGCTTCGCTTTCAGCTGCCTGTCTTCTTTCCTCAGCTTCCCTTCTTCTTTCCTCAGCCTCCCTCTCGGCCTTTTTTTCTTCCAACTGGAGCCGTTTAATTTCAGCCTCCCTATCTGCCTCCAATGCCCTAGCCTCTTTGTCAGCCTCAATCTGCAACCTTTTTATTTCTTTTTTCTACTTCTAATTTTCTTTCTTCAGCCAACCTCATTTCTTCTCTTGCAATAAATTTATCAACCTCTGATGTTACATACTGAACCAACTCGGGTCCATCCATATTCAACTCTTTTGCAGCTAGCACAGCAGCAGATCTAAATTTGGCCAAATCTGCCATCATATCAATTTTAAAATGTTATAAATGTACTACAATAATAATAAAATATCAACTCTAATTAAATTATTCCAGGCTCTGACACTTTATCAACTTCCCAACTCTTGGGTAATTTTAATAATGGGGATTCCCTGGGTTAGTAATAATGGTGTTCCTAAGTATAATCCCGGGACAGGAGACCCCAATTTATGTAGCAAAGTAAATTGCTGGAGAGGTTATGATGGTGAAAGATAAGAATGATAGAGTTAGATGTGTTAACCGTGTGAGGTCAAGCTATGTAAGACCTTGAGTCTAGTGGTTGAAGAAGATGAGTTCTCAAGGGACCTAACGCTACCTCTCAAGATCTCACACAGTGCTGTAAATTACTTCTAATGTATGGTGTATGATGTGGCTAGTGTCTAGGGGATGCAATGAAATGATGGTACATCAAAACAACACAGTATAACTCTCTAATTGAATCTTAATAACTCTGTTGTTTAGTTTTCAAATTGGAAATATTTTTTTTGTACAATTTATTGTGCCTGTCCTGCAATCTCTTTTGGACAGGTCTTTAAAAACTGAAGAAAAAGTATGTTACACTGAAAAGTGAACTGAAAATAAGGACTCTTGGTCCAACAATAATACAATTAATATTAAAATGTTCCGTAAGGTGTTTCATAGGCTGTTAAGTAATAATTAATAATGTGAGTCAGTTATTGGAGACACTTTATGTCATTATTTCCCCTAGAGTTTCTGTTAATGGGTAGGGAAACAGTTTTCTCCAGATAAAGTGTCAGATTGCCCAGATTGTGGCACATAACCTGAAATTTCCTTCGTGAAGATACAATCGATGATATGGCTCTGTAAAGAACATCAGCTCTCAGAGCTCCCCTTGACAATTATTATACAGAATACGCTGTACTGGAGACGTTACTGTCTTCACTCGTACTTCAGATTTCCTGTCACCGGCTGGTAACAGGAAATAAAACCCTGCAACATAAAAAACACCTTGGCCTTTTCATATCTGTTATATTTTTCCCTCAACTCTCTACATGACATGATGGGGTTAAGCCTCGTGTGCATTACAAGTGCACCAGCCCCTAAGTTTTTTTTTAACGCACATCATATTGTGACCACACCTCAGTTCCATATGGCAGATACGCCACTGTCCTTTTACATAGTCTTCTTCAACACAATTTAATAGGAGTATGTACATCTCCTTATATGCATATAATTTTCTTCTATTACAAAATATAAACGCTCCAGGCAATCAATAGTGTTCAGCGAACACAGAGGCTTGCTATTTTACTTTGGTCTTATAATAATTTTTAATTCCAACATTGCAAAATTCAAACATAAATCAAATAGATATACTCAAACTGTCTCTTTAGGCATGTCATACACTTTCCCACTTTTTGCCTTTGCACATATTACATAATAATATAGATATTCTTCTTACCAGAATTCATTGAAATAAGCACAGGTGCGATGGATGGCACAAATTCAGCTTTGCTGCTGGCTAGACTATGACAAATACTTTTTAGTTTTAGTTACAAATAAAAGTCACACTTCTAGGATCACATCGACCTGCTTCAGGGACAGCTTTCTACAAAATGGCAAAAACCTAACTAAGTTTTCCATAATATAAAATGCGTTGGCCAATCAGATCGGAAGATTAAGCTTTTCAATTTTGAATTTGAAAATAAAGTCAAAATTACATCTCAATTTTTCAAATGTACGTCGGTCACATTTTGGCATTAAAAGTTAAAAACAGTCTTGGTTTTTGACCTAACAAGTTCTGCCTCTCATTCACTTCAAGATTTCCACTACCAAATATTTTTAGTTTTAGGCCATCCCATAATATCTCTACCCTTGCCTGTCTCATTTCCCCTAACGCGTCCCAAAGTAACCGTTAGTGAATGCAAAAACAAGCGTCTGTTCGTTCATCTGTCTGGGCATATCTAGTCTTTTGTCAATATCTTTACTTTTAATGGGGCGATCTTGAAAACTGTAACATAATATTACTCAGGAGATCATATGCTATCAAACTAACTAGGTTTTATGGCCTTATTCCCCTTAATAAAGAATTACATATATTTTCCAGAGTTAGTTTCAATTTCCACTATCATATAAATTACGCCATCTTTTCTCCTCTCCCGCGTTGTCCAAAACTGAAACTACTAGTCTGTTACGTCATAAAATGGACTCTTTTGCAGCGAAAGCGCGGTCTGTGTGTTTATATATTTTCTCAGTGTGCCTATAGTCCAAAAAAGTATTGGGTTTTGCGGGGTATTTTTAAATTCTACAAAGCTTGCAGCAATGTTACCGAACACCTGCTACTGTATCGTCTCGCACTGTCGTCTTGGGTAGTTAGTCCAAGAATCTAACGCTTGACAATTTGTGGCATGTGTTCGCTCTCTCTCTCACTTTTATGCGTTCGTTTATGCCTCCCCTGTTTTATTCTTACTATCTTTCTTGGAACAACTAAGCTTGTCGTTTTCAAAATTTTTACCGTTAACCCTTGACAGGCGAGTTATAAAATCCAATACCACTAGCGCGGCAATAAGGTTTCACACTACGTTCTTATCTCAATGCGATGACTGGCGCGGGGAAAGAAGACGCGTTACAACTTTACTATTTCTATTCATATTATTTTAACTTTTATACTTATAATTAATAGTTTTATCGCTGTATCAATGTTCTTTATCACAGTAGGGCAGCAACAAACTGCTTTCACTTTGCTCGGCCTGCAGGTTTTTTGCCACACACACATACATAAAATTATTTTAAAATATATTATAGGACTTTAATCGCTAATACTTCCGTTGATTTTTTTTTTTTAAAGCGACGAAAATAGTAGTAGCGATTAGAGTGTCTTATCATATATTTTTTGATGTTTGTGTGTGTGTGTGTGTGTGTGTGTGTGTGTGTGTGTGTGTGTGTGTGTGTGTGTGTGTGTGTGTGTGTGTTCAATATGTTTGATAATAATATTTTGTTATTAAGTGTTGCTAACAATTTAGTCTTTGTTTTGTATCACGTTTTATTTAATTTTTCGGGACCTAAGATGCGTCAACAGTGATGAATGCAGTTATCGACCCATAGCTAGACTGCTTGCTTCAGGGTCAGCGATCCAGAGCTGACCAAGACCCTACTCCACCTCCAAGTGGTGGTCCTGGAAACAGGCTGCATTACTGCAGTCTGGCTGAGAGAGTAATTATCGAAGAGGGAAGGCTAACCCGGTCCCAAAAATGCCGTGCTGAAGTCGGATGTGTCGGCCGAAAGCTGCGCAAATATCGCAGCTGCGCTGTAAACGGACACAACGCAACCAACGTCCTTTTCAGGACGAACGAAGAAGAAGAAGATTTAATTTGTATACAACATTCTGGACCTTACCAGCGAATTTATTTTGTTTTCTATTTATTTTTATAGGAAAACTAATTTTCCTTCAGGGCTTTTTCGGTTGGCGCTCGATTTTTGAAGAACGAATTCATATCGCTAAGCGGGGGATTGCTGTATTGAATAATAGTATTGTTTATGAAGTTTATTAATAGATATGTATATGGATCGTCCTTCACGTGTTGGGTTATCATTTATATGTTGCGGTCCTTCTTGTTATATTGTTACGAGCCGTCATTAATGTTTACGGAAATGTGCCACAGCTGTAGAAACAACCATGGTTCGTAACAGTAACCTAGAGGCCAGGACACTGGCGTAACCACATTTCATGAATGAGCTACATAAACCGGTTGTGAATATATTGTTTAATCACATAGCGTGCATACATTAAAGAGCTAAACTACGTAAAAGTATTGTGAATAGGCTGTTAGATCACATATAGTGCATAAATGAAAGTGCTAAACTACATAAAGACATTGTGAATAAACTGTTAGATAACACAGAGCTCATACATTGAGGAGTAAAACTACATAAAAATATTGCCAACATACGGTTTCATCTAATAGAGTGCATACATTTAAGGGCTAAACCATGTACAAGTACTGGAAATAGAATGTTATGTGTCATACAGAGTATAGAAAGCAGAGCTAAATTCATAAAAATATAGCGAATAGACTGTTAGATCGCATTGAGTGTATTGAAAGTAGAGCTAAATTTCATAAAAATATTGCCAGTAGATTGTTCCCTCACATAGAATGCATAAATTAAGCGTTATCAGACATTTATCAGCCAAGGATCTGGCTGACTGCATGGTTGCATTCGGTAAGAAAATCGATGGGCGATATTAAATACATTTTAAAAAAAAGAAAAGACCTGGCGCTGAATAAGCTACACACACCTTGCACAAGAACACAAACAGCATATTCACACGAAACGTGAGTACATGGTGCAGAGAAATTAATATTTATCATAGTTTAAATAAAAGCTAGCATCATAAGTTTGCATCAAAATTAAGGCGCTTAGTACTTATACCATAAGCTAGGATGATCAAATTTGTAATAAAAATCACTAGCTGTGTACTTTAAATATAAGTTAGTATCATCAAACGTGAAATGAAAATCAATATAAATGCACAATGAAACAAAAGCCCACCTGCGTAGAATCAGCTTAAAATAAAAGAGAATCAGGATTAGCATATCTTCTTCTTCTTCTTCGTACACTCTCAGACGTCCATTTGAATGTTCTCAACGAAGCAATAGTCATTTTGAGGCTATTTGAATCCCCGTAAAGATTTTCCACTAAAGGCATATGGCCGCTTTCTCTGTACCACATATAAGGGGCAACTTTGAAGCAGATGTTCAGCAGTCATTTTATCAGTGCCACAGTTACACTGATCAGTAGTTCCTATCTTTAGCTTGTTGAATAGATGGTATCTCAATCTGTTGTGGCCAGTGCGGAGTCTGAAGATTACCACTAGTTTGAATCTTTAGCATAAAACGTGAAATAAAATTACACAAAATACCCAAATTATAACCGTGACGTAGGTTAAACAGAGTAAACAAAGATGGCGGATGAGCAGAGGCAAATGAAGATAATCTTATGCTAGTCCACTCTACTCCTATATCGTTTAAAAAAAAAAAAAAAGTAACTAACCTTTCTTCTCCCCCAAACCATGTTTTAGAATGAACCTCAAACACGCAGTCACAAACATCAAAAGAATAGACGTTCATCTCTCTTTGTACCAATTTCAAACGTACGATCATAACTATCACATAACGGACGTTCCCTCTACCCCGTTCTCTCTCTATATCAACTTCAAAGTCACAATGAGCATTATCATATACTTATGCAGAAACCCCCCCCCCCCCCCTATCTCCTTCCCTTACCTTAGTCCAGAATCAACCTCAAACACAAAATCAGCACTATCGTATGAACAGGAATTCTCCCACACTCTGTAACTGTAAAGGTATTCTCATAGTACCTATTGCCGTAGGAGAGTGAAGTGTTAGAGACTACACCATACTCGGTCCAGCTGCGAGAGCTGGGGGCGACCAGTTCCGTTCCTTGCTGCCTTGTCCGCCCCCCCCCCCCAACTCAAAGTCAGGGACCTATTTACAGCTGGGTACACTGGAGCGTGACGATACCGTGATTTGAACCCCGCACCTTTGCCGCGAGAGACCAGCGCTCTAACCACTCAGCCAATCGGACACTTTCTGTACCGACCTCAAATACGGATTCAGCGCTATCATATAACTCCCCCCCCCCCCCCAACCCCCGCCTTTTTGTTCCCCAGCATCAACTTGAAGTACGCAGTCAGCACTACCATATAGACAGGCGTCTTGCTACAAACCAGTTTATCTGTATTATGTATTTGCCTCAGAAATCACCCAGAATACTCACTACATCATCAGTATTGCCATATCAACAACAGCCCTGTAACGGCAGTGCAAGTACATTATTTAAGTTTTAGTCCTGCAAGAATAGCACCCACTTGAAGTGGATTTGGCGCCCATTTCACCACTCAGATCATTATCTCCTACTCAGGCTCAAATACTCGTAATGATAACACCACAGCCCAATTTAGTGCTCATCTGAAACGCTCTTAGTGAAAACACCACGCCTCAGATTAGTGAAAAGATAACGTTTTTTTTCCTTCTCTGGGAGCATATACTGACGTACGGCAGTAAAGTGTTAAATATTTCACTATACGCGGTCTCAGCTTTTATAAAGTGGGATGACCAGACCCCTTCCTAGCCCCCTTTGTTTTCCGCTACTCAGTAGCAGAGTAGGGTATGCGTTTACAGTGGGGTATACTGCAGCATCACGATACCAAGTTTGGAGCCCCATTACCTTGTCTCTAGTAGTAAGCGCTTTAAACACTTTGCCACACGACTCTTCTCAGGTTGGTTCTCACCTTGAATGCTCATAGTCGTAACATCAACCGATCAGATCAATACAATGTGAAATTCTAAGAGTGTCAACACAAAAAATCACGTTAGAACTCATCAGAAATTCTGAAAAAATCAAAACCACCTCCTGATTTGCCCGCCCGTGAAATGCTCGGAATTAGAATTACGTCCCTATTAACTTTCATATTAACAAGTACGTGAATTACTTATAACCAGTTGCGTACTAAGGGTGTGCGGGGAAGGGGGGGGGGGGGCGTGGACCACACCGGGTGTCAGCCAGGAGAGGTGTGCCATTGGACACTTTTATGATAGTACTTACTGTTAAAAAATATACTAGCAAGTGTGATTATTTATGGAACGGGGTGCCAAATGTAGAATGCGCCCCCAAGTGCCACATACTTTAAGTACCCCTCTGCTTATAACGTCAATTACTACCGACCAGTTTAGCAAGTAGATGAATTACTTATAACGTCTATTACTACCTCCCAGGTTAACAAGTACGTGAATTACTTATAACGTCAATTACTACCGACTAGATTAGCAAGTACGTGAATTACGTGTAACGTCAATTACTACCTCCTGAATTACCAAATACTTTCAATTATTTATAACGTCAATTACTCGTACTACATCCACGATTTGTAAGCGCGTGAATTGCTTATAATATCAATTGATATCTCCCGGATTAGCAGGTACTTGAATTAATAATATTTATTACTTATAGCATTTCTTCTTCGTACACTCTCAGACGTCCACTTGAATGTTCTCAAAGAAAGCAGTAGTCAGTTTGAGGCTATTTGAATCCCCGTAAATCTTTTCCACAAAAGGAACTGTCGTCGGCCATACGCGCTTTCTCTGTATCGCATATAAGGGGCAACTTTGAAGCAGATGTTCAGCAGTCATTTTATCAATGTCACAGTTACACTGATCGGTAGTTCCTATCTTTAGCTTGTTGAATAGATGGTATCTCAATCTGTTGTGGCCAGTGCGGAGTCTGAAGATTACCACTTGTTCTCTTCTGTGGAGCTGGTAGTAAGCATCATTCTGTGTGTGACCTGGATATTCTACATTTGTTTCTGTATCTGATTCTGATAAAACTCTTTGCATCCTCGAAAGATATGCTTGCATCAGGTGAAGTAGATGTGAACCTTTAAAGATAAGGTGACAGGATATCACCTTATCTTACACCAGTGGTTGTCCTGAACTCTTCTGACTTATGGTTTGCTGTCCTCACATAATTTCTGCAAGACTTGTAGAAGCTCTGTATAGCATGAATCAGAGGTGCTGGAATGTTCTTCCTTGCCAAACAGTCCCAAAGTTTGCTCCAGGGTCCCTGTCAAACGCCTTTTCCAGATCTATGAAACAAAGATGGATCTCACTCTTATACTCAAGGGCCTTTTCACTCAGCTGTCTGAGTGTGAAGATTAGGTCTTGAGTACTTCGGTTTGCTCGGAATCCGCACTGGATCTCATCCAGTTGTGGCTCAGCTAGGCGTCGGAGTATCTGCTCTAGGATTCTAGAGTAGATTTTTCCATGGACACTGAGAAGGGATATGCCTCTGTGGTTTCCACATTGTCGATTGTCACCTTTTTTGAAAATTGGTGTTATGATGGCAATCTCCCAATCCTTTGGTATGATTTTGTTGCACCTCGCTGCCTGTAGGACCCTAAAGAGTAATAGGTCACCTGATGCTCCCATGTACTTAACCATTTCTGGTGTTATATGATGTGCATATACATATATCAATGTCTAAAAAGAAGTCATAACTGCCATTAGACAAAATTATTTTTATATATTTTATTTCGAGATACAAAATACATTTAACTAAAGCCGGTTGCAAAAGTGCGCAACATATGAAAAACATACTGGATTGGTTTGGTTTAAAGGACTATCTTCATTGCACATGGACAACGCCATCAGTGCTCCGATCTCCTCCCTTATATCACACAAGGAGGATCTCAGCACAGTGCACGAACTCCGTAGCACTGGCGATAATATATAGGAATCACACATTCTATAAATATTTTTGTGGTGGGTAGGTTTCTAATTTTTAAATTTTGCCAGGGCAGTGGCCTGAAAGGCCTACGCTTTACAATTTGCAACTGCCGTGGGATTTTTAACGTGCTCAACTTGCACACGGGAGCTCCTATTTTTTCGCCTTTATCCGAGAAGGCTAGGCATCCAGTCTCACTACCCAGGAGACCCGGGGGGGGGGGGGGGGGGGGGGGGGGGGGGTATGACATCATTAAGACCACTGGCTCTGAAAAAGCAATTTCCATAATTTATTTTCCATCTACTTAGAATCGAACCCTGTAACTTTAGAATTCGAAGCTGACGCCATACCTCATAGCCACTCCGACCCCCAATGAAAAAAAAAACAGAAAGCGCATATGGCCGTCACCAGTACTACTCCTGGAAAAATTTATGGAGATGCCAACAGCTTCAGGATGACCACCACTTTTTTTAAAACTTATTCAAGTTGTCATCTGAAAGTGTACGAAGAAGAAGAAGAAGAAAAAGAAAGAAAAAAAAAACACCCAAGATGGCAAATAAACGAACGTTACTATAGACAGTAAAAGTTACTGTCCGATATGAAATAATGTATTAAACAGACCGAGTATCGCGCTGAGATAGTTAATGTGATATAGCAATTTTTGTAATAAAGTAGCAGCTAATTCTCTTTATTTTTTACGTTTGTTTGATGTAAATTACAATGATGTGAGTGACGAAAGAACAATTTAAAAATAGAACGTGACTTCCTAATCCCTCTGTACGTAACACGCACTCCTCTCACTCCTGCCCCCTCTTTGGATTGCTCCCACTCTCAGATACAACGAGTTGTGGTTCAATATTTTAAATTACCACAATTTAAGTAATTGAAACAACACGAAAAGTGCGTCTTCGGTGTAAAAAAAAAAAGATTAAAATCAAAATATTTCTTGAGTGCTAACTTTAAAAAAAACAATGTACTAAATGTTCGCACACTTATCTTTACAGAAAACAAAAATTTAATAATCCAGGGTATCTTAACATTTTTTGCGTCATGGACCCCTGTGATTATCCAATGAAGACTTTGGACACCTTCTTGGGGAAAAAAATGCACATAAAAAGCATTATAAAACACGTCACATTTAAAATTTCATATTATATACATAGACCTCATAGAATCTATTATTAGACTCACAAGGATCACGTGAACCACAAGTTAAGAAACACTGTAATAGACGAAAAGATATAAAACTCGTAAGTTGTTCTCTTCTGACGTGATCTTTGAGAGAAAAACGTAAATAGACAATCGATATATTGGCAATGTGGTTTTATTTATTGAATATTGTTGACACATCTCCTGGCTGTCTCATTCAACTGAGAGAGAATAAAAATACAACTGGCATTTAGCGTAGCGGGTTGTGGAATATAATGACATAAGAAGTAAGGGATGCAGAATGGACTTTTGACATTTGAAAGCTGCTGTGGCGAAGAAAGTAAAGAATTTTAAATATAAGTTTTAGTTAAAAATT
The DNA here is from genome assembly GCA_024509875.1 of Oreohelix idahoensis. Classification (NCBI taxonomy): domain Eukaryota; kingdom Metazoa; phylum Mollusca; class Gastropoda; order Stylommatophora; family Oreohelicidae; genus Oreohelix; species Oreohelix idahoensis. Next base: position 330,828 of record JAMPIV010015249.1, on the reverse strand, counting down.
GACATTTAGAGTAGGGGACATTGAGTAGACAGCTGTCATTTGGGGTGAAGTCTGCAGGTGAAAAGCTGTCATTTGTACCGTGAGGATTCAGAATGAGGTATGTTTGGAGAGGTAGAAGGTGCGTTGACAGTTATGAGGAGGAGTGGGATGAAGGGTGGAGTTAAGAAGTTTGAGAAGTTACATGTAAAATGGCATGCGGGCTTAGAGAAAATATGCTGTGGTGTGTTGCTGTATCGTGGTTCCTGACCTTTTCTTAATTGTATGTCTCTTCTTATTTATATCTTATGTTGGACGACTATTAGTTCTTCTGTCTGTCTCTGTGCCTGCCTGTGTGTCTTTCTATCAACCGGTGCGTCATTCTGAATGCGTATGTGTTTGCAAATACTTCCACCTTGCCACTGCCCTTTCTCCCTGATCATCCTGCCCTGACCATTTTTCATGCCTCTCTGTTTATTATGTCCCCCTCAAACTTTCATGCCCTTCTGCTTAGATGTCCCGCTGATGTTCCATGTTTATTATGTCAAGCCCATGTTTCACGTCTTTCTGTTTATCTTGTCTCACCAATCGGCCATGCCTCTTTGTTTATTATGTCCCGCCAATTTCCCATCTCTCTGTTAATTATGTCCTGTCTATCTTCTATATCTATCTCTCTGTTAATTATGTAATGTCTATCTTCTATATCTCTCTGTTAATTATGTCCTGTCTATCTTCTATATCTCTCTGTTTATTATGTCCTGTCTATCTTCTATATCTCTCTGTTTATTATGTCCTGTCTATCTTCTATATCTCTCTGTTAATTATGTCCTGTCTATCTTCTATATCTCTCTGTTTATTATGTCCTGTCTATCTTCTATATCTCTATGTTAATTATGTCCTGCCTATCTTCTAAATCTCTCTGTTAATTATGTCCTGTCTTTCTTCTATATCTCTGTTAATTATGCCCCGCCAATCTTCTATATCTCTCTGTTAATTATGTCCTGTCTATCTTTTATATCTCTCTGTTAATTATGTCACGCTCATATTTAATGTCCTGCCCTCCTTCTGAGTCTTCTTTGTTCATCAGTTTTCAAATATTTATCATCTGTCTTTTGCATCTGTTTATCTAGCCCAGCCTACCCCATATGTCCTGTCATAACCATTCTGTCTGTTTATCACTTTTCCTTTAAATTAATGTTTGTTGTCGTAGATTTGGATAGGTATTTAAGATAGATTCTGGTCCCTTCTGAATAGAACTGAAAAAAGTGGTAACTCAGTGAGAGATAAGGTAAAGAAATAGATTTGACGAGTGAATAGTTTAAAAGTAGAATCTGTCCCTGGATTGAGAAGATACTCTAGTCCAGCCTATCTTTACGACTGTAATTATTTATCAGACAATTCTCCTTCCCGTATATATTAACATATATATTATTAACCACTCACGTACACACACATAGATAAGTGACGACAACCAGACGCACAAACGTGAAACTATAGTAAATAAGGTAAGGATATTGAGCTGAGCTGACCAACACAAGTAATTAAGTTTTGTTTAAAGTTTATTATCCTATAAAAAAAACTCTTCACGACATCCAACATAAATATCAATAGACAAATCATAGGTTACAGAAATTTAACAAAATAAACACATAAGTGCAATCCCCTCTGTTGAGACAAGATCCCGCAAAAAAAGAAGTTAATAACCCCAAAAGGTCAAAAGATTTGCGCTATGGTATAGGAATAGATGATACTGTAAAGAACAGAGTTCCTTGTTAATCTATCCCCGAAAAAAATATAACAGTATTTGCGAACAGATCAAGAAGTGCGTACAATGAGTATACAAATAAAATTATTCACTCCTCTGATTCATACTTCTGTCAGTCTGTGGCCACATTCAGTCTCGCTTACCTACTCGTTGTTTTAACAACATCTTGAACATATCTCCATGATACTTATAACAAATCCAGCGTTGGGTTTCGCAGAAATAAGCCCCAGTTCCTCCAAGACTGATTAATCCTTTTAATGGGGAATGCTTACTTTGGTGGTGATAATTGGATAAGTTTATGTCACATCAATTATTCCAGTTAGAAAAATAATTACCGAGATCTAGTGTTCACAGTGTACAGCAGCTAGTTTTTTTTTTTTTCGTACGCCCGCTAATACTCGAGGCGAAATCTCAGGTTATTATTAATGTCTAACCTGACATTGATTTTACGTGAGTATTCCTTTTTTTCTTGTACAGAGACAGGTGTCCCTCGCCATTCAGGCAGATACTAGCCGATTTCGGAGGTACCCATTAGAGCTGGGTCGGCTCAGGAGCCGCCAATCCCTGGTCGACGACACTCCTTCAAATGTGCTCGCCAGGTCTCGAGTTAATCCAGTCCAAATCCCGGTCGACGAAAAATCCTCAAATGCCGTAGCCCGAGTTTGATCCTGGATCACCCGGTCGCTAGAACGGTATGATAACCACTACGCTAGCGCGGCTCCTCAGCAGCTAGTAATTCCGATAGTTAAAAAACAAGAATGTCAGGTGGGTAAATCTTTTCTGGATAAATCCTCGCCACAACCCAGGGGTCAGTAGTCGGGTAGTGTTAGGTTTTATATTTCGCCACAGCGTGCTGAATGTAATGAAAAATGAAAAGAAATCTGGGTATCTATATGTCCAGTTATCGTTATTCTTATTGTGATATGTTTGTACTCTCTCTCTATCTCTCTCTCTCTCTCTCTCTCTCTTACTCTCTGGGTGAAACAAGAGGGCCGAACAGGTCAACCTCGGAGACCCGATATTACATAAGAATGTTTTTGGTACTATTTGACTTAGACCCCATTTCTCAGATTTAGGCCGCTGGTAGGTTTGGTTTGTGATCCGTACTAGATTTAGGAAGAAAATACAAAACATTTAACCATAATATCAGTATTCTATCCTAACCCGCGTAAAGGTAAAGTCTCTTATCCACTCGGTTATTAAATTAGATTAGAAACCAAAAGTGTCTAGCTTATCTTATCATTTTTAACACATGAACTAATCGCTAGGCATTTACAAAATTAAACTCAATGAATTAGAAATAATTATTGATTCCGTCAGTAGTCAATCGTCTAATGCATTTACTAGTCAATTAAAACATCTCTTTCTGGGTGATAGCGAGTAATTAAATTTACGTTACAGCTGGAGAAATTAGCTATATGTTATTTAATACGCTAGTCAATTAACACATAAATCCCAGTAAAATATAATGAAAAACCTTTAACACATTAAATCACTAAATTGCTTATATATATATATATATATATATATATATATATATATATATATATATATATATATATATATATATATATATATATATATATATATAATTACCGCCAAACAGAAAAATGAAACTCTCTCCACGAAAATCTAAGTAATCCTCTTTGTACAATGGCTCTTAATTAAGATATCGAGCTAGATGGTTTCAATAAACTTTTCCTGCTACGACTGATACTGACTTTTGGAGTACGGATTCTTTATACTGAAATGGCGTTATTTCGCTCGTTGGTGCTAAAAATCAAGCCTTCGCTATATCAGGGCAAATATCTACGGTTCGATTCCCTAATCAGAGATTTCTTGCTCACCTATGCCAACAGCAACACGTTTGCTAGCGAGCAGCCCGTCTTTTGATCTCGTCTCTCTCTGTAGCTAATTACGTCCCCTGGGAATACGAACAAACGGATGTGGTCGGTAACTGTATTTTTCGCCCCTTTTTGCATTCGCTTAATTCCCTCTGAGAAATGTAACTATCAAAGGTACTACTTTTGTCTTATCGCCCTTGATTCTACAAATAGACGACCCGTTCTCTTCCTACACGCGTTCTGTCTGATCTGTCACAATTCGACGATTGCCCAATCGCTCACGTGATAATTCAGTTAACGGCTCGTACTCGCTGGATGTTTCCTGTCCGTTCGTGGACTAGCTAATAGGTCTGTTTGTAAACACTCACTAGTGCCTGTAAGACTGAGAAAAAAAATATGCGTGGCTAAAACTGAGTTAGACAGTTATCGAAAAGGCACGGATTATGCGTAACAAACGTGCATACTAATTGAGGAAAGCAAAGGTGGTAAACAAGGTTGAAGGGCAACGATGTTAATCCAGTGGACTGATCAATGTAGTCTATTCTCATAACTTGTCACATTTCGTCCCGGCTTGAAGACATTAAACTATTTCAGGTCTCCTTTATGAAAATACAGCTACTTTGATCCGTAGCTTCCGGGTCATTGTTGTTTTCAGTTTTATCGTCCTCTTCCGTGCTCCATTTTCGACTCATATAATCTGCTCCTACATTTTCTTTCACTGCAATGTATTGGACTTTAAAAGAATATACGCTTAATAGCAAAGCCCAACGCATGATCTTCGCGTTGAATTCTTTATTCGCTCCAAGAGAAGCCAGTGGAGCATAGTCCGTCTGCACCGTGAATGACACTCCGTACAGATATTCACGGTGTCTTCTTATACCACGTACAAGTGCTAGACACCCTCTTTCAACTGTGGAATAGTTTCGTTCTGCTGTATTTAGTTTACGGCTGCCATAAGCAACGGGAAATAACAGGTTCGGATCATTGTCATCCGCTTGGAGTAGTGTTGACCGGATGCGTCGACCCGCAATATAAAGGGTTTGTTAAGGTCAGGTAACCGTAAAATTGGATATTCAGACAACTGTTCCTCGAGCGTGACGTAAGCGTTTTCGCACTTAAAACCATTACAGTTTTTGATGAATTTCTGGTAATATGCACACAGTGATAGGAACGAACGTGTTTCTATCTTCGTTCTTGGCCTTTTCGCTGCACGTATATTATCTACGTTCTTAGCAACTGGCCACATGGAACCGTGAGAAATGGTATGCCCTAGGAAGTGAAGTTTTTCGAAGCCGATTAAACATTTGCTAGGTCTAGCTGTGAGGCCAGTTTCATGTAGCCTCCTGAGGAGCATAGCGACCGTAGCAATATGTTCTTCGTAGGTATCCGTTGCAACTAGTATGTCATCCAAGAAATTGTGGATATGCGGACGGTGCAATGGTTCTAAAAGCTTTTTCATCATCCCTGTGAAGACTCCTGGTGCATTGTGTAACCCGAATGGCTTCACGTTGAACGTATAGTGTCCTTCACTGGTGCTGAAAGCTAGCAACGGCTTAGTTTCCTCCTTGACTGGTATTTGATAATAACCTTTACTCAGGTCGATCTTGCAGAAAATTCTTGCCTTGCTAAGCTTATTGAACAGCTCAGAAGCGCTCTGTAGAGGTTCCAGCTGGAATTCCGTTACAGTGTTAAGTAGACGGTAATCGACGCACAGCCGAACTTCCTTATTCGGCTTCTGCTATAGCACTACGCTCGCACTATAAGGAGATGTAGACTCACTAATAATTCCTGCTTGACGTAGCTTGTCTATCTTTCCCCGTAGCGTATCAGCTTTAGCATACGGAATAGGGTAAACTCTGTTTCGAACAGGTGTCTCGTTTGTCAGTTTCATATCGAACTCTACGAGATGTGTTTGCCCATGTATGTCCGTTAAAATTGCTGCGTACTGTTTCAGTAGCGCCCTCGTTTCTGTCTGTTGGCTTCAGAGAGAGTGTCACCGAATTTTACAACTTTGATAGATTCCGTTTGTTGCAATGGATATTCCATGCAACTATCGTCATCTTCATCATCTTCGGTTGCTATGGCGACCGCCAGGAGATGTTCGGAGGACGGCACCGGTCTTTCCACGCATTTCTTTAACAGATTTACACGGTAGACCTTCTACTTTCCTTTAATAGAGATCTTGTAGTTAGTTCTTGAGATCTTTTTAAGTACGGTAAAGGGCCCTTTCCATCCGATGCGTAGTTTTTTGCTTCCGGTTGGCAGTAACAACAAAACTTTCTCCCCTGGTTTTAGTTCTCTCTCTCTTTCGCTGCTTTATTATATCGTTTAGCATGCTTTGCGCGTGCTTTCTTAAGGTTTGTTGTTGCTAGATCCCATCCTAGTTGTAACCTTTCCTTAAGTTCCGATACATATTTACTGGCTGAGACGACTGTCTCATCAGCCTTCTGGTTTTTCAGTGACCGGACTAAGGCTTCCAGCGGGCCCTTGATAGGTCTGCCGAATAAAAGAGCAGCTGGTGGTAAACCTGTAGAGGCCTGTAGGACTTCCCTGTAGGCGAATAAGGCTGCAGGAATGAAAAGGTCCCAATCTTCAGGTTTCTCTCGTCCCAGCTTACGAAACATCATGGTGAGGCTTCTATTAACACGTTCTACTAACCCACTTCCGGCCGGATTATAGGGGCTTGTGTAGATGTGCTGGTTCCTCAAGATCTTAAAGATCTCCTCCATTAACAGGCTACGGAATTGGGATCCGTTATCCGTCAAAACTTGTTGAGGGAAACCCAACCGTGTAAATATCTGCACTAGGGCTTCTGCGACATGCTTGGAATCCGTGCATGTTAGCGGTATAGCTTCTGCTCACAAAGTGCATGTGTCGACTAAGGTCAGGATGAACCTGTTCCTTCTTTTAGTCCTTTCTGGGGGTTCTAAAATGTCGATTACAACCCGTTCAAATGGTGTCCCCACTATTGGCATTTCACCCATGGGAACTGGGGGTGTCCAATGCTTGGGTGCCACACGTTGGCACTGGGCGCAGGATTTCACATATCTGATAATATCAGTGTTCATTCCTGGCCACCAATAGTGAGTCGATATTCGCTGATTAGTGGCGTTTTGTCCCATATATCCGCTAAAGGGAAGAGAGTGCCCCATTTCTAAGATTTGGTCTCTGTACTGCGTCGGTACTAGGAGCTGATTATGCCCTTGTTCAGGGTTGCCCGTTCTACGATACAATACTCCATCCTTAGAAAAGATGTCTCCGTTTGTCTGGGGTCCTTAGCCATGGGCAGTTTTCCAAAGCAGGGCTCCAAGGTAGGGTCCTTTTGTTGCGCCTCTTTTAGTTCCTTGGATAACATATTAGGCGCAGGCTCCCGTTCCTTCTTGGTTTGCCCTCTCGTGGTTACTGCTGCCCCAATTGGCTCTTTCGGTCTCCCAATAAACACATATCTACATCCAAGTATGACTGGGTAGATCGGGTCATCCATAATAGCCGCTTTGATCACACCTCTGATAACATCAGAGTGTATCTCCACCAATGCGATGGGAAGCTTCATGGGTGCATCTCCTATTAAAACTCCACATAGTTTGACGGTTTCTTCTGTCTCTTGACCGGGTTTGACCAAGTGTCTTGTGACAATGCAATCAAAGGACAACCCTGTATCAAACAAACAATATGTTGAAATCCCGTTCAAAATAACAGTTCCTCGCGTTGAGGGCCTCTCCCCCTCAGGTTGAGAATCACTGACATTAATTCTTCCTTGCGAGGCTGTTTGCAAGCATCCGATGCGATTAAGCCTGGTGTGCTTGCTCTGATCAGATGTCCCGTGCGCAGGGGTTTTCCCTGTTGTCATCCTGTACTTTCTGGCCGCGCTGCCATGTAGGACGATTTGGCTGATCAGAATTGTTGTTGTTGGTGGGGTATCTGTTTTTATAGTATTTCGATTTTTCCGGAGGGGAATTCTGGGTACATTTTCTCTGTGGTTATGGTGGTGAGAAGAATGGGAAGACTGTTCTATATTATTTTTCCGAGAAGGCTTCTCTGTCGGTTTGTGTCTGGTGCCTGGCAGTTCTGCCAGCGCATTGTTATATCGCTCAGACTTGCTCAAAATGTCTTCCAGCTTTACTGCGCCTTGTTCAGCCAGAAATCCAAGGATGTCACTTGACAAAGTGTTCTTTATTTGTTCGGTTACTACGAACTCCTGAAGACCTTCATAGGTGGAGGGAAGCTCGGAAAGCTCTAGGCACTTTGTCAAGTATCCCTTCAGACGAGAAGAGAACTGCTGAAAAGTCTCAGTGATTTCCTTTCTGCTGTTAAGGAACAGTTGCAAAAATTTGCGAACGTTCATTTCGAAACGCTCAAGGAAAGCCTTCTTCAGCATGTCGTAATCGTCTTAGTGGCTGCTTCCCAGTTTCGCGTACGCATCATACGCAGTGCTTTTTAAAGCCTGAGAAAGCTTTAAACAACAACACGACCTTTCTAAACCGTAAAGATTTGCCATTCTCTCAAATTTTTCTAGATAGCAGTCAATTTTCTCATTGGGGCTTGGAAAGGATTCCACGGAAAAAGACATAGCTGCTAGTTGAGGAGATTGAGTGTTGGAAAGATCAGTTGCCTGTGACTGAGGTAGAGAGTCTCCGTTGCTGAAGGTAGAGGCAGCCCCACGGCTTTGGACTTCTAGGGTCTTAAGCGCCAGTTCGTGCTGTCTCTCCTTCTCTCGTTCGTTCGCCCTCCGAATTTCCATTTCCTTCTCAATCTTCTTCTGCTCCCTAGCTTCGTCTGCTTTTTCCTTCTCTCTAATTTCTGCTTCCTTCCTCCTAGCTACTTCTTCTTTCTTCTCCACATCATATCTGTCAAGTTCTTCGTTGACAACTGCTTTTGTTTCTTCTCCTTGTAATCCCTCTTCCCTTGCTTCCTCTCTTAGCATTGCTCTAAGTTTTGCACGTTCAGCGATGGCAAATAACTGACTGCGACTTACTCGAGAAAGAAAGAAGAAAAAGGATACACTGGTTCCCTACCAATTACGAGAAAAATATAAAAAAAACATTTTCCTCTTTATTTAACTGAGATACCTCATCCTGTTATCAGTTATCTAATCTATCGCTGTTACTAACTGGCAACTAGGCTCCTAATACAGACGACTTAAACCATACAAATGGTAGATCAGGCTAACACTGAAAAAAACTACGTTACTACGGTGAAGAGAAAAACAAATCTCTATATAATGAAGGAGAAACAAAAAATTTCCTTATTATAAAATCCACCAAAACTCGCCCACACCTAAAGTCAGTTAGGAGAAAGGAGAGGCTATTAACTTAACGAATTTGTCAGAATGCTCTCCCTTAGCTTAGCGTAAACTCCTTTGCTCCCTAAAACCTGGTGATTGTCAGACAATCACGCGCTACCAGCTGCCGTGTAGTACAAAATTATTACATAACATATCTCCGACAAAGATCACCCTCTAAATCTAACTGTATGTAAATCTAAAATGCTGTGGAAAAAAACAATTTATGTATTTGTGTGGTCAGCAAGCCAATAAACAGAACGTTAGTCTAGGGCAGGGGTCGGCAAACTACGGCACGCGTGCCAAGCGTGGCACGTGGAACGATTTTCAATGGCACGCTGAGTGAATTAAAATACTGTACAGTAGATGATCTCATTTTAAAAACAATTGAAATTTTAATTAAATAGAAGCATATAATTCTTTTAAAGCTTTTACCTGTTTTTACAACCCTTCAAAACGAAAGTTTTTAGACATTGCGATCTGATGCAAACTAAAGGCCCGATCATACTATACTGCACGTAAGTATTCGTTTTTACGGACCGTTTCCGAGAACAAACATTCTTCAAAGAATTTCAAGGGGAGTGGTTATACTTTGCGGCGCCCGCTAGTCTGGCGTCTACCTGCTACCGTAATTTGCAGGATGAGATTCTTGAAAAGAATCCCAAGTGAATTTTGTCGGGAAGCGGAGACATAATATCATAATTTCGCAATAGTGTCTGGCTAGCGCCTGAACGAGCGTATTTATTCCGTTTTCGCTCGCAGTTTTTGACTCCCAGTGTGAATTTGGAGCAACAATGACTGACCTCGACGAAGTTATATTTCCGTCCTATCCTTCCCCTGTCTCCCGACCACCACCACCTCTACAGTTCTCTCGGCTGTCACATACTCATGCCCGTACAGTTCGTTGGCCGCAGCACAAAAGTTGGTGCTGTTATTAAGTAATACGGTGCCGTTAAAATGACACCAAAAAATACGAAAACATGATATACGCTCGTTTCAATACTTTTGGACAAACGAATATGAATTCATTCAACAAAAGGATCGTGCTGTTTGTGCTTTATGTTATGAATGTGTCGTGTGCCATACGTCAAGTGTACAAAGACACTATCAAACCAAACATCAGTCCATGTTTAAAAACTCTGAGGAGAAAAGTGAAGACATAAAAATGGCTGTTTCTGGCTACAAAAAACAAAGTAGTATTTTTAGTCAAGTAATTGGAACCAAAAATAAAGCTACCGAATGTAGTTACAAAATTGCACAGTGTGTGGCTTCGAAGGGCAAACATTTCACACATGGAAAATACATCAAGGAAACTTTTTTGAGCAGTGCTGAAATTTTGTTTAGTGATTTACCAAATAAAGAAACAATACTGTCTCGGATTCGAGAAATACCGGCTTCTGCGAGATCAATCGAGAGGAGCATAACTGATATGGCTGAAAATGTAACGGTAAAACAAACAACCGGGTCACAACAAGCTGTTGTATTTAGTGTCGCTCTTGACGAAAGTGTCGATGTGAATGACGTGGCGCGCCTAGCTATAGTTGCGCGATATTGTGACAACGACCATATTTATGAAGAACTGTGCTGCTTGATACCTTTTGATGGTACAGCCAAGGGAGAGAACATTATAACTGAATTTGTAAGCTATTTCGAAAATCAGAACATTAACATGAATAAAATATTCTGTGTTACTACTGATGCCGCCCCTGCATTTGTCGGAAAGAACAAAGGATTTGTTAAACTTCTTGAGGATCGTTTTCGACGTCAAGTATTGAGCTTCCATTGCATTATACACCAGGAGAGTTTGTGTGCGATGATTTCGTCACTATCCTTGAACTCTGTAATGGAAACTGTTGTCAAGATAGTTAACTTCATAGTTTCTCGCTCTTCATTGACCTACAGGCAATTCAAGTCTCTTCTACAAGAAATGGAGAGCGCATATGCGGACCTCCCGCTGTACAGCAATGTTCGTTGGCTTAGTCGAGGTAATGATTTGAACAGATTTGTATCATGTCTAGAAGCAATCAAGGTGTTTCTTGATGAAAAAGAACATTTCCCGGAATTGAATGACGAGGACTGGCTGTGCAAGCTGATGTTTCTAGCTGACATAATTACAAATCTGAATGAATTAAACTTGAGTTTACAAGGGCAGGGTCAAACAGTACTTGATCTTTTTGAGCACTGGAAAGGATTTGCGTCAAAATTAGACATTTTGCAGAGATATTACCACTAACACATACAAGTACTTTCAAAACGTAAAGGCCCATTCAAATCGATTTACTGTCAACAAAGATGAGCTTCAGAAGTACGTTGAAGCGCTCAAAGGAGAGTTTGCTAAACGAGGTCAAGACTTCAAAATTCACGGGCCCATGTTTTCTTACCTCATCAAGCCCGACTTAATTGATCATACTAACATCCCATTTGCCCTATCTCTTTTCGAGTGGATGGATGTTGACAATTTTGAAATGCAACACATCAAATTCAAGGCATCAGAGTTATGGACGATAACATGTGTAGAATTGCGAACAACTTTTGAAGGAAGCTGCTTGGAAAAGTCAGCTGCCATCCTCAACTGCTGGACATCCCTGCCTGAAGCGTTCACATGTTTGAAGAAAGTTGCATTTGCTCTACTTTCGGCTTTTGGGTCAACTTATACATGTGAACAAATTTTCTCACACATAAAAGCTGTTTTAAGTCCATAGAGAAGTCGCCTAACACCTGTGCATTCAGAAGCCTGTGTGAAGCTGAAATTGACAAAATACACACCTGATATTGAACAATTAGCCAAGGAGAAACAAGGACACGGGTCCCATTAATTGATTAATGACTCAGATCAATAATAATCAATGATTACTCATATTAAAATTTTAATAACGTGTTTTATGTTTGGTTTATTTAATTGTTTTGTTCTTCAAACTATTGGACTTTCTGTCTTAACAAAATATACATATGGCACTTTTATTATAACATTTCAAACTAATGTGTTCAGAACTTAAATTTTGCAAAACATAATATTTGTATTGATATTTGTTCCTATTTATATTAAAATATTGAATAATCTACAAAGAATAGAATAGTTATTTAATGTATCGGAAACATGTTAATACAAGGTCATTTTTAAATTGTTTCAATAATTGTTGTATATAAAAATATGGTGGACTTAGGTTGGCACGCTGAGTGACTTTGCAACATTACTTCGGCACGACACTACTAAAAGTTTGCCGACCCCTGGTCTAGGGAATAATTATTATTAGTATTGCTTAAACTCACGAGACAACCACACTCTGCTCTATCTAGACTATAAGAAAAGATTTAATATCAGACTTTAGTCATTTATCTAGATACAGACTAGATCAAATTTTTGAAACAAATTCGATCTGACGTACTAGAAAAAAAAATTCAGGACTTCGCTCCCTTTCTGTGGTACTTGTTCCAGATCTAGCTCAAATCCAGGAAACGAGCCAACCCATTCTGTCATAGATTTGGATAGGTATTTAAGATAGATTCTGGTCCCGTCTGAATAGAACTGAAAAAGTGGTAACTCAGTGAGAGATAAGGTAAAGAAATAGATTTGACGAGTGAATAGCTTAAAGGTAGAATCTGTCCCTGGATTGAGAAGATACTCTAGTCCAGCCTATCTTTACGACTGTAATTATTTATCAGATAATTCTCCTTCCCGTATATATTAACATATATACTATTAACCACTCACATACACACACACAGATAAGTGACGACAACCAGACGCACAAACGGGAAACTATAGTAAATGGGGTTTGTATATTGAGCTGAGCTGACCAACACAAGTAATTAAGTTTTGTTTAAAGTTTATTATCCTATAAAAAAAATCTTCACGACATGCAGCATAAATATCAATAGACAAATCATAGGTTACAGAAATTTAACAAAATAAACCCATAAGTGCAATCCCCTCTGTTGAGACAAGATCCCGCAAAAAAAAGAAGTTAATAACCCCAAAAGGTCAAAAGATTTGCGCTATGGTATAGGAATAGATGATACTGTAAAGAACAGAGTTCCTTGTTAATCTATCCCCGAAAAAAATATAACAGTATTTGCGAACAGATCAAGAAGTGCGTACAATGAGTATACAAATAAAATTATTCACTCCTCTGATTCATACTTCTGTCAGTCTGTGGCCACATTCAGTCTCGCTTACCTACTCGTTGTTTTAACAACATCTTGAACATATCTCCATGATACTTATAACAGATCCAGTGTTGGGTTTCGCAGAAATAAGCCCCAGTTCCTCCAAGACGGATTAATCCTCCTAATAGGTAACGCTTACTTTGGTGGTGATAAATGGATAAGTTTATGTCACATCAATTATTCCAGTTAGAAAAATAATTACCGAGATCTAGTGTTCACAGTGTACAGCAGCTAGTAATTCCGATAGTTAAAAAAAAGAATGTCAGGTGGGTAAATCTTTTCTGGATAAATCATCGCCACAACCCAGTGGTCAGTAGTCGGGTAGTGTTAGGTTTTATATTTCGCCACAGCGGGCTGAATGTAATGAAAAATGAAAAGAAATCTGGGTATCTATATGTCCAGTTATCGTTATTCTTATTGTCATATGTTTGTACTCTCTCTCTCTCTCTCTGTCGCTCTCTCTCTCTCTGGGTGAAACAAGAGGGCCGAACAGGTCAACCTCGGAGACCCGATATTACATAAGAATGTTTTTGGTACTATTTGACTTAGACTTAGACCCCATTTCTCAGATTTAGGCCGCTGGTAGGTTTGGTTTGTGATCCGTACTAGATTTAGGAAGAAACTAAAAAATATTTAACCATAATATCAGTATTCTATCCTAACCTGCGTAAAGGTAAAATCTCTTATCCACTCGGTTATTAAATTAGATTAGAAACCACAAGTGTCTAGCTTATCTTATCATTTTTAACACATGGAATAAGCGCTAGTCATTTACAAAAGTACACTTAATGAATTAGAAATAATTATAGATTCCGTCAGTATTCAATCGTCTAATGCATTTACTATTCAATTAAAACATCTCTTTCTGTGTGATAGCGAGTAATTAAATTTACGCTACAGCTGGAAAAATGAGCTATATTTTATTTAATACGCTAGTCAATTAACACACAAATCCCAGTGAAATATAATGAAGAATTTTTAACACATTAAATCATTTAATTGCTAATATACGAGGGGCGTTCAGAAAGTAATGCACCACATCGTTTTTCTCATTAGCTGTTCATTCAAAAAGCATGAAATTTATACACAATATACATGGATATGTCATGTAAACATCGGTATTATTCAACATAATCCCCATCAACTTGTACGGCTTTATGCCAGCGCAAAACAAGTGCATGTATTCCTAGCCCGTACCAGATTTTGTCTTGATCATGTAGCCATTTCTTCGCTGCATGAATCACTCCTTCATCATCTTCAAATCTTGTCCCACGGAGAGCATCTTTAAGTGGACCAATCAGAGGGTGCCAAATCGGGACTATAGGGTGGATGGGGTAGTACAGTCCAACCCAATTTGGTGATTGCTTCCCGTGTTGCCAGACTTGTGTGAGGTCGCGCATTGTCGTGAAGGAGAAGCAAATTTTCTGGATTTTAGTGCGGCCGAACTCTGCGAAAACGTTGATTGAGTTTTTTTCAATGTCTTAATGTAAGCTTGCGAATTGTTTGTCTCTCCTCTTGGCATAACGTCCACAAGAATCACACCTTCAATGTCCCAAAAGACAGTCATCATGACCTTTCCAGCTGAAGGAATTGTCTTGAATTTCTTTCTTCGTGGTGATTGCGGTGATGCCACTCCATTGACTGTCTTTTTGTCTCAGGTTCAAAATGATGTGCCCAGGTTTCATCACCTGCAACGATCGTAGCCAAACCGTTCTCTCCATCAGCATTGAAACGCTCCAACAATTCAGAAGAAATTGCTTTCCTGTGCAATCGGTGATCATTTGTGAGACTTCAAGGAACCCATCTTGCGCAAACCTTAGAAAATCAGAGAGTTTTTATTACTGCACTTGCACTACCAATGCTGACTGACAGCTGTAAGGCCAATTGTTGAGTAGTGATTCGCCTATTAGTAAGAATAATGCCCTCAGCGCATTTCAACATTTCTGCGTTGGTGGCTGTGGCAGGACGTCCACATCGCGGCCGATCAAGCAGCTCCGTATCTCCACTTCCTGATTCTTTCATTCTCTGAACACAGCGACTGACTGTACTCCTGTCGACTGCAAAACTTCATACACATCACATAGACTGCAAATTGTTGCACACAATTGGCACATGCCATATTTGAAGTGAGCAAAATTTAATGCTTGTATCTTCATTATTAGCTGAGAAAAACGATTTGTGCATTACTTTCTGAACGCCCCTCGTATATATATATATATATATATAAATAAATATATATATATATATATATATATATATATATATATATATATATATATATATATATATATATATATATATATATATATATATATATATATATATTATTATTATTACCGCCAAACAGAAAAATGAAACTCTCTCCACGAAAATCAAAGTAATCCTGTTTGTACAATGGTTGTTAAGATATCGAGCTAGATGGTTTCAATAAACTTTTCCTGCTACGACTGATACTGACTTTTGGAGTACGGATTCTTTATACTGAAATGGCGTTATGTCGCTCGTTGGTGCCAAAAATCACGCCTTCGCTATATCAAGGCAAATATCTACGGTTCGATTCAAGAATCAGAGATTTCTCGCTCACCGATGCCAATAGCAACACGTTTGCTAGCGAGCAGCCCGTCTTTTGATCTCGTCTCTCTCTGTAGCTAATTACGTCCCTTGGGAACACGAACAAACGGATGTGGTCGGTAACTGTATTTTCGCCCCTTTTTGCATTCGCTTAATTCCCTCTGAGAAATGTAACTATCAAAGGTACTACTTTTGTCTTATCGTCCTTGATTCTACAAATAGACGACCCGTTCTCTTCCTACACGCGTTCTATCTGATCTGTCACTATTCGACGATTGCCCAATGGCTCACGTGATAATTCAGTTAAAGGCTCGTA
Organism: Oreohelix idahoensis; assembly: GCA_024509875.1. Taxonomy (NCBI): domain Eukaryota; kingdom Metazoa; phylum Mollusca; class Gastropoda; order Stylommatophora; family Oreohelicidae; genus Oreohelix; species Oreohelix idahoensis. Next base: position 314,908 of record JAMPIV010015249.1, on the reverse strand, counting down.
CTCCGCTGGCTGTTACCTGTCCGGTCGTGGACTTCCTAAGAGGTCTGTTTGTAAACACTCACTAGTGCCTGTAAGACAGACAAAGAAATAGACGTGGCTAAAACTATGAGTTAGACAGCTATCGAGAAAGCATGGATTATGCGTAACAAACGTGCATACTAATTGAGGAAAGCAAAGGTGGTAAACAAGGTTGAGGGGCAGCGATGAGAATCCAGTGGACTGATCAATGTAGTCTATTCTCATAACCTGTCACATTTGTCCCGCGTGTCTATCTGTGCAGCTATCTAGTCAGCACCGAGAAAAAGAAAGGTAAAGGATCCCGTTTACACTCCCATTGAGGCATATTGGGAATATGGTGGTAGGCCCATATTTTCTTGACCATCAGCACACTAGGGATGATGTGGTCAGCATCACGCCGGCCGCCTTAACCTTCCCAGAGTTGCTAGGAGAAACTTTACACAACTTAAACTGATATCTAAGAAACTGGTGCAAGGATTTATGTGATTTGACACCACAGTGGTTAAACATTTCCATCAACAATCCATCTCGCGAGAAGTTTACTTGTCCCGAGATTCTAATACTTTATGTGACCATTTTAGCCTGCTTCGGTTAACTCGCCATATTTGCTGTTATACGTTGCTTCTCTCGAATCGGGTTAAATGCGCTCGAAAGGAAAACATGACAATATTACAATAAATAGAGGATGACACATTTAGAAATATATGAACAAAGTTCGAAGGGATATTGTAAAAATTGTCTGTCTTAAGTGATAGTGTAAAATCGGTTCTCGGGTTTGGCAGAAATCCTGCAACTGTCACGGGTATCTTCGTTCGTTCTATCTATCTATCTATCTATCTATCTATCTATCTATCTATCTATCTATCTATCTATCTATCTATCTATCTATCTATCTATCTATCTATCTATCTATCTATCTATCTATCTATCTATCTATCTATCTATCTATCTATCTATCTATCTATCTATCTATCTATCTATCTATCTATCTATCTATCTATCTATCTATCTATCTATCTATCTATCTATCTATCTAATTATCTATCTATCTATCTATCTATCTATCTATCTATCTATCTATCTATCTATCTATCTATCTATCTATCTATCTATCTATCTATCTATCTATCTATCTATCTATCTCTGATAATGTTTGTACTTTTCAACATATGTTATGTCATGCTTATAAGTAATTAATGTTAATATGAGTGTGCTATATTATTATTTTACTTTACAACGTTGAATTCCTTGAATTTGATATGTAAAATGCATATGAGAATAAATGAATTCAGTATGAAAGGTGAGAGAAAGGAAGGGCAGAATGTCAGACGGGCCTGCGTGCCCAATTCTCAACCCTTTGAAAATAAAGTTCGTTCGTTCGTTCGTTCGTTCGTTCATTGTTAGGTAGAGTGAAAAAAAGGGATAATACGTCTTACTAGGACAAAAGAGACACGCACGAACACACACACACACACACACACACACACACACGCACGCACGCACGCACGCACGCACACACTTACACACACACACACACACATCACACACACACATCACACACACACACACACACACACAAACCTACATTGTGGCCACAAGGTTTTCGTCAGGGACAAATATACAAAAAACAGAAAAGACAGAAAGTGAGAATATAGTAGAAAACATTTTTTTAAAGTTTTTATTTTTATTTTTTAAAAAGGCAAAAACTCCAGGATTAGGGTCACAAGACTGGACCACAATGACTGCAGCTGCTACCAGAAGTAGAGAGACAATTTAACGCACGAAGAAATGAAAAAAAAAATGAAAAGAAACAAGGACTGCATACCTGTTTGAGGGACAAGTATAAATAAAACAAAGTTAGACATCAATAACTTTTGGGACAAAAAATATATTATTTTTAGAAGTAGCTCTTTATTTGAACTACCCATTTCGCTACACAGTTTCCTCTCTATTACGCCGTTTGTTAGTTTTATCATTGTCATTATTGCCTTTGGTCATCAATGGAACATAGGCCCAAGAGCTGCTCAGGGGGATTTGTCAGCCTAGGCAAACAGATCTCTTCATGCCCTTTACCGATGTGTGTGCGTGTGTGTGTGTGTGTGTGTGTGTGCGTGCGTGTGTGTGTGTGTGTGAGTGTGTGTGTATAAAAATATATATAAACATTTATGCTTTCTGCGCAGCTGCAATTTCTGTTTTAATTTCTTTTATATACTGAAGTTACCAGCTCCAATCACAATCTTACACTAGTCTTACACTAGCCTTACAATCTTACACTAGTCTTAAAATCTTACACTAGACTCACAATCTTATACGAGTCTCACAATCTTACACTAGTCTTACAATCTTACACTAGTCTCACAATCTTACACTAGACTCACAATCTTACACTAGTCTTACAATCTTACACTAGACTCACAATCTTACACTAGTCTCACAAACTTACAATAGTCTCACAATCTTACACTAGTCTTACAATCTTACACTAGTCTTACAATCGTACACTAGTCTTACAATCTTACACTAATCTTACACTAGTCGTACAATCTTACACCAATATTACACTAGTCTTAGAATCTTACACTAGTCTTACAATCTAACAATCTCATACTAGTCTTACAATCTTACACTAGTCTTACAATCTTACACTAGTCTTACAATCTTACACTAGTCTTACAATCTTACACTAGTCTCACAATATTACACTTGTCTGACAATCTTACACTAGTCTCAAAATCTTACACTAGTCGCACAATCTTACACTATTCTTACAATCTTACACTAGTCTTACAATCTTACACTAGTCTTACAGTCTTACATTCTTACATCACTCTTACAATCTAACACTAGTCTTACAATCTTACACTAGTCTTACAATCTTACACTAATCTTACAATCTTACACTAGTCTTAAAATCTTACACTAGACTCACAATCTTATACGAGTCTCACAATCTTACACTAGTCTTAAAATCTTACACTAGTCTCACAATCTTACACTAGACTCACAATCTTACACGAGTCTCACAATCTTACACTAGTCTAACAATCTTACACTAGACTCACAATCTTACACGAGTCTCACAATCTTACACTAGTCTTACAATCTTACACTACACTCACAATCTTACTCTAGTCTCACTATCTTACAATAGTCTCACAAACTTACACTAGTCTTACAATCTTACACTAGTCTTACAATCTTACACTAGTCTTAAAATCTTAAATTGTCTTACAATCTTACACTAATCTTACACTAGTCGTACAATCTTACACCAATATTACACTAGTCTTAGAATCTTACACTAGTCTTACAATCTAGCAATCTCATACTAGTCTTACAATCTTACACTAGTCTTACAATCTTACACTAGTCTTACAAACTTACACTAGTCTCACAATGTTACACTTGTCTGACAATCTTTCACTAGTCGTTCAATCTTACCCTAATCTTATAATTTTTCAATTTTACACTAGTCTTACAATATTACACCAGTCTTACACTCTTACACTAGTCTCACAATCTTACACTAATCTCACGATCTTACACCTGTCTTACAATCTTACATTAGTATTACAATTTTACAGTAATCTCACAATCTTACACTAGTCTCACAATCTTAAACTAGTCTCACAATCGTAAACTAGTCTCACAATCTTACACTAGTCTTACAATCTTACACTAGTCTTACAATTTTACACTAGTCTTACTGTCTTACATCACTCTTACAATTTAACACTAGTCTTACAATCTTACACTAGTCTTCCAATCTTACGCTAGTCTTACAATCTTACACTAGTCTTACAATCTTGCAATCTTACACTAGTCTTACAATCTTACACTAGTCTTACAATCTTACCCTAATCTTGCAATTTTTAAATCTTACACTAGTCTTACAATCTTACACTAGTCTTACAATATTACACCAGTCTTACAATCTTACACTAGTCTCACAATCTTACACTAATCTCACGATCTTACACCTGTTTTAAATCTTACACTAGTCTCACAATCTTAAACTATTCTCACAATCTTACACCAGTCTCACAATCTTACACTAGTCTTACAATCTTACACCAGTCTCACAATCTTACACTAGTCTTACAATCTTACACCAGTCTCACAATCTTACACTAGTCTTACAATCTTACACTAGTCTCACAATCTTAAACTAGTCTCACAATCTTACACCAGTCTCACAATCTTACACTAGTCTTACAATCTTACACCAGCCTCACAATCTTACACTAGTCTTACAATCTTACACCAGCCTCACAATCTTACACTAGTCTTACAATCTTACACCAGCCTCACAATCTTACACTAGTCTTACAATCTTACACCTGTCTTACAATCTTGCACTAGTCTCACAATCTTAAACTAGTCTCACAATCTTACACCAGTCTCACAATCTTACACTAGTCTCACAGTCTTACACCAATCTCACAATCTTACACTAGTCTTACAATCTTACATCAGCCTCACATTCTTACACTAGTCTTACAATCTTACACCAGCCTTACAATCTTAAACTAGTCTTACAATCTTACACCAGTCTCACAATCTTACACTAGTCTTACAATCTTACACCAGTCTCACAAACTTACACTAGTCTTACAATCTTACACCAGCCTCACAATCTTACACTAGCCTCACAATCTTACACCAGTCTCACAATTTTACACTAGTCTTACAATCTTACACCAGTCTCACAATCTTACACTAGTATTACAATCTTACACCAGTCTCACAATCTTACACTAGTCTTACAATCTTACACCAGCCTCACAATCTTACACTAGCCTCACAATCTTACACCAGTCTCACAATCTTACACTAGTCTTACAATCTTACACCAGCCTCACAATCTTACACTAGCCTCACAATCTTACACCAGTCTCACAATCTTATACTAGTCTCACAATCTTACACCAGACTCACATTCTTACACTAGTCTTACAATCTTACACCAGCCTCACAATCTTACACTAGCTTCACAATCTTACACCAGTCTCACAATCTTACACTAGTCTCACAATCCTACACCAGTCTCACAATCTTACACTAGTCTTACAATCTTACACCAGCCTCACAATCTTACACTAGCCTCACAATCTTACACCAGTCTCACAATCTTACACTAGTCTCACAATCATACACCAGCCTCACAATCTTACACTAGTCTCACAATCTTACACTAGCCTCACATTCTTACACCAGCCTCACAATCTTACACTAGTCTCACAATCTTACACTAGCCTCACATTCTTACACCAGTCTCACATTCTTACACTAGTCTTACAATCTTACACCAGCCTCACAATCTTACACTAGTCTTACAATCTTACACCAGCCTCACAATCTTACGCTAGCCTCACATTCTTACACCAGTCTCACATTCTTACACTAGTCTTACAATCTTACACCAGCCTCACATTCTTACACTAGTCTTAAAATCTCACAATCTTTCACTAATCTTCTCTTGCGCCGTCTGCCTAAGGTTGCAGTAGAGCTATTCTTTATTTGCCTCCTTACAAAAATCCGAGAACTACACGGGCCCAACAAGTAGGGAAACACCACTGCAGCTGGGGGCCCCTTACAGGAAGCCTGCCCCAAGCATAGACAGACAAATAGACAAAAAACAGACAAGGAGGCGTATAAGCAACCAAAACAGGTAGAAGGAATATTAGTGGCACTCGTCAGGCTAAGCACGTCATCCAAGATAAAATTAAAATGCATCACCGAACATTCGTCGAGGGCACATTTAATCCTATTAAATGTTCCAGAATAGCATCCAGACTCCGGTTCTGAAGGCAGAATTTATTGTTATGAACATTTCAATAGCGTGTTAGAAATAAAAACAAGAACTTTCGTTATTAGAGCTGTAAATCATTGTCTTTGCTGAAAATGTCTTTGGCCAGACAATGGTGTATTGTACTGGACTGTCCAAATCAGGAAAGTTCTGTGCGAATTAGAAAGTAAGATGTTTTAGAAAAGACATTTGAAAAAGAAGTCTTGATCTTGATGTAAATTTGATAATTTGACAAGGCGCATCTCATGGAAAGAGAAGAAAACGAGTAAAGAGTTTCTAGAAAAGCTAGGCATACAAAGATAATTAGCGAAGGATATTACAATTAGACACAACGGGCTGATCACCCGTTTGCCAGTCACTTCGATTACGGAAACAACAGCAAATGGATTGATTTGCCGTTGCCCTAAAGACGCCATTAGGCGTGATGGGAAACAATGGCAAAGAAAACCTATCTGCTGTTGCCCTAAGACGCCACTAGGCGTAATGGCCACTGACTGCTTTGACGGTCGGTGGCTAAGGACGGAAGAAGAAGAAGAAGATTACAATTAGACAACTAAAATATTTTGGCCATGTAAAAAGAGACAGAATCTTGCTGAAGACCATAATGGTAGTGTTACGTACATTTATTACCTAAGGGGGTAGTCTTCGGTCCTGCCAAATGTACGCACCAGTCTTAATATAGTTATATTATTTGAGCGTTCGATTGATTCACGCACTGACGTGCACAATGCAGTGTGAGTTGCTTTGGACGCACGGGTAACCTAGTTTGGGGATTGTGACGTCATGTTTTGTATGGGGCAGTACGGACCATGTTGATGTCCGTGGAATATTTCTTGTATTCGTGGCAAGTTGGTGGAAGCCATTATTTCTATTGATATCTATATTGGTCTTCATGTCGAAGCCAATAGTGGAAGTATCATGTAAGTGTCGCCCCATTTCACATTGAATGTTTATTGATTTTAATTGAAGTATCAGGCCGCTCCTAGTTATGGTCTAGCGGGAATCCATCGTAGTATGTCATTCCTAGAATGGACAAACGGAGTCGATTGCCTTGTTTGAATTACCGTAGAGGGAGGATACCTACGAGGAAACGAAGTTAATTGATTTTTGTATGCTTCACATGTTTTAATATGCCGTTTCGCCAATGCCAAAGTCATGGCATGGATTTTGGGAGAGGTTAGTCAACAGAAGACTCTAACCTGATTGTATTGCCGTGTCTGACTTTGTCTGGATTATATATATGCTACATAAGTATTGTATGAAGAAAGTCTGGGAATTTTACGGGTATGATATCAAAGATTGATCCTCGAACATGAATCCGTTTACCACGATAGACGTCCTTGGAAGAAGGTCAACGGACTTCATTGTAAATGTATATTAGCGGGTAACAGAAGTGATCCTCAGCTCACTTGGATAGAAGAGGACTTTATTGTTGAAGAATCTCCAAGAATTTAAGAGTATGATCAGCAACTTTAAAGTATGACATTTGCATCTGTAATCTGTAACCATGATCGTCTTGTGTATTCCCGTCTGTATCGTGTCAATAAATAACATGTACTTTCACCAACGACTTGCGTGCAGTCCTGAATTGGAAAATTGACTACTGCTTGTTGGAGTTCAACTTAAGAACATTTCTGAGATATTTTCATTGAGAAAACCATTCGCGTATTTTAAGCTAGCATAGACCAGTATCTCCATACACTAGCTTACAACTACCTCTTTACCATGAGAATGAACTCCCAACAGTAAATGGTATGCCAGTGTGGTCTGGAAATTAATAATTTCACAGGAACGTACTCAATCCAAGTATCGGTTGAAAAGAAGATTTGTACTTTCAAGGCGACAACATCTCAAACTTGGAATCTAGGATGATGAATCAGAATCAACTTACGGTTACCAAATGCTCAAGGTCATCAATCAACCTCCACGTCAAGTTTTACAGTGACTGACTGCCTTGGGATCACCTATTCGTCATTATTACGTGCGAACTGTTGCAGAGCGAAGTATTTTATCCTCAGACGTACATCCACGGAGACGAGGCACATTGTTTTTTCCCGGCACACGCGAGATGAGTATAACGTGCTTTCGTTGTACATTTTATTACTTTTAGCTGTGCCTTATATACTTATGTCCATCTTTAAATTTTCCATGTTATATGTTATATGTTGTACATTCGTCGTGGGAGGTAGGGAGGTTGATCTGACGAACGAGATCCATCTCGAAGCCAATTCGGGCTCTTCGTCAGACGTTCTGTAGGGCTCAACTTGTAAGTTTCAATTGAGCGATAATTCCGGTTCAAGGCTAGAAACCTTGCCGAAGTTCCGATCGCTAATTGTTCCTTATGATAGTATCTGTTTAGCTGTTTCGTCACGTTTACTTGTTGTTTTGGTAGTTATTTTTACTCGTATTTAGTTTTATGATGAATTTTGTTTGTATTATGCGTCCGTCTCACCTTTCCTGTCGTTCAGTTTTTTACAAAACCTATGTTTTTACACTGTGTTGTCAATTGTCCTGTTGAGTATCTGATCGTAGTTGTCATCGTAAATTTTTACGATATTCTATTTTAGTTACACATTTCTATTTTTGTTGATTTCTACGATTGTGTTCACTCGTCTTTGATTATCGTGTCTTGTCGGTAATGTTTCTATTGTCTTTCACGTTGTTGATTTCATGACATTTCATTACATAAATTACTATATTGATTATTGATATATTTCATAACTATATGATAACAAAAGATACCGTTCTAGGACAGGAACGAAGAACACTTGTTATAGTAACAAGGTTAATTAATTTACATTGATTAATTATCATTTTATAAATCAAGAGTATTGTGACTACTTATAAAGCATAATGTATTCACTAGATTATTTCATTAAGCAAGCAAAAGCTCTTCAGATGGCTCCTGATGAAGCAAAAGCATTTGCACTTGCAGAATATAGGAAAGCTCAAGAAATAGAAGCCGAACAGAGAAAGTTAGAAACTTTAAGACTAGAAAAACTTCAATTTGAGGCAGATCAAAAACGGATTGAATCTGAGGAGAATGAGAGAAAAATGAGATTAATTGCTGAGGAGGATGAAAAGAAGAGGAAATTTATAGCTGAGGAAGAGGAGAAAAAAATGAGATTAGCCGCTGAATTAGAAGAGAAACGATTTCAGCGAGAGGCAGAACAGAAGCAAAGGGAGGCTGAAGAAAGACTTAAAATTGAAATGGAAAATAAACAAAAGGAAATGGAAGAAAGAAGATTAATAGCTGAACAAGCCGCTGAATTAGAAGAGAAACGATTTCAGAAGGAAATGGAAAATAAACAAAAGGAAATGGAAGAAAGAAGATTAATAGCTGAACAAAATACATTACGACTTCAGCTTGAGATGGAAGAGAATGATAGAAAACGACAGCATGAACTGAAATTAGCAGAGTCAGAATATGAGAGACTTAGGTTAACTCAGGAAGCTAATTCTCAGAGAACTTTTGAAAGCCAAACTTCATCCAGACATGATCATTTTAAGGAAATTCACCTTAAATTACCTAAATTTAATCCCCCGTCGGATGACGTAATATTTTTCCTAGATAGATTTGAGGCCACTTGTAGGTCTTATAACGTGGATAAAACACTGTATTGCACATATTTATCCAGGTTACTTACTGGGGATGCTTTAGCAGTTTATCATACTACCAGTATTAATGAGAAGAATGATTATAATGCTCTTAGAGCCGCACTTCTGAAGAAATTTCAAATGACAGAAGATGAATACCGATTAAGATTTCGTACATTGCTACCGCAATCAAGCAGAAATTTCAGTGATTTTCTGTCACAAATACGACTAACCCTAGAAAGATGGATCGAATTATCCAAAATTGAAAAGTCGTATGAAGGTCTCTTCGATTTACTGATGCGCGATAAGGTACTATCGTCTGTAAATCCTACATTTCTCGCATTTTTACACGAACGGAAACCTTTATCAATGAAAGACTTAGAAGAACATGCAAAAAATTTTTGCACTGCTCACCCAACCATGGATCTAAGTAATGCACAGATTAAGAATGAATTGCCTGTTGCTTTTGCAGCACAACAAAACAATTTTTCACGAAATCGTTCCTTTAGTGCTGACAGGTATGTCAATAAGGGAAATAATTACAATTTTAACAATGATAACTTTTACAAAGGGAAGCAATTTCAACAATCTGCTCCATTTAATGTTTCTTGGAACCAAGCTCACAGATCGCGAGATTTTGGTAACAATAATTTTAAAAATAATCAAGGACATTATAATAAACAAAACTGGAGATCAAGATCTCAGGGTCCGCAAAACAGACAAGGTTCTTGGAATAAAAATTTTAAAGAACATCATAACTTTAATTATACAAATTATCGGACTCATCCAAATTTTAACTCTAGCAGAAACGACAATTATGGCAATTTTAATGCAAATAATCAAAATCGATCGCGTCGCAGAGATAGATCGTCGAGTAATACGGGTAGACATTCTAATGTCGCTTTAATTGATACACAGGCTAACATTGAACAGGGTAAAGTAGCTGAAACTCACAATGCTATGTCTTGTTCTCTTGATTGTACCCAGGTGAAAGACTGTCCAGAATGCTCGACTCTTTTCCAGCCTAAGGCGATCACGACGCTGCGTTGCGGACATACCTTGCCTAGTCTACCTGCAGTCTGTACGGCCACTGCTGCGTCAGTACACCAGGGACAGGGCTCTCTTAAGTTTAACAAGGGATTTGTCAACAACATTTCATGCTCTCTCCTATTTGACTCAGGTTGTAGCACTGTGGGCGTCCGGACTTCGCTGATCAACCCAAGTTGTGCCACGGGCAGGGTTGTCAAGTGTGTGACTTTTGGTGGCACCGTTGAAACATTTCCCACTGCTATTATTGACCTTAATACACCATTTTTTTCAGGAAAGATCCAGGCATGTCTCCTTCCGAATCCAATTTGTGATTTAATACTTGGTCGCATACATGGTATTAAAGAGTGTACACCACAGCAAATTGCTGAATGGGAAGAGCGACATATTCAAACTGCAAATGCAGTAGTGACTAGAGCGCAAGCTACTAATATGTCGCATGATACACCTATTGAACCTACAGTTCATACCACTTGTGATGATGATGCTCCTATTTCACGGGAGTTGTTTGCAACATTGCAAAAGAATGATGATTCATTAAAAAAAAATTTTCAGTATGTGAACAAAAAGAATACCAGCAACAAACTTGCAAAATCTAGACATGACTTTATACTTAAAAATGGGATTTTGGTTAGAGTAATACGGGAAAAGGATTCATCCTTATGTTATCAGATCTTAGTCCCATCCTCTATGAGATCTCGTATATTACGACATGCGCATGACTCGCAATGTGCGGGCCATATGGGTTTTTCGCGTACCAAATCCAGAGTGCTTTCGGCATTCTACTGGCCAGGCGTCCATAGGGACATCACTCTCTATTGTCGGTCCTGTTTGATATGTCAGGAAGTTAAGGTACGGGGTCCATTTCATGCGGCTCCTATTCAAGCTGCGGACATCCCGATTAGACCATTTGATAAAATGGCTATAGACATTATTGGTCCGATGCTTCCATCTGCTAGAGGGCATACGCATATTCTTACGTGCATTGATATGTGCACTCGTTGGCCTGAGGCCATCCCTCTCAAGAACACTTCATCTGCCAGTGTAGCAGAGGCATTGATGTTAATCTTCTCACGCATTGGTTTTCCACGGAAAATCTTGTCGGATCATGGGGTTCAGTTCATTTCTGAATCCATGTCTCAAGTTATGAAGACATTAGGTATAGACAGATCTCTTAGTTCTATTTATCATCCGATGTCAAATGGGTTAATTGAGCGTCTCAATAGGACACTCAAGCAGTTGTTGGGTAAGATGACCCAAGACCATCCCCAAGACTGGGATCGGGTCATACCCGCTGCTCTGTTGCGTATCGCGAAGTACAAAATCAAGCCACGGGGTTTTCTCCATTCCAGCTTGTTTTTGGCATGCAACCACGCGGTCCGATGTCGTTAATCCACGACTTATTGGTTGACGAGAATATTGAAGAGGAAACTCAATCCTCTTATGAGTATGTGATCTCTCTGAGAAAGAGAATCATAGATGCTTGTAGACTAGCTACTGCATCATCCGAACAAGCCAAAGAAAAAGCTCGTCTATTTGCAAACAAGTATAGACGTCTTCGCCAGCTTATTCCTGGTGACGAAGCTTTTGTATTACTCCCTGCGCATAACAATCGTCTTTTAATTACCTGGAGAGGTCCTTTCAGGATCATCTCAAGAATATCCGATGTCGACTACATCGTTGATGTTAATGGTAAACATAAAACCTTCCACATTAACATGTTGAAGGAGTATTACTCACGTCCTGATTATCTACAGTCAGTGTTCCAGGCAACTGACGATCCTACACCTCCTATTCAACACTATTCTAGTTTGTCAGTCATCCAAGAAGAAGAATCTTCTTTCGATGATGTACAACTACCAATACCAGTTGTACCACTCCATTCCACTGAGAAATGGAATGATGTTACAATCTCATCTACTCTTTCGGCTGATCAACGTCAGCAAGTCTCTAATATTCTACACTCGTATGAGGATGTCCTCACTGACATCCCAGGTCATACGTCAGTCATCCAACATGACATTATTCTGACTGACGATACGCCTATTCGAGTTCGCCCATATCCTATCCCTTTACACTTTCGTGATAAGGTTGATAAGGAATTGGATGAGATGCTTCAATTAAATATAATTGAACCATCTTCATCACCATATTCTTCTTCTATGGTAATCATTAGGAAGAAGGACAACAATATACGTCTTTGCGTAGATTACAGGAAATTAAACAAAGTTACAAAATTCGATGCGGAACCGTTACCTCTTTTAGACGACTTATTGGAGAAATTATCTCATGCCACATTCTTTTCGAAATTTGACCTTTCAAAGGGCTATTGGCAAGTGCCACTCACTCCTAAAGCAAAGCCATTCACCGCTTTCTCGACGCCACGGGGTCTTTTTCAATGGAATTTTATGCCATTCGGATTAATGAATGCGCCAGCTACCTTTGTACGCATGATGCGCCGCATATTGTCTCATCGTCCCGATGTCATTACTTATATAGATGACATCTGTCTTTTCAGTGACTCTTGGGATGAACATATTCATGGATTAAAAGCTTTACTTTCTACCTTACGGGATTATAACTTAACAGCGAAACCTTCAAAGGCTTTTGTCGGTTTTCATGACATCTCATTTCTGGGTCACCGCATAGGTCATGGTTTCATGTATACAGAAGACAGTAACGTCTCTAAAATTTTAAACATCTCGGCACCTAAGACAAAAAAACAAGTTAGATCTCTTTTAGGACTAATACAGTTCTATTCAAAATTCATCCCTCATTTGTCTACTATAACTGCACCTTTTTCGTCTCTACTGAAGAAAGGCACATCTAATGTAATAAAGTGGTCGCAGGATCACCAAACGGCGTTAGACTATATAAAACGATTTTTTTCAAATGAACCTTTTTTGAGGTTGCCTAACAAAAATCTCACTTTCATTCTTCGCAGTGATGCATCTTCTTACGCTATTGCTGCAGTTTTGATGCAGGAATATAACGGCACCTTATTTCCGGTGATGTACGTGTCCAGAAAACTTACGGAGAGCGAACTCAAATACTCCGTTCTGGATAAAGAGCTCCTCGCATTAGTGTGGGCAATCACAAAACTGGAACGTTACCTCCTCGGCTCACACTTTGTGGTGGAATCTGATCAAAAAGCTCTTACCGCACTGAACACGAAGAATATTAAATCATCGAAGTCAGCGCGTTACGCTATAGCGCTTCAACCATTCAATTTTGAAATACGAGCTATTCCTGGAGTGAAGAATGTGTTCGCAGACTGTTTGTCGAGATGCCCAAGCGAACTTGTCGAAACTAAACCACTTCCAGATGTTGAAACATCCTTACCGATAACATGAATAACTTTGTACATTATCATTGATAGTACATCTATAAAGACTGGTTAAATAACTGAAGTATTCGTATAAGTATAACTTTCAGTATATACTTACTTATAGATTATAACATTACTTCTTGTGTAGTAACGTTTTATTAGAACGGGAACAGTGGTATTAGAGTAACGTTTTATTAGAACGGGAACAGTGGTATTAGAGTAACGTTTTATTAGAACGGGAACATTGGTACTACAGTAACTTTTTTATTAGTATGTAAACATTGTTAAGAGCGACAAATATACATTTGTTATTCCTATGGAACATATTACACTACATATCGTGTTCGAGAATATATTTTATCGTGTATGGAACATTGAGAACATCGTCTCGTCGATTACTAACTAGTTGTAACTGAACATTGACATATTGATAGTGATATTGGAATTACTTAGAATATATTAGTAACTGGTTATTTGTTAGTAATTAAGAAATATATAAATTAGAATAATTCAATTTAATCTATTTAATTGATTATGGATCACACATATACTAACTTTCTTAGTTGTCACGTAATACTTGCATTCACGGGTCTTAGTTATGATATCTCACTGTTAGATCACTAGTCAACCGTACTAGTGTTAGAAAACATTAAGTGTGTTGATTCTTAAAGTGTTTAATTTTGCATTGCTTCATTTTTGCACATTGTATTTTCAATTTTTCTGTTTTGTTGATTCTCTTGTCATTGATCATCATCAGTGTTGCTGTTCATTTTCATTTTTGAAAATCATATGTTTCAAATTTTTTTTTTGAAAACTTAGTTGAATTTTATTATCATCTTTTTTTATGGTTTTTTCATTTTTCATTTTCAACTTGGTTTTTACTTTGAATATTACCACATCGTTCCAAAGTATGTCGATTGTGGATGTGTGCTTTAATGCATACTATCATTTAGTTATATTGATTTCGTTTAATATTCTTTTCTTAATATGGTATAACTTTATGCATTTCATATATCTTGTGGTAGTTTTGACTCACCTCTCTCGGGTACTAAGTTCAAAAAAATTAATAGAATTAATTTTTTTTAAGGGGAGGTAATAAGGGAGCTGTTACGTACATTTATTACCTAAGGGGGTAGTCTTCGGTCCTGCCAAATGTACGCACCAGTCTTAATATAGTTATATTATTTGAGCGTTCGATTGATTCACGCACTGACGTGCACAATGCAGGTGAGTTGCTTTGGACGCACGGGTAACCTAGTTTGGGGATTGTGACGTCATGTTTTGTATGGGGCAGTACGGTCCATGTTGATGTCCGTGGAATATTTCTTGTATTCGTGGCAAGTTGGTGGAAGCCATTATTTCTATTGATATCTATATTGGTCTTCATGTCGAAGCCAATAGTGGAAGTATCATGTAAGTGTCGCCCCATTTCACATTGAATGTTTATTGATTTTAATTGAAGTATCAGGCCGCTCCTAGTTATGGTCTAGCGGGAATCCATCGTAGTATGTCATTCCTAGAATGGACAAACGGAGTCGATTGCCTTGTTTGAATTACCGTAGAGGGAGGATACCTACGAGGAAACGAAGTTAATTGATTTTTGTATGCTTCACATGTTTTAATATGCCGTTTCGCCAATGCCAAAGTCATGGCATGGATTTTGGGAGAGGTTAGTCAACAGAAGACTTTAACCTGATTGTATTGCCGTGTCTGACTTTGTCTGGATTATATATATGCTACATAAGTATTGTATGAAGAAAGTTTGGGAATTTTACGGGTATGATATCAAAGATTGATCCTCGAACATGAATCCGTTTACCACGATAGACGTCCTTGGAAGAAGGTCAACGGACTTCATTGTAAATGTATATTAGCGGGTAACAGAAGGGATCCTCAGCTCACTTGGATAGAAGAGGACTTTATTGTTGAAGAATCTCCAAGAATTTAAGAGTATGTTCAGCAACTTTAAAGTATGACATTTGCATCTGTAATCTGTAACCATGATCGTCTTGTGTATTCCCGTCTGTATCGTGTCAATAAATAACATGTACTTTCACCAACGACTTGCGTGCAGTCCTGAATTGGAAAATTGACTACTGCTTGTTGGAGTTCAACTTAAGAACATTTCTGAGATATTTTCATTGAGAAAACCATTCGCGTATTTTAAGCTAGCATAGACCAGTATCTCCATACACTAGCTTACAACTACCTCTTTACCATGAGAATGAACTCCCAACAGGTAGTCAGAGTTCAAGGTGGAAGACAGCGCAATAAGTGGGACGATAACATCAAGAGATGGACAGGGAAGAGTTTATCAGAGTGTACCATCAAGACAAAAGACAGACGACGTTGGAGATCCATTACAGCCGACCATCGATGAGATGTTAGTTGATGGCGCGTAAAATACTGTACTGAAGGAAAACACAAATAATATAATCGATTATCCAGAACTTCATCATCATCATTATCACTACCTTTCAGCTAACCTTGGAGCATAAATCATCAAGAATTACATGCCAAGACCTGTTGTCATATCTTGTGCCTTCCGTTCAAAGTCTTCCATGTCGTTTTTATCCCTATTATGTCTGTCTTCTGTTCTCTTCACCATTTGTTTGGGTCTCCGACTATTTCCCTTACTTTAGGGATTCCACAGCACAGACTGCCTTGTTATGTTATCAGCTGATTTTCTTAATACGTGTCCTATCCAAGGGAAGCGTCGTCTCTTGATCTTCTGTTCCATTGGTGTTTGTCTGGTTCTTGCCATCAGGTTCACATTAGTGATCTTGTCATCAGGTCCACATTAGTGATCTTGTCATCAAGTCCACATTAGTGATCTTTTCATCAGGTCCACATTAGTGATCTTGTCATCAGGTCCACATTAGTGATCTTGTCATCAGGTCCACATTAGTGATCTTGCCATCAGGTCCACATTAGTGATCTTGTCATCAGGTCTACATTAGTGATCTTGTCATCAGGTCCACATTAGTAATCTTGTCATATCATTTCAGTTCTTTTATTCTGCGCAAGCGCTTATTTATGAAAAGCATCATCATCATACCCATTTAACTTCCAAAGCAGGACAGGATTTAAACAAACGTATGCCAAATTGTCGTGTCCTGTGCCATCAGCTCTAGGTCTTTCCGTGTCTTCATCATTATTTATATTTCTTCTGTCTTCAGCTAAAGTCTTTTTTTTTTGGTCTACCGCAGAAGTAATTCTTTGGCTTTGACCAAGTTGACTGCATGCAGGAGGATCTCCCTTTGAACCCAGTGATAGGCAAGGGAGCTGAGAAGTGGCTCCGTGCAGGACGCAGCAAATCCTTGGGAAAGCCCAGAACCAGAGCACAGTATTTTAGCTCTACATAGTGGAGAGCCCCTTTTAGATGGCAGGGAATGCATATTATGCCACGCGCTTCTTACTCCTAGCTTGGGATCAGATTTGACGAGCCTTTAAATTGTAAGCCACGCTGGAGAAACTGAAGCTCATGACTTCAATTCAGAAAAGCCACAGGAAAAGCCTAGATCTACAGTGTAGATAATACCAAGGAGTCTTCAACTTGGTATTGGCTGCAAAAGAGCGAGAAGCTCAGCAGATCTAGTTAAACAACAACAATGGTTCTTCATGTAACCTCATGCAAGATATCGTAGAACGCTAATAAATGGGTACTTCTTCGGTTTCTAAAATTTTGCTACGCCACTTTTTCGTCATAACAATATAAATAGGAATATTGTAAATTATGAAGAGCCTAAATGTTTGTGTAATTATTTAATAAAGATTTTAGTAAGAACTGAGAACATGCAATCCCGCCATTTCAGGTGCAATATCTAGGGTCCGCACTGGTACTGTAGCGAAAGGTATTTATGAGTACATAGTTGTCAGTAGTTGTACTGATAGAACAGAAACAGAATTATGTCTGAAAGAATGTAGTCCCAGTGTCAGAGAAGAGCACTGGTATCACGGGGTAGACACGGCTGTGAAGGTCTCTACTTCAGATAGTAATCAGATTAAAGTTAATGCCTAAGATGCCACCTTTGCTAGTAACTATCTATGATAATCAACAATTCAGCAAAACTCAAAATGTAGCAATATAAATGTGACAAGTCAAAGAATTACAATTACTGAATCATTTATTATGTACGCCTATCTGTTGTTTTCTTCTTGTGCAAACTATGAATGATGAAAAATGATTAAATTGGATGACTAAAGATTAATTACACAATTATTCAATAGTTGAGTTGCAATTAATAATTAAACAGAAGTCCTTGCTGGAATGTTCAAAATGAAACAGAATGTTCTTTCAAATTTCCTTTAACTAAATTGTCACTTGTCTTGCCTAACTTCTAGAACAATTTTTTGCATAATGACACAATTAGTTAATTCTCTGTTGGCTACTCACAATGGCTGTTTGAATTGTCACACTGAATATTTAACATTAAGTTCTGTGAATGTCCTGTGGTGATACTTCACAGCAATATCAGTTGTAGGTCTTGTACCAGGCCACCAAGCAGAGATGGGACAGGTTACACGAATAATAATAATAATAATAATAGCCCCTTCAGTCATAACTGACTATGGGAATGCGCCCCTGAGGTGGCAGCCCTCAGCTGCTTATTTTCCTGGTGCTCCTTTCGACGTTTTCTCCTCACCTCTGCTTCTTGTGTGAGCCTCTCTTCGCCCAATCTGAGGTGGTGCCGTAAATAGCATCGCCACTTAGTGCGATCGGCAGCTTCATCCTCCCATGTTGCTGGATCCATGTCCAGTGCCCTCATATCTCTCCTGCACACATCTTTGAACCTCAGCTGTGGTCGCCCAACTGTTCTCTTGCCATCTGCTAATTGTCCGTAGAAGATATCTTTTGGGATGCGACCATCTTCCATGCGGCGAACATGGCCAAGCCAGCGAAGTCTGCACTGTCTAAGCAGCGTATACATACTTTGAAGGCCAGCACGTGACAACACCTCGACATTTGTCACTTTATCTTTCCACGAGATGCCGAGGATGCGGCGTAGACACCGCAAATGGAAGATATTGAGCCTTCTTTCTTGCTTAGCATAGGTCGTCCAGGTCTCGCTGCCATATAGGAGTGTGCTGGTGACGCAGGCATTATATACCGCAGCTTTGGTCTTCATTGTGAGTTTAGAGTTTCCCCAAACACGCGATGTGAGGCGGGCAAAGGTAGCTGCTGCTTTGCCAATGCGGCTGTCGATTTCTGTATCCAGTGAGAGTTTGTCATTGATGGTAGACCCTAGGTATGTGAAGTGGTTCACCACTGCCAATTCATAGTTATCGATAGTGATAACTGGTGCAGCACCCACATCCTGACTCAGCACATTCGTTTTCTTTAGACTTATTGTGAGGCCAAAGTCCTTGCATGCTTTAGTGAAGCGATTCATCAAGCTCTGAAGCTCCTGTTGGCTTTGAGTGACGACTGCAGCATCATCAGCGAACAACAAGTCTCTGATAGTGACCCTTCTGATTTTTGTTTATGCCTTCAGCCTTGAAAGATTAAACAGACGGCCATCTGACCTAGTGTGAAGGCATATTCCTTCAGTTGCATCTCTGAATGCATGTTTCAAGAGTAAGGCAAAGAAGATTCCGAAGAGGGTCGGAGCCAGAACACAGCCTTGTTTAACGCCACTTCGTATATCAAAGGGCTGTGACGTGCTTCCAGCATATTGGACTGTTCCCTTCATGTCGTCATGGAATGACTTTATCATTTCCAGCATTTTAAAAGGGCAGCCTATTTTCAGGAGGATTTTAAAGAGTCCATCACACGAATAAAGATGGCAATATATGGTGCTCTTGCGTTGGTCCAGGAAGGCACTATTGATCTAAAATTCTAGACCTCTTTCTGGAGTATGACACGAATGAACCTGGGGACAATATGTGACAAGTGGTTAGCCTTTAGTCATAGGTTCTACAAGCCTACGTGTCCATGAATGAGAGCGTTCAGAATGTTTGCATGTATATGAATGGTACATGGATCTGTTCTGATCAGGATAGCGAGACAAGACAGGTGTCTATCTGCATAAACATTTCTAAACAATACGTGAATATAATCTAATACATTTTATACATAATTATGATGCTACCTTCGCCTTTCACATTCTAGAGTGCCAAATCCATTATTCCAATATAATAACTGTAAATTGACCACTCCAAATGAGAATCCTGATAATCGTTGGTATGCATCGAATTCATTTACACATTCATAACTTAATTTCAGTTCAGTCCTCTGGTCTGATCCTGATATAATTCTATTAAAATAAGCTACAATAAAACAATTAATTATTCATCAATTTACATACCCTTTTAGGATAGATACAAAGTACAGAACAGACTCAGTTTGGTGAAGTAGAGCTTCACGGCATATAGATGGTAAAGGTTTTAGCCCCGGCAAGCGTCTCGTTCCTTCAGTCTATCTGTCTTATGATGTGTGTGTATAGTTTGAAAATTCCGCTGCTGGCCGTTTTATAGAGAGGGTGCGGCCGTATCGGAGGGAAAGACGTTGTTACAGTTTCTCACTTGTTTAGTTCTGCCTTTTAGTGTGCAGATTCGAGCAAGTGTGTTAGTTTGGTCCAGAAAACATATTCGTTCTTCTCAACCATGGCATCTACGACCTTCATCTATATATCCTCTTAATGGGGCGATCCTTAGCTTCATTTTCATCTCTCTGGTTTACCTTAATTCGTTTTGTATACGATTTGTAGCAATTTTTGGAAGACCATTCTCACACTAACTTTTAACAGGCTGGTCTACTTTACCTCGCATATCTCCTAAATTAAAGCACATAGCAACTATATTCCTTTCTACTATAACAGCATGGCCTTCTCCTTCATAAAATGCAATAAAGTCCATTTCTTTTCTTCACTCCATTCGTTTGCAATTCATGTAAATCCGTGGTACCGTTACACAAAATTTCCTGCTGCCATTTCGCCATTTGCAAATTGTTCGCGACACACACAAGAGTGTTTGCGATGATTTGATTGGACGATATTTTCCTCATACAATGAATGGTAAGGCATTGTTTCATCATGCTACAGGTACCTCTTGTGGTACCCTGATAAGAATGGGTACCACCTGTCTGAGAACCACTGGACAACCCAGTAGTGACGGCATGTTCCTTGAAGAAGTTAAAAGAAAGGACTAAGCAGGAGAAATTGAGCAAATGAAGGTTTTCTTTGTTCCGAAAAAATCTATGTTTGATATACAGTTTTTATTCTCTTAACTTGTCACTGAATCTTTTTGTCTTCTTATAAATTTAGTGAAGCTGTTGTGTTTATTTTTTTCCTTTAATCTGATATTTCACAACTACTTTGTCTACACTTTCAGTGCTAATAGCTGTGGGGAAGAGGGGACACCCTCTTCTGTGTGGCAGTTTAGGCATCCTTCAATGTTTTGGCTTATTTGCTCACTTCTTGTTCCCCCTGCAGAGTATTGTGGTAGCGTGTTCCAACAACAATAGGGCTTTGAGCTTGGAAAGAAGATAAGATTTGTCAAACAAAGCGAAATCGCTGAATAAACAAAGATAAAGTTGGAGGCCTACAAGAAGACGAACATTCTCGAGGCTATCATCAATTTCCTCTCTCGAGAAACCTGTAGGAATAAGGAAGTACAGAGTTTTAAACAAGACTGGTAACGTTTATCACGCTCCAGCTCCTCTCACTCCTTCCTTTAACACTTTTATTTATTTATAGGAGCTGCCACACACGTGGGTCAGGCACCACTCTTGATACAGTCGGAGCTGTGAGATTAGATTCGTCGTTTTCTTCTTCCTCCTTCGCTTTAAGACTTCCACATTAATGACTCTAATAAAGAGTAGTCAGCTCAAGGTTCCTGACAAGTAGTTCACCCTCAGACATCCACATTAATGACTCTAATAAAGGCAGTAGTCAGCTCAAGGTTCCTGACAAGTAGTTCACCCTCAGACTTTCACATTAATGACTCTAATAAAGGCAGTAGTCAGCTCAAGGTTTCTGACAAGTAGTTCACCCTCAGACATCCACATTAATGACTCTAATAAAGGCAGTAGTCAGCTCAAGGTTCCTGACAAGTAGTTCACCCTCAGACTTCCACATTAATGACTCTAATAAAGGCAGTAGTCAGCTCAAGGTTCCTGACAAGTAGTTCACCCTCAGACATCCACATTAATGACTCTAATAAAGGCAGTAGTCAGCTGTAGCAAAGTTTGATTTGCTGGGGAGGTTATGATGGTGTCCTATAAGAATGAAATCCGTGTCTGTATTAACCGTGTGAGGTCAAGCACATGTAGGCCCCTGACTCTATAAATGATGATGATGAATTGTGTGCAGGGAACCTAACGCTACCTCCCTAGATCTCACACGGTCACTATTTTGGCTCTAGTGTCTGGAGTATGATGTACCTAGTGTCTAGGGGAGAAATGAAATGATGGTACACAACACAAAAACACTTTAATTTTCTATGAGGAAGTGAATAAAACCAGTGGTTAAGTTTTTCTTTAAAAGGAATATTTTTTCTGTACAATTTAATCTGCCTGTCCAGCCATATCTTTTGGACAGGTCTTTGAAAATGAGGACAAGATAGTTTACAGAAAAGATCAACTAAAATATCTGGACTCTTTGTCCACTAACTAAACAGTCAATATATATCTTTCCTGTTGGAATGTTCACAGCTTACACTTTATTCATCTACGAGGGAGAGTCACTGTGTATGAGGGGCTGTAGTTTCATCATACCCCATAAACTTCCTGAGTATGATTTGAAATACCAGTGTTTATTAAACGAAAGTGTCAGATATACCCAGATGCTTAACACATCACCTGGGATTTCTTGTAGAATGATAATACAGTATGAAGTTGCAGAAAATCTCGATCTCTCAATATGCCCAAGCTCCTCGTGTTATCTTTTGACAGCATAAACGAATGGTCGGAGACTTGATGGCTTTATTCTCACTCAGCAGGTTTCCTGTTACCAGCTGGCAACAGGAAATAAAACCTCTGCAACAAAAGGACACCCTGGCTTTTTATATCTGATCACTTATTATATTTATTATTTTCCTACGGTGATATGGGGTCAGCCTCGTGTGCATTACAGGTGCACTCGCCCCTAATTTTAAATGACTCACTCCTTGCTGTGACCACATCTCAGGCCCCTATGGCAGATACGCCACTGTACGTTTACATAGTTTTCCTCAATAAAATAATGTGGAGTAACCACATTTCCTTTGGTATGATTTTCTCTTCTTTTCTTTTTTTAAAAATAAATGCTTCAGGCATGTTAAACAGTGTTCATGGAACACAGAGGCTTACTAATATATTCTAATGCAATAATATGAAAACACAATCATGACAACATACATCAGTTAGATACAGTTCAATGTGAGGACTCAACAATGTCTGCTCCCGGCACGTCCTTCACTTTTCCCAATAGCAGTATCTAACTTTGGCAGTGGGATTAAACATAATAATTCATAAAGCATTCTTACCACAAAATTTCAAGAAATATAAACAAATGACGCTGACTTGCAAAGAAATTGCCTCAGTTTCCTCTGCACTGCCCAGACTGTGAATACTTCTTTATTTAATTTTACAATTAACACAGCTGATCTCAGCGTATTTGAATGAAAAGTTTTGTTCAACTGGCAATGAAAAGTGAAAGCCTTTTGCTAATATTTATTAGCACTGGCCAATCGAAAGCTTGCGACTACCAGAATTCAAATGTAGTTTTTGAAAAACAAAAATAATTCCAAACAAACTCGGTGTCTGGTAGTCGATTGGCCAGCCTGCTTTAGTTATGCCAATACAAAAAGATGTTAGTTTTGGGTAACAATTTTCCTACCGCTCCCCTTTCCCTCCTATACTCTTTTTACCCAAGCTAATTTGAAACCACCTCAATGCCTCTTTTCTAAGCTGCCGTCCCCACTAACGTTATGAAAAAAACAAGCAGGAACAACAGTCTGTCTGGTCGCGCATCCGTAGACATTTAGTATTTTCTCAATAACTTGGCTAATACCTGTACTATCATATTATTTAAAACATATTCTTGCTCAGTGGACTTTAAGCTATACTACCATTTGATTTTTATGGTCAGTTTCATTATGGTTTAGATTTTCAATTTTGTCACCGGCAATCGTCAAATAAAAATTTTGCACAAGACGGACATCTTTCCCTCTCTTTCATCTCTCGCTAGCATGTATTTTTCAAATAACTACTTGTTTTAGTGACGTCAGACACACTACCGCGAGGAGGAAATAAAATATTGTCTGCGTGTATATATCCGTTAGCTTTGCCACAGCGTGTATATACTATTAGTCTCGCGTGCAGAACGACGCGGGTTTTGGCATGCGTTGGTAGCATTTTGCGTTAATGTATTACAGTCGTCTCGTTATTGCTACTTAGAAAAAGTCCAAAAGACTACCAAATTTTGCGTTACTGTTGACAGATTACGTTACTTCAGACAGCAGTTTGGCGTTACATTTCTAACAAATCGTTAATTATAAGGCTAGGCTGCATTGTGTATGCAGCAGATCTGGCAAAATGTTAAATATTAGTAGTACGTTTTCGAAACCGAAACTAAAACGCGTGTTAGATTTTTACCGTGGGATCGTTCTATAGACTTTAGCACTGCACAAAATTCAGCGCTATGCTGGCGTGTGAGAGTATCACCGTCAGACACAATAGGGCGGGTTTATTTATTATCATTTTATGACTAAAATCTTACTGAAATGCGCGATTATTCTCGCAGATTTTACTACATCAGCTCAAGGTTCCTGACAAGTAGTTCACCCTCAGACTTCTACATTAATGACTCTAAGAAAGGCAGTAGTCAGCTCAAGGTTCCTGACAAGTAGTTCACCCTCAGACTTCCACATTAATGACTCTAATAATGGCAGTGGGAGCCGCGCTGGTGTAATGGTTAAAACGTTGCGCTGGCGACCAGGTTTTCAAGGTTCAAGCCCGGGCGCGGGCATTTGTAGGAGTGTCAACGACCGGGAATTTGACTGAATAACCTGAACGGCTCCTGCAGATAAACCCCCTGTGGATGGGAAGGAGCGAAGCTCCTGAACGGGTTGGTAGGAAAGTCCACTGGCTCCGCAGCCTTGCAATGACATGTCATTGGGCCAAAAGGGCTGGAAAGCTCGAGTGCCGCTGGTTAGAGAAAAAAAAATAAAGGCAGTAGTCAGCTCAAGGTTCCTGACAAGTAGTTCACCCTCAGACTTCCACATTAATGACTCTAATAAAGGCAATACTCAGCTCAAGGTTCCTGACATCTCCAAACAGTTTTTTATTTCTACAAAATGCGGTACTTCGCTCGTTTGAGCATGCGTTGTACTCAATTCGCATGATATGTATTGTAATATATGGCATTAATGGAAAAGACAGAAAGCTAGTCCAGCACACACACAAACACACACACACATACACACACACTATCAGTTCAGTTCTTTTGTAAAGGAAAAGAGTGAAGGTATTCCCATAGCAGATACTGCCGAATGGGAGTGAAGTGTTAGAGACTTCACATTATTAGGTCCAGCATCGAGAGACGTGATTAATAATGTTAGGTTGCATATACTAACTGTTACATTTTACAGTGCGTTTTAATTTATTAAACAGCACTGTCAGTACACTGTACTGTCCTGAACTGTATTGCACAGTATCGCATTATGCAGCAGGATTTGTACTATTATGAATTAATAATATATATTCAGCTAATGACAAGATATGTGCTGGTGGAATAAGAGATGGGAAGACCATGACATTGTCACGGGATTTGCCTCCCCTTTGCTTTGCAGTAGTGGTCCACCACACACGAATGGCCAAAACTCAAGAGTATCTAAAGTGGGTTATCAAAGATGTCTACCTTCGCACAAGATGGGTGAGGAAAATGCAATGTATTGCACTAATTTTTTTCTAGTTGCGTGCATTGCAACATGTGGCAGTTTACTGACGGTCTTCTACTTTCTTCTTGGATCCTTAGCCGCCGACTGTCAGTGACCATCACGCCTGGTGGCGTCTTGTAGGGCAGCAGCAAACTGCTTCCACTTTACTCGGTGGGCGGCCATTCTTCCTGCAGTGCCCCAGCTCTGGTTCATTCTTTGCATCTCGGCTTCCACAGATTTCCGTCAAGTTCTTTTTGGTCGGCCTCTCTTTCGCTTTCCTTCAGGGGTCCATAGCATAGCTATTCTTGTGATGACATCCGAGTCTCTTCTGAGGACGTGGCCAACTCAACTCCAGCGTCTGCCAGCTATAATGGTGTGCATATCCTCTTGGTTGCTCCGAGTAAGCAGCTCTTGGTTGGTGAGAATTTTCCTTAGGCAGATTGTGCGGAAAGAGAACCATTTCGACATTTCCTACTCTGTTACTCTCCAGCATTCTGCATCACAGAGAAGCACAGAAGGCACAAAGCTGTCAATAATCTTAATTTGGTATTTGTGCTCTTCTGAGAGGACTTCCATATGTTGTTTAGACTAGCAAAAGCTGTTCTAGCTTTATTCATTATGTTGTTAATGTTTTTGCTTGTTCCGCCGTCAGGTGTTACCAAGCATCCAAGGTATGTGAATGTGTCTATCTGTTCTAACTTTTGGTCCCTTCATGTTATAAGCTCAGGATTGCCCACATTGAGTTTCATATCTTCTGGTTTCTTTAGATTGATGTTAAGACCTACTTATTGGCTATACTTATTTAATCTGTCTGTTTTTTTCTTGAATGTGTTGATTTGAATGTGGGATTAGGGCAGATCTTCCAGTGTAGAGAATATTTCCATCTTATTCCTCTTGGACTGTCCTCTGTTGTCTGGCGCATCACCAATCTATGACTGTTAAAAACAAAGTGGTTTACTACATGTACAGTTAGCATAGAGGCTTTTTATGATGGAAACAATGCAGCTGGCAATTCCATAAGCCCTCAGCATTTTCTATTGGATGTCCCTGTAAATGCTGTCAAAAGCCTTTTCAAAATCAACGAAGCTTATTGTACTGTGCTGAAATTACTGCAGTAAATTGTACTGCACAATTTCAAATCCATCATCATCATTAACTAGTGTAAAAGCCCGTCATTAGACGGGAATTAAATTAAAAAAACCAATACCAAACGGCAATTTTACTTATTCAAAGGTGTTTTAAAAAACCACTGTATATCACCACAGAACACGAACTACGTAGCAGCAGCGAGGATCCCAACGTGTGTATACGGGATCACACATTCTATAAATATTTTTGTGTGCACACCGTCATTTGCGCATTGTTCTTTGGTTCTGGAGAGTACATATAAGGGAAACAATACAATTAATGTCTAACTTTCAACCAAAGTTGCATCCCTTAGCATTACGCACTAACAGAAAAAGCTGGGATATTATATATAGGACTAGTGTAAAAGCCCGTCATGAGACGGGAATTAAATTCAAAAGCACCAATCCTAACGGCAATTTTACTTATTCAAAAGTATTTTTAAAAACCACTGTGCATCACCACAGTACACGAACTACGTAGCAGCAGCGAGGAACGCAATGTGTATACGGGATCACACATTCTATAAATAAATTTTTGTGCACACCGTCATTTGCGCATTCTACAAATAAGTGTTACTATTTTCGGGAGAGTACATATAAGGGAAACAATACAATTAATGTATAACTGTCAACCCCAGTTGCATCCCTTAGCGTTATGTACAGACAGAAAAAGCTGGGATTTTATATATAGGATTCCTCTTTTTCACTCTTTACGGAGCATGGGGTTAACACTGCAGCCAGTCCTTTTGCAGAAAACCTGCACTGAAAGTATTCATATATCCTTGCTGTGGGAGTTTCTGAAGCAATTTGTTTTTACATGATATGGCTGCCCATCCGCACCAACTCGTATTAGCGGCCTCTTACGACAAGCTTGAGGTAGCAGTTATCTTATCCTTTCGTATTTTCAGTAGCTTAGTTTGAGTTTATAGACGGGGAGAGCGGATATATTCAGTTACAGTTGACGATTTAGAACGTAACTAACGTTGACACCTGCCAAGCCAACAGACGACTTCTCATGATCATCTGTGACAAGGAAGCTTCATATGTTGCTGTTTTTATTTTTGTATTGGATATTGCGCAGGTAATTTTAAACAGTTGTAATGAGAAATAGAAGTAATCACCTGTTTATGTATACATAATTTAATGACGTTTGTTTGACATGCGGAATCAGAATACAGCGTGAAATTTCAATATGATCATCACCCTTTGGCTCTCTGAGTAACGTAGAACATTTAAAAATTCATACCCTTCCTTCTTGTCCTGTTCCATCCATTCTACTCTGTTCATGCCGGCCTTTAGTTTTATTGTCCATGTATTTTTTGGTCTACTTCTACCTCCCTGACCCTGGTGTTGAGAAAAAGGATTGTTTTTTAACACTATTAGCAAGTATCCTCAGTGTGTGCTGCGGCTTTCTCACAGTATCATCTCGTAGTCCACTGACACTTGTCTGGTTCTTGTCCATCAGTTCCACCTTGGTGATCTTGCCATGCCTTTTCAATACTTCTATTCAAGGCCAGCACCTATCTACGAATATCTATAAAATCTTGGTTTTTGTTTCTTTTCTATTTTTTTCTTGTTTTTAAATTCTCCATGTTTCAGCGCCATACAGTATGATTACTTTGACATTTGAGTTGGAGATTCTTACTTTTGTGGTGAATTTTGGTTTAGATGTTTGTTATTCAATTTCGGTATGCCTGATATAAATATATAGGTCATAGATAATCTGAATTACATCTGCCGATTGAACGAACTCCATTGAGGAATGCGCAAGTTATAGAAAGATGTACACATAGTGATGACGCGACTAAAAGTCATAATAAAACGGTGACTTTAAATACAACAGTTTCGCAGAATTCTAACTACTGAAGAACTAAAGGACACGTATTTTCATAATATAACGCATTTTAACCTGGCTTGCAAAATCTTTTAGTAATTTTAACGACACAAGAGCATATATTTTAATACATCTTTAATGTAACGGGAAATATTCTATACCAGCACCAGTGGCTTTATCTAATAACAAATCACGAAACACTTTTTGATGCACCGATTTGAATGATTTCCAACCTGGTTGCAGTGGTGCCAAACACGTTTCCAGTTTTCCGCCAATCGTCCACTCAAAAGTCGCAACAACAACAAAATCCCCAAAACAAACAGGCTAAACGAATGACATCAGACTTTCATAAACGTGTGCTTGAGTAAAGTAGAAGGATTTAAATTGGATCATCAAAATGAAACTGTTGAAAAGTGCCAGTAGAACAAGAGGCGAGAAGAACCTGCAGGCAATGGATATTGCCCTGACTGGGGAAATCTGTTGACAGCATTACAAGACAGTCCTTGTTCTGGAATACCCAGGGTACAAGAGGTTAGAGGAAGACACAAACACACGCAAGAGGAAAACTGAAAATACAAATGCCAGGGAGAAGGAACATAAGGAAGGATTTTGAGATGATGGTACGGGACGGGTGGACTTGTCATGTTTACGAAAGGCCTATGCTGCAGAGGAAACTGAATGGTAAATGACGAAGACCCAAAAAAAAAAAAAAGTCTTAAGATGTTTTAAAACACGATACGATCTAGGCCTAGATGCATGCCTTCAAGAATTTTCATTCCGACGTACGTTTAGCTAGGATTTCAGAAGAAGGCATTTCCATTTTGCAGAAAATTTAATTGTCTATCACATAGTCACGAACTTGCAACAAAGGCGTCATGCGTTTTGCTGCATCCGATTACGACGTTTTGCCATAATATCAATCTGTGGATATGTGTTTTTTAAAAATAGCAGCTCTGATAAAATATAAAGTAAAGAGACATCGTGCAAAATGTTCAAATTTCAGGGAATATATGCTTCTGAGAAGCAACCGCGCTTTTAACAATGTAGATAGAAAATAGCTCAGCATGTGTATTGTTAGCATTGGCCAGGATAGTCAGCTCGGTCGGTTCCATTGTGTTTCTAGCACTCCCAGGTTTCCTTCATAATTGTCATCATTTCACTTTTCGGTTTTTATCACTGCAGGTGGTCACCTTGCAGGTAGCCTGTACCCAATCACGAGATAGTGCAGCAGGTTTTTCTGTACCAATTTGTTTTATATAATGAGATTGCCAACCTCACGCATGATAGACAGGCAAAATGTAATGCTAAAATAAAGAAACAGTGTCTTACAGATGTAATGATAGTGTGGTGATCAGCTTCTGCCTCATTTTCTTGGCCTAGCTAATTTTTTCTTCTTATTCGTACGTTCTCAGACGTCAGCTTGAATGTTTTCAGAGAAAGCAGTAGTCAGCTGGAAGCTATTTGTATCTGGGGTCTACCCAGCCTCATGAATTGGGTACCAGAGAAACTCTGGGAAGGTTAAGGCGGTCGGCGTGATGCTGACCACATCACCCCTAGTGTGTCGATGGTCAAGAAAATATGGGCCTAACACCATATTCCCAATATGCCTCAATGGGTGTGTAACGGGATCCTTTACCTTTTTTTTTCCTTTAGTACAAAGACATGGGAATCTCGTTGTAAATTTTAATATGGAACAGTGTGAATAAAAAGCTATGCATAAATGACCACAGTGATTTGAGAAATGGTCAAAGTCAGTAGAATGCAATTAACTAAAAACCCTCGACATGTATGCATCTACGAATTTGTTTTTCTTCAGTGTTTGTGTTATTGTTTGGAAGCGAGCTAATTTTAACCGACATCAAAAGGAAAAGGAACCCGTTACACCCCTATTGAGGCATATCACCCTTATTGAGGCATCAAAGGCTGTCAGTTAAATCAGAGAGTAACTATCATTTTAAAAAGAGTTCTAAAATGCTGTAAATGTGTATCTTGTTAGGGAAGAAAAAGGTAACAAGGAACAGAACTGGTCACCTCCACTTCTCAATGATAACCTATTATAGTAAAGTCTCTAACACTTCACTCCCCTATGGTAGTATCTGCTATGGGACTATCTTGACCTTTATGTCTGAACTATTGATATAACACCAAGCTCTGAAAATGATTACTAACGCCAGCCCTGAGAAGGGCTAGTTCTGAGTAGAACTGATAGCCTCACATGGCAATAGCAGAGATTCTGTCAGCAAACTTCGACACAGACTGATCATGAAAGATGAAACTCTGGAGGGGTAATTAAAGTCTTTTACCGCAATGTTAATATAACTATTTACAGGAAGAAACAGAACTCTCGTCTCCAACTAAACCATTCGGACTTTAAAAAAAAAAAAATAAACATTTGTCTCGTTTAGGCATGGCGCGCTCCATTCAACTTAGACAACAGAACTTAAAGTCTACTGACCAATGAGATTTTGAATTTCATATTTTCAGCGCCACACAATGCATAATGTGTATATACTCGTAGTCAATCCACAGTAGACGTTTCAAATTTTAAAAGCGTAGCCTCAAATCAGCAAGTGGAAAAAAAAAAAAAAAAAAAAAAAAAAAATTAGAAAAACTCTAACCAGTCGCGAGTATTGCCACAGATGTTCCAGCCAAAATTTCAGCAAAAAGCATTTAAAAAGTTACAAAAAAAAAAAAAAAAGAGGGAAAATACCAGCAATCCGAGACCGCTTATAAATTTTCGGCAACTCGGTCAAAGACGTTTCCCACTTTTGGCCAGAATACAGCGAGTATGGCAATACTGATTGGCTAGCAAAAAGAGTGTGAATGCCTAAATGTCAGGTTGGATTGTTCATTACTAGAAACAATGATAAATTGTATGCAATATTCATTTCTAAAGCAATAAATAAAACTTTGGGTTTTAAAGCAAACCTTATACTGTGCCATGGAGTCGCGGTAGCGCAGTGGTTAGTGCACTGGTGTCCTTGCTCGGTGGTCCATGGTTCGATCCCCAGTTGAGGTGGGATTTTTTAGACCACAAACGGGTCGACCCAGCCTCATGAATTGGGTTCCAGAGCATTTATGGGAAGGTTAAGACGGCCGGCGTGATGCTGACATCACCCCTAGTGTGCCGATGGTAAAAAAAATAAAGGTCTCGCTGCATGGGCAACATCGTGATCTACAATTGCCCAACCTCGTGCCACCGAAAGTTATTTCGGGAGGTATGATCCTATGGTCAGTAATGACTGGAAGGGAAGATAGACAGACATGCTAGACAGTGTTTCGTAAATTATTTTGCATTGTACTCTGTGTGAATGCGTTGTCCTGCATTAAACTGAAGCACGCTGTTTTTACTGTATTCACTATAATTATTCACCTCTGTGGAATATAAGGTAAGTCACATGGCATATACTGCCGTAACAGAGTGAAGTGTTAGAGACTTCACTATACTAGGTCCAGTATGGGAAGAACGGGGTGACCCGTTTCCTTCCTCGCTGCCTTTTCCTTCCCTAACTCAAGAGCAGAGTCAAGTATCCATTTACAGCTGAGTTGGCAGGAGCTTGACGATACCGTGATTCAAACCCAGCACCTTTGCCGCGCGAGATCAGCACTCTTACCACAGCAGAGCGACGCTACCGTGTTTGGCAACCCGTAAACTTTTAATTCTCTTCTTTTGGAGCACCCATTTGTACATAGCTGTAGCTTCTTGGCTGTGATTTATTGTTATGCTCCGTGTTTTAGAGCCAAACAGTATATGTGGCATGACATTTCAGTTAACGATACAGCTGTACTTGTTTGTTTAAACACTTTTATTAAATTTAATATGAGCGTTGTTTGGATGTTTCACATTTTTTAGCCCTAGGTTCTCTAGGTTTCAGATAACCTAGGGAGCTCAAGTTTTGCACTCGATCCTCTATCGTGATACATTTTAAACTTTTAAAGTTTGAAGAAACCTCGAGTGACCTGTCCTGGGCAACCATTCAAAAATTAAAGCCGACAAAATCATAGAATTTTGACAAGATTATAGCTGTGAAAGGTTCACAGAACTTGGTAACGACTTACACAAAATTGTGAATCATGTCACAGACGTTGTGTACAAAGTTATGAACAGGGTCACAGAATATGATGACGTTGTATACAAAATTGAAAACAATGTCACAGAGTGAGGTGACGTTGAACACAAAATTGTGAACAGGATCAAATAACTTTTTCCATTTTTAGTGCATTTTAAAAATAAACGTGTGTAACAAGAAACTTGTTTTTGTTATTATTGTTTTAAATCGCTATATCCTCACTGTCATCCATTGGATATACGAGGCACATGTAGCAAATGTCAATACAAGGAGCAATAAGTGACCTTCCACAAATAAGTTTGATTGTGTGCTGGACTTTATTTCCTTCACCCGTAACTTAGAGAACCAGACATGTTCCAGATGGAGCATGGTATTCATTCTACCGGTAAAGGTGTGAAACCTCAACGCTTTTACTGAAAGCAAGTTGAAGACTTTCACAGTTTGACTACGCTTGTTTTAGCTCCTTTAACGTTGAATAATGCCCTTGAGGTGTTCTTTATTCTCACCTGCAATGATTGACGTGTTATTAAGATAGTCTGGACATGTTAATTAAGCGTTCTGAAAAGCGGATAAAATGCAGTACAATTTTAGAACTAGTCGATAGTTTGCTTGTCAATGTTCAAAACTGGAGCGTTCAAGCCACGTGCTCTAATGCTTCATCTCATTACACCTTTCAAAATTTGACCCTAGGCAATGTATAAATTAGGAACATTAGATAGTGGAGGTTTAGGGGAAGATAATGATATAAAAGGAATTAGAGTTAAAGAAAGAAACAGATGAAGCTTACAATCAGAAAAAGGGATAAAAAATGAAAAGAATGTGAGCGAAAATTCTCTCTGCGTGTTTATGTAGATATGTACACATGGACAGACAGACGGATGAACCTACATAGAGGTGGACAGGCAGACATACAGATAGATAGATATACAGACAGAGAAACAGGAAAGCAAGTAGACAGACAGACAAATAGATAGATAGATAGATAAATAGATATATAAATAGGTAGGTAGATGGGTCGGTAGGTAGGTAGGTAGATAAATAGATAGATAGATAGATAGATAGATAGATAGATAGATAGATAGATAGAGATAGATAGATAGATAGATAGATAGATAGATAGATAGATAGATAGATAGATAGATAGATAGATAGATAGATAGATAGATAGATAGATAGATAGATAGATAGAAAGAACGAACGAACTTTATTTTCAAAGGGTTTAGAATTGGGCACGCAGGCCCGTCTAACATTCTGCCCTTCCTTTCTCTCATCGTCCATACTGAATCCATTTATTCTCACATGCATCCTAAATATTACTTATTACTTATTACTATAGATAGATAGATAGATAGAATCAAATGGTTTGACAAACATCACCAATGTGGATCATGATGACAAGAACCAAACAGGCGCTGCTGGTTGAACAAGAGATGAGAAAAAGACAATAGCGATGGATAGCGCAAACAGTGAGAACACAAAATAGCAAGGCGGCCACTATTCTGGAATCCAAAGGTAAGAGAGGTAATGGGATACCGACACACACACTGAGAAGAGCACTGTTGACAGAAATGACAGAGATAAAGAGGACTGAACAGATGGCACTATCTAAGATGGCGTAGAAGGTATTCGTTTAAGGACTAAGCCCCACGTTAAGCTAATGGGTAAGGCCTTAATGAGATAAATGTACACATTATCAATGTTCCTCTACTTCTGGTGATCTTGTTAAACTAAACTTTGTCTATTTCATTCATCCAAGTAAAAAAGCAAATAACATACGCAATAGCAGTACAATAGTAGTAGTAGTAGTAGTAGTAGTAGTAGTAGTAGTAGTAGTAGTAGTAGTAGTAGTAGTAGTAGTAGTAGTAGTAGAAGTAGTAGTAGTAGTAATAGAAGCAGAAGTAGTAGTAATAGTAGTAGTAATAGTAGTAGTAGTAGTAGTAGAAGTAGGAGTAGTAGTAATAGTAGTAGTAGTAATAGGAGTAGGAGTAGTAGTAGAAGTAGTAGTAGGAGTAGGAGTAGTAGTAGAAGTAGTAATAGTAGTAGTAGTAGTTGTAGTAGTAATAGTAGTAGTAGGAGTAGTAGTAGTAGTGGTAATAGTAGTAGTAGTAGTAGTGGTTGTAGTGGTTGCAGTAGTAGTGGTAGTAGTATTGTAGTAGTAGTAGTGGTTGTAGTAGTAGTAGTAGTAATGGTAGTGGTAGTAGTAGTAGTAGTAGTAGTAGTAGTAGTAGTAGTAGTAGTAGTAGTAGTAGTAGTAGTAGTAGTAGTAGTAGTGGTGGTAGTGGTGGTAGTGGTGGTAGTAGTGGTAGTGGTAGTAGTAGTAGTAGTGGTAGTGGTAGTAGTAGTAGTAGTGGTAGTAGTAGTGGTAGTGGTGGTAGTAGTGGTAGTAGTGGTAGTAGTGGTAGTAGTGGTAGTAGTGGTGGTAGTGGTGGTAGTAGTAGTAGTGGTAGTAGTAGTAGTAGTAGTAGTAGTAGTAGTAGTAGTAGTAGTAGTAGTAGTAGTAGTAGTAGTAGTAGTAGTAGTAGTAGTAGTAGTAGTAGTAGTAGTAGTAGTAGTAGTAGTAGTAGTAGTAGTAGTAGTAGAAGTAGTAGTAGTAGTAGTAGTAGTAGTAGTAGTAGTAGTAGTAGTAGTAGTAGTAGTAGTAGTAGTAGTAGTAGTAGTAGTAGTAGTAGTAGTAGTAGTAGTAGTAGTAGTAGTAGTAGTAGTAGTAGTAGTAGTAGACGTAGTAGTAGTAGTAGTAGTAGTAGTAGTAGTAGTAGTAGTAGTAGTAGTAGTAGTAGTAGTAGTAGTAGTAGTAGTAGTAGTAGTAGTAGTAGTAGTAGTAGTAGTAGTAGTAGTAGTAGTAGTAGTAGTAGTAGTAGTAGTAGTAGTAGTAGTAGTAGTAGTAGTAGTAGTAGTAGTAGTAGTAGTAGTAGTAGTAGTAGTAGTAGTAGTAGTAGTAGTAGTAGTAGTAGTAGTAGTAGTAGTAGTAGTAGTAGTAGTAGTAGTAGTAGTAGTAGTAGTAGTAGTAGTAGTAGTAGTAGTAGTAGTAGTAGTAGTAGTAGTAGTAGTAGTAGTAGTAGTAGTAGTAGTAGTAGTAGTAGTAGTAGTAGTAGTAGTAGTAGTAGTAGTAGTAGTAGTAGTAGTAGTAGTAGTAGTAGTAGTAGTAGTAGTAGTAGTAGTAGTAGTAGTAGTAGTAGTAGTAGTAGTAGTAGTAGTAGTAGTAGTAGTAGTAGTAGTAGTAGTAGTAGTAGTAGTAGTAGTAGTAGTAGTAGTAGTAGTAGTAGTAGTAGTAGTAGTAGTAGTAGTAGTAGTAGTAGTAGTAGCACCACCTTCAGTCACGACTGACAATGAGAATGCGCCCTGAGGGGACAGCCTTCAGCTGCTTATTTTCCTGGCCTGGTGTTCTTTTCGGCGTTTTCTTGTCTCTTCTGCTTGTTGTCAGAGCTTCTTTTCACCCAATCTGAGGTGGCGCCGTAGGTAGCATCGCCACTTGGTGCAATCGGCAGCTTCATCCTCCCAAGTTGCTGGATTTATGTCCAATGCCTTCATGTCTTTCTTGCACACATCTTTGAACCTCAGCTGCGGTCGCCCAGCTGTTTGTTTTGCCGTCTGCCAGCTGTCCGTAGAAGATAACTGTATGGATGCGGCCACCTTCTATGCGGCGGACATGGCCAAGCCCTGGTAGCAGTACAATATATATCCGCATAACCAATATACTACTACGTCAAGACCGCATAGTTTCAGGGTGGGGTTTAAAGAGCTTGCATCTCGAGGCAAAGCTATCGGGTTCATAACCAGGTAGCGGAACGCTTCAGAATATCCAACTGTAAATGGGTACCTGACTCTGCTCTTGGATAAGGGAATGAGAAGACAGCGATGAGGGGAACCGGTCACCCCAACTCATAAAGCTGAGGCCTAGTAATGGTGAAGTCTCTAACACTTCACTCCCCTACGGCAGTACCTTCACTTTTACTTTTATAATAATTAATAGATAAACCAGATATATTCTTCTTCTTCTACTTCGTCCACTCTCAGACGTCCACTCTCAGACGTTCACTCTCAGACGTCCACTCTCAGACGTCCACTCTCAGACGTCCACTTGAATGTTCTCAAAGAAAGCAGTAGTCAGTTTGAGGTTGTTTGAATCCCCGTAAAGCTTTTCCACGAAAGGAACTGGCGTCGGGCATACGCGCTTTCTCTGTTCCTCATATGTTGGGCAACTTTGAAGCAGATGTTCAGCAGTCATTTTATCAGTGCTACAGTTACACTGATCGGTAGTTCCTATCTTTAGCTTGTTGAATAGATGGTATCTCAATCTGTTGTGGCCAGTGCGGAGTCTGAAGATTACCACTTGTTCTCTTCTGTGGAGCTGGTAGTAAGCATCATTCTGTGTGTGCCCTGGATGTTCAACGTTCCATTTGTTTCTGTATCTGATTCTGATAAAACTCTTTGCCTCCTCAAAAGTTATGCTTGCATCAGGCTGAGGTAGATGTGAACCTTCTTTTGCCATTCTGTCAGCCTCTTCATTGCCGGTGATGTTACAATGAGATGGGATCCATTGGATCACAACACTTTTGAATCGTTGACAAAGTTTGTGGAGCACTATTCTGAGATCATCCAGGTCTGTATTATATTGGCAACCAGATATATAAATAAGACAGCCGTATAGACGAGTAGAAAAATATGTTGATGGATGAATGCATTGGCGGCTTTGTAAATGCGATGACTGATTTGGGTCATTCTGGTGGGTTCCCTGTACTTAAAATTATAGTTTTGTTGTAGCATGTTTTAAGTCAAAATTTAGGTAATAAATATATGTAAATTTTTGTACAATGTAATAACATATATTCTGATATATAATTGGAAATAATCGTTCCCTATTACTTTTTTGTCAAAAGTAAAGGTGGGAGTCCGTATAAGAGCTGGGTCCAATTGGGTCAAATAGGGTAGATCAGCCTAGCGTCGGCCCTGGATGGATGATGGTAGATGCCTCTTTTTTTTGTTTGAGTAGCTGCTATCTTTAGGGTGTCAGAATTAATCAGATAGCGAACTGCGTTTAAGTGTGATAATCTATTTTGTGTACATTTTTAGAAGAATTTTAATAAGATTAATGTATTCGTCTGCGATGTCTGCAATTTGTCTTCTCTAGAAAGTTATTTCTTTCAAATTGAAGTATGGACATTTAGAAGTTATCTTTCGTTCTTCTTTCTTTGCGTTCTTCTTTCTTTATGTTCTTCTTTCTTTACGTCCTTCTTTCTTTACGTTCTTCTTTCTTTATGTTCTTCTTTCTTTATGTTCTTCTTTCTTTACGTCCTTCTTGTTTTACGTTCTTCTTTCTTTATGTTCTTCTTTCTTTATGTTCTTCTTTCTTTATGTTCTTCTTTCTTTATGTTCTTCTTTCTTTATGTTCTTCTTTCTTTACGTCCTTCTTTCTTTACGTTCTTCTTTCTTTATGTTCTTCTTTCTTTATGTTCTTCTTTCTTTACGTCCTTCTTGTTTTACGTTCTTCTTTCTTTATGTTCTTCTTTCTTTATGTTCTTCTTTCTTTACGTCCTTCTTTCTTTACGTTCTTCTTTCTTTATGTTCTTCTTTCTTTATGTTCTTCTTTCTTTACGTCCTTCTTGTTTTACGTTCTTCTTTCTTTACGT
This sequence comes from Oreohelix idahoensis, assembly GCA_024509875.1. NCBI lineage: Eukaryota > Metazoa > Mollusca > Gastropoda > Stylommatophora > Oreohelicidae > Oreohelix > Oreohelix idahoensis. The sequence goes on along the minus strand of JAMPIV010015249.1, from coordinate 276,592 downwards.
CCTCCTTTCTTTACGTTTTTCTTTCTTTATGTTATTCTTTCTTTACGTTGTTCCTTCTACAAACACCATATTCTACAGCTGGCATAGTACTGTAGTAGTAAGGTAATTGCTCATTATATAGACATTCATCAGAATCTCTATTGCAGTATCAATGAATACCTTTCAGCCTTTAAATGGAGCATGGGGTCCTCACAGAAAAGACGCCTGGTTCTCTTGTCCTCTGACATCCGCTCAAAGTCATCTCATGTCATCTTTACCCCTTGTCATCTAAGACAGAAGAATGTATTCTGGTAAGGAGGAGTATCACACAACTCAAGAGTAGAGATATTGCTGTAACATTTATTATATATATATACTACTGGATAAAAGTTAAGGGCCGCCATTCAGTTTAGACAAGGTTTATATAATTCTTCGTGAGCAGGGTCGATTTTCCAAATGTCCGGTAGCTTGAAATCTCTCAAGAAGTCTCTGAATGGTAGAGTGGGACACTGCTAAACGTCTTGCAACATGACGAACAGATTCTTCTTCTTCTTCTTCCTCGTTCGCCCTGAAAAGGACGGTGGTTGCGTTGTGTCTGTTTACGCCGTAGCTGTGATATCTGCACCTTTCGGTCGATACATCCGACTTCAGCACGGCATTTTTAGGGACCGGGTTTGCCTTCCCATTTCGATCCGTACTCGCTCAGCCAGACTGCACTGCTGCAGACTGTTTCCAGGACCACCACGTGGAGGTGGAGTACGGTCTTAGTCAGCTCTGGTTCGCTGACTCTGATGCAAGCAGTCAAGCTATGGGTCGCTGACTGCATTCACTATTGCTGCATCTTTGGGTCCCACGAACAGATTGACCATCCTGAATCCATGCAATGGCGTGACCACGGTCTACAGACTGAGACCTCTCCTTGGTGACATGGCTAATGCAGTGATCATTTCGACCACTTGTCATACTGATTTATTGCAAACCAACGGTGAACACTCTTTACCGATGATCATTTTCCACGTCCATTCAAATTCAACTCACTTTTTCACCTTTTGAACTAGTGGGGCGTGTTGTAAAAACCACACGTTTGTGCAACAACAATGGCAATTTTCACGAGCGGGTTAAAGTGACCCAGTTTTTAGACATTTAAAAAAAATTAACCTAGTGCACTGATAAGGGTGGATTTAGGCTGACTACTGGCCACTAAAGATGATAGACCACAACTCTGGCCACTATGGACGTTACAGGTATCAGTCCGAAGTCGTTGATAATCAGCAGCCCAGTAGAGTACCACCCCTATAGACACCAGGGATGTAATAGGTTGAAGTGTGAGGTGTCTTGTCTGGTCTGTTGCTGCTTGCTGTGAGTGTAGGTGATGTGCTTCACAAGTTCACAACATATGTGGTATGACATGGAAAAGTGATATAAAAGGTGTGAACTGCTATTGACGTTTTTCCATCGTTTATTTAGTACGCCACAAGACAGGTAACTGTACATCCATTTCACAATAAACCATAGTCATGACAGTTCACGAAATTCAGCATAAGTTATGTTCATCAGTGCATCTGGCATATACTCAAAAAAATGATATGGCGCCAAGGGGATTATACTGTTGGCTCCAATATTACAAAAAGTGCATCAATACTCCTCTCACTGATCAGATGTGCTAAATGAGTCTAATCATAAGTCGCACGAGGATGGTGTTCCAGGAGTATACGTCAAGCTGACCTTTACAGGCATTCCTAAGTCTAACCTCGACGTAGGTGCAATCGCTGACATAGCGACGTTCATAGAACATAGAACTGTCCTTCGGGCTAAGTATGACCCGTGTACATATTAATCTCAGGTATGAAGATACCTGGGGCGTGACTTCTAGTAGAAGAACCTCTCTTTCTGTAATTCGTAAGTGAGCAGAGATCGACCATTGTCAACATAAAGTTAGATTACAGATTTGAAACATAAATGAGGTATTACCTTGCTTCGAAATCAACACCACAAAACACACGCCTCCAGGCGTTTTGAATCATCAAGGGAAGGACCTTGTAAGCTAAACTAACTCACAATAGGACTCCTAATTCCCTATCAAAAAATCACAGAGACGCAAGAAGCGTCCTCTCTGCTTCACAACTTTCATAGACTCCCCGACAGGAAGGCTTCTCAAGCACACCTAACGTCCGGACATGCTCAGAACGCATACACCTGAGTAAGAATCAAAACGCGACGATGTAGGGAACATTCCAGATAAAGATCTGTAATAAATCGCGCCTTATATGGACAGTAATAAAAACCTCAACACTGGTTTCAATCATTCCAAGAAACAGTTGACCGATACTACCATATAAGGAGAATGACCACACATCGTTCAAAAAATGGACCGACGCGTCCCGTCACAAGAGAAGGTAACCATCATATAAAATGGTAATCACAGTCAAACAAGGGTTATCTAGCTTTGACCGAAAAAAATTAAAGTGTACAATTCAGACAAGCTAATTATACAATGTCTTTAGAAAATAATTATACAATGTCTTCGGAAAAAATTCTGTGCGTAATATGCACACAGAAATGTATACACATTTCTCTGAGCTCAGTTTTAATGACATTTTCACTTGTCTTTACAGTTTGCCAATCAATTTTTTTTTCTTTCGTACGCCCGCTAATACTCGAGGCGAAATCTCAGGTTATTTTTAATGTCTAACCTGACATTGATTTTTACGTAAGTATCTTATTTTCTTGTACAGAGACAAGTGTCCCTCGCCATTCAGGCAGATACTCGCCGTTTTCGGAGGTACCCATTAGAGCTGGGTCGGCTCAGGAGCCGCCAGTCCCATGTTGACGACACTCCTTCAAATGTCTTGCCAATCAATTATATAAACCTTGTCTAAACTGAATGGTGGCCCTTAACTTTTGTCCAGTAATATATATATATAAAATCACGGTGTATACAGGAATATGTCCATCTTTACCCCTACTCCATTCTCTTATATCGCTACCCTTATCCTGAAATAGCAATAAACTTAAAACAGCAGTTGTCTTTCATATTAAGCCCTTAAAATGTAAATTCAGCTACGCGAAGAAAAAATATAGATTTAATCAAAACAAAAAATTAACACTGCAGGTGTAAATTCCGGCACAGTGTGCGTGGACAACTTGACTATGGCAAGACGGAATGAACGTTCTTGGCACCAAAGTTCTCAACTGCGTCTTAGATTTCATGTATAGTATTTGCTGATATCTCCCCGTGTAGCTCCCGTCCCGGGGGGAAAGGGGAGGGGGGGGGGAGAGTGGTGTCTCTGCAGAGATAAAGCAAGAATAGAACTTCTGTACCCTCACGTATGTCGTATGAGGCTGCTAATATGAGGGTTGTGCCTGGGGTTGGGTACCTTATCATGTACAACGGAATGCCAAAAAAAAAATACACACACACAAACAAACAATAGCCACTGCTACAAGAATGCTTGGTGCTGACTTCCTGCAAAAGAACCAGCTACATTGGTGACCACATGCTCCGTAAGAATCGCAAAAGAAATTGATGATGATATGATGTTTGCCTTGTGTAACTCTCGTGGAGCTCTCGGGAGACTGAGGAAGAACAGGATCACTAGTACCTCAGACATGTCGCGAGAGGCAACTATTATGTGTATGGGTCTGGCCACCTCATGTAAGACATTTTCGTTGTTGTTTAAACAGTGCTACTAGAGCAAATAAATGCTTTGAAGCAGGTGTCGTGGAATATTCTAATCCACATATATAAATTATCAAGTAAATATAAAGCCTAATAAATACATATAATAAATAAAGGAAGAAGAATGGTAAAGAACAGTGCTGTCACAATGACTGTACTCGAAATCCCCTTGTTTTCTACTGCGTATGCAAATTGTAACGTTTCACGTTGATATTAAAGGCCTTCTGCAACATACACGCGTTTCCCAAACACACAATAAAATGTGCTGCCTTTCTAAGAAAAACCTTGAAATATGCAAGTTGACCTAAATTTTAAATTCCATTCATGTCTTTTTCTACACTATGTTACCAAGATCAAAAGACAGATGGACAAAAGGATAGCGAGAAGGGAGAGGCAGAAAGCCGAACACTAAACACGCTTCGCGCGATACACAAATGCTGCCATCACGCGTGTAAGACTACATGCACTAACTTTTTTTCAGACGGACAGTGATAAAATACATTACCCTTCCCAGAGTTAGGTTTTAAAATCATAAAAAACGCTTATTAGGAAAGATAACAATAGATGGGTTTACGGTTGAAAACATAACAGTACCCAGACAGCACATCTTCGAAACAGGAGGTAGAAAATACATATTTTGAACGCAGCCACGTAGCTCTTTTAAATTTGGATATTTGGGTTCCTTAGGGCTTGCTGACAAAGAATATGTAAAACGTTACGCAAATAGTCCAGGAATTAATAAATTATACCCAAAATAAAATAGTGGGGATGCCTGACAGCATGGAATCATTTCTGCTCATAAAATTTTTTTATAACGTGTTTGAAAAAAATCTTACGTTACAGAATTAGCCTACCATGTAAACTCCAAATTGATTGGAGCGCAACAAATGAAAGACTAACCACGATTGGTCGGGCTATAAATACTATCTTTCGTTGTTAGGGGAGACGTGAAAAGGTAACATTTTTTCAAACACTTGTCGAAACGTGGCCTCATTGGCTAGACTCGCTGATATACTCACTTAGGAGCGTTAGTTCGAGACCACTAGTGCAAATAATCTTGATAAAGCAACAGTGCGTTGAAGCCAGCTCATATTTGTGTTAAATAAAAGCCTGGAACATAAGCAGATGGGAATTTGTGCCAGTAATTGTGCCAGAATTCATTGCTAATCAACGTATCTGTGTTTATTTCCATGAAATTGTGGTAAGCTTGAACCATTCAGTATCTTTTAATGAAAATTGAATGTAAATTGTTAATTTATGCCTGTATATATATGTGTAGTTCAGTGGCAAACAGGAGATAAAGCCTATAATGCTCCAGCCTGAACAGAGGGTGTCGGAGGGAAGTAAAACGGCATGGAATGGCCAAATAGTACACTGACACCTGGATGATTGATTAGACAGAAATAATGCTGGAAGTGCAGAGTAAGGAGGGTAGGTATAAAGTATTTCAGATGAAGCTGACAGTTGGCCTAACGCTCTGAACTCAATGTTTGTGTTGTATTGTGCTCAGTGTAGAACTAGAGTATCAATTAGTTATGAAGTAGAAGGTACATCCTTCTTGTTTTCAGGGACCGTGGTCTTGATGGTATTGAGCAGCACCTGGTCAGAGCTTTGCTGAATCCAGAGTCGGACAGCATACTCCTTGGTCCATTTAGCTATCAGTGAGGTGTCTCCAGAGCCCAGAGGAGAATTCGAGCAGAGGAGTCCTTTCCTGCCGCCATCACGCAAGATAAGCTGATTTGGCCAGCTGAGCTCAACATTATGTCCCCTCATCTTGAAATGACTTTGTAAAAATAACATTCAGAGGGGAATTTAATTGTCTTAATATCAGGAACTGAGAACATCTCCAATACTAGTCCCAAAAGACAAACTATTGAAGTCATGATGACAAATACCAACAGAGCTTGAACAAAACAAAACCAGTATTACCTCATATTACCACTACACAACTGACACACATAGGATATTTTAATAATATATATATGTCTACACATTGACATATTAATATTACATATTATCTTGATACATATATTCATCATTAATTAGATTGCTTGTAATTTTTATTGTGTAATTCCCATCATCTGATCATAGATTTCCAGTGCACTAACACTATGCTATTAATAATATATGTCACTACAATATTCATATTGATAAAGTCTGTACATATACTTGTAATTAAAATTGATTGTGATTCCTGGTTCCTTTGTATTTGAATCAGGACACATATACCTTTATGGTAACCATGAATACATATTGTTATTTGAAAAGTTATCAGTGACTCCTTAAGATATTCTCATAGAATGTTATATGTATGTGAGTGTCACAGTGTTGTCAAGAGTAGTGGATTAAATTAAATTGTTTATCTGTCTGTTGTTGTGACTTACACTTCATCATACACATACCCTAGACACATAACGTAGTCATCACACTATTCCAGAATAATTCTGACTGAGATATATAGATATGTGGTAGCAAGTAAGGTTATCTATAATACACTACTCTTAATAGATATAGATACCTTCACAGCTGATCTCAGTCAGTACACTAAGTCCCCTATAAATATTTATAACATCCCACTTCACCACATATATTGGGGTCTCGCTCTTGGGATTTTGAATCTTTCCCTATTAAAAATATTGGGGGTAATTCACTTCAGGGAATATAAGAATTAAAAGGTATCCTTGGGTGGAATTAAATAAGGTTGAGCTCACGGTGCCTGTGTTGTCCATTAGATATATTTAGAGATTAAATTGTTGGTTAGACATTGTAGAAATTTACCTGATAGACAATGGCGGACCTGGCCAAGTTTCGATCTGCTGCTGTACAGACTGCAAAAGAGTTAGGATTAGATGGGCAAGTTATGGTTGCCTATGTCACTACGGAATGTGACAAATTTATTGAACGCGAAGAAAGAAGATTAGAAAAAGAGGCCGAAAGAAAGTTAGAGGCTGAGACTAAGAGGTTGCAAGCTGAGGCTGAGACTAAGAGGTTGCAGATTGAGGCTGACAAAGAGGCTAAGAAATTGGAAGCAGAAAGAGAAGACAAAAGATTAGCTGCAGAAAGGGAAGAGAAGAAATTAGCTGCAGAAAGGGAAGAGAAGAAATTAGCTGCAGAAAGGGAAGAGAAGAAATTAGCTGCAGAAAGGGAAGAGAAGAAATTAGCTGCAGAGAGGGAAGCAGAAAAGGAGGAGAAAAGATTACAAAGGGAACATGAGTTACGACTAAGGGAGTTTGAGTTTCAAGGCCATGCTCCTGAAAATGGTGCCAGTCCCTTTGCCTCTGATGCCACTGCTAGCCAAGGAGCCTCAACCTCAGCTATGAATTTTCATTTAGATCATTTTGTTGAGAAAGACGATGATATAGAGAGCTACCTAAATAGGTATGAACTATTAGCTACCACGTATGGGTTAGAGAGAGAAAGGTGGAGCTTAAAGTTATCTCAGGGACTTCGTGGGGCAGCTTATGAAGTTTTTGCAAAAATGAGCAGAGGTGATCAGGAAAATTATGACATGCTAAAGCAGGCTCTTTTGTTAAGATATGAAAAGAATGCAGAATTTTATAGGAAAAAATTTAGGAATGCTAAACTACTGTCAGGTGAAACCTATCACCAGTTCTCTGCACGAATAGAGACATACTTGGAGAAATGGACTTCTCTGGGGAAAACCCAAGATCTTAAGGAAATGGTCCTTATAGAGCAATTAAGAGAGTCCATGGCTCCAGACCTGAGAAAGTTTCTCATGGAACAAGGTGCAGAGAGGCTGGGTGAGTTGCTAAATGTTGCTGAAAGGTATCAAGCAGCTCAAGCAGAGGTAACAGGTAATAAAAAGAAACAAGTGGATAACTTTAGGGCACCACAGAACTTTAATAAATTTGATCCTAGGGATCAAAATAAAGGTAAGCACCAATTTGATAGGCCACGGTATGACAATAAAAATAAATTCCCACAATTCGATGAAAGGAAATATGATGAAAGAAAATCTTTCAACCAAGGAAAAAGGTGGTGTAAGAATTGTCAGATGGACAATCATGACACTGACCGTTGCAGAAGGAAACCTGTGTATATGGCAACCCTTCAGGTCAGGTCGACCTCAAGACAGGAGGAGGATATTATGTTAGATACCACTCCAGAAGAGATGAGGAAGGCACAGGCTGGGGATAAAACACTCAAGCCTTGTTTCAGAAAATTGTCAACTTGTCATACAACTCCAGGCAAGGGAGATTTTTACATGAAAAACAAGTTGATGTATAGGAAGACTGGAGCTAGATCCAAAGGTCAGGGACAACTGGTACTTCCTAAAAGATATAGGACAGACTTAATAAGGAGCCTACATGTGAAACCAGATGGGGACCATGAGAAAATAGGTACCATCATTCAAAAGGTGGCTCACAATTATTATTGGCCCAAAGCAAGATGGGACATTGAGAATTTTGTAGAAAGGTGTAGCATAGCACATGAGGGAACACCCACAAGTGGGAACATTGATCAGGACCTGGACACGCCACGGGGCAAAATTAGGCCTGATAATAAAAAGAAATATAAATTTGATAAAGTGGACCAAATGGAATGGGAAGCCCCTTTTCACGGACAAGCTTCACTTAACTGTTTTACAATGGCCACTATGCGGAGAGTGCAAAAAGATGTCTTACCCCAGGATAAGCCGAAAATCCCTCAATCGGACTTAAACAAACTGGAGGAAGAGGATGTAGAGAGGAAATCTCTCATCAAGAATTTTAAGTGGGGAGAAAGCCCCAAAAGAAAAATTGGTAGCGGTCGTTTTGTGAATGATAATTCTGGGAGGAAAAATCATCACTATAAAGCTTCGAGTGGAAGAGACCATACCGGTGCATGGACAAATAGGTCCACACAATTAAAGGTCCATATGTAGCTTTGTTAAGAACGTGGACTGATGAAAAGGCAGAGGAAAACATTACATCTTCATACCAATATGTGAATGAGCTGACCACTCGGTTAAAAACTGGCTGGAAACTTGCCAATGAAAATTTGAAACAAGCCAGGAAGAAACATGCTGCCTATTATAACAGGAAGGCGAAAGACAGAAATTTGGCTGTGGGAGAGAAAGTACTGCTTCTTTTGCCCGGGAGTCAGAATAAGTTACAAATTGGATGGCAGGGTCCATATACAGTTCTAGAGAAGGTGTCTAGAACAAATTATAAGATAGATAAGAAGGGGAAAGAAAAAATCTATCATGTGAATCTCCTGAAGAAATATTTGGAAAGAGAACATCAGGAAGAGACACACTTGTTGACCTTGTCCATCGCCATGGAGATGAAAAAGGAACCACTTTCATCATTTGAATATCCATTACACCCCTGTGAGACAGCAGCACAGGTGAAAATCAGTACACATTTAACGAAAACTCAGAAAGAGAGAGTGCAACAGGTTCTAAATAATCATGCAGAGGTGTTAACAGACCGACCAGGGCATACAAACCTATTGGAATATGATATGAAACTAATAGACTCCACACCTGTCTGTATGAAACCATATTCGATTCCGTTTGCTAAGGAGAAAGCTTTGAAGGAAGAGATAGACTATCTGTTGAAGGAAGGAATTATTTCGCACAGTGAGGCTTCGTATAGTTCCGGTGTTGTACTCTTAAGGAAGCCCTCTGGAGAACATAGACTCTGTATAGATTACAGGAGACTGAATGCTATTACAGAAGGACAGGTGGATCCATTGCCGGATACAAATCAGCTGTTTGCCAGACTAAATAAAGCTAAATATTTCTCAAAAGTGGATCTGAGTAAAGGATACTATCAGATTCCAGTAAAGCCTGAGGTTAGACCATACCTAGCTTTTAGTACCTCAGAAGGACACTATGAGTTTAATAGATTGCCATTTGGATTGAAGAATGCGCCTAGTGTCTTCTCTAGAATGATGAGAAAATTATTGGATCCTCTGAATAATCCCTGTATAACAAATTTTATGGATGATATCCTTATAGCAACAGAAACATTTGAGGAACACATTGACTCTCTGAACATGCTGTTTGATCGACTTAGGGAGGCAAATTTAACAGCCCGACCAACCAAATGTTGCGTTGGATGTAAAGAATTGGAATTTTTGGGACACACAGTTTATCAGGGAAACATGACCCCTGACCCAAAGAATTTAGAGAAACTACAGAAAGCCCCGAGACCACAAACCAAGAAGGACGTGAGATCCTTTGTCTCATTATGTGGTTTCTACCAGAAGTATATCAAAAACTTTAATTCCATATGTGCACCGTTAACTGAATTGACACGTAAAGGACATCCAGATCGCATTACATGGACACCACAATGTGAAATGACTTACCAAGAATTGAAGGAAAAGCTCACAAGTAAACCCATTTTGAAATTACCTGACTTAAGTCAAGAATTCATAGTAAGGACGGATGCAAGTAATATTGGGTTAGGTGCAACTCTACTACAGAAATCAGATGCATTGGATGGGGAATTAAGCCCAGTGGCATATGCTAGCAGAAAGTTGAATAAAGCTGAAATCAACTACTCAACTAGCGAAAAAGAATGTCTTGCAGTAATATGGGCGATAAAGAAATTCAATATTTATCTATATGGGAAGGCATTTAAGTTGCAAACAGACCACAAACCTTTATCGTTTCTAGCACAGGCTAGGCATGAGAACTCCAGGTTACTCCGATGGTCTTTACTTTTGGCTCCATATAATTTTAGCATTGAGTATATATCTGGAAAAACCAATTTGGGAGCGGATTTTTTAAGCCGCCATCCGTGTGATGAGAATCACCGTAAACCCCAGAAATAATAATAAATTTCTCTATGTGAATATAGAATAAAGGACTGACATATAATGTCTGTTTTAAGAGGGGAGGTGTCGTGGAATATTCTAATCCACATATATAAATTATCAAGTAAATATAAAGCCTAATAAATACATATAATAAATAAAGGAAGAAGAATGGTAAAGAACAGTGCTGTCACAATGACTGTACTCGAAATCCCCTTGTTTTCTACTGCGTATGCAAATTGTAACGTTTCACGTTGATATTAAAGGCCTTCTGCAACATACACGCGTTTCCCAAACACACAATAAAATGTGCTGCCTTTCTAAGAAAAACCTTGAAATATGCAAGTTGACCTAAATTTTAAATTCCATTCATGTCTTTTTCTACACTATGTTACCAAGATCAAAAGACAGACGGACAAAAGGATAGCGAGAAGGGAGAGGCAGAAAGCCGAACACTAAACACGCTTCGCGCGATACACAAATGCTGCCATCACGCGTGTAAGACTACATGCACTAACTTTTTTTCAGACGGACAGTGATAAAATACATTACCCTTCCCAGAGTTAGGTTTTAAAATCATAAAAAACGCTTATTAGGAAAGATAACAATAGATGGGTTTACGGTTGAAAACATAACAGTACCCAGACAGCACATCTTCGAAACAGGAGGTAGAAAATACATATTTTGAACGCAGCCACGTAGCTCTTTTAAATTTGGATATTTGGGTTCCTTAGGGCTTGCTGACAAAGAATATGTAAAACGTTACGCAAATAGTCCAGGAATTAATAAATTATACCCAAAATAAAATAGTGGGGATGCCTGACAGCATGGAATCATTTCTGCTCATAAAATTTTTTTATAACGTGTTTGAAAAAAATCTTACGTTACAGAATTAGCCTACCATGTAAACTCCAAATTGATTGGAGCGCAACAAATGAAAGACTAACCACGATTGGTCGGGCTATAAATACTATCTTTCGTTGTTAGGGGAGACGTGAAAAGGTAACATTTTTTCAAACACTTGTCGAAACGTGGCCTCATTGGCTAGACTCGCTGATATACTCACTTAGGAGCGTTAGTTCGAGACCACTAGTGCAAATAATCTTGATAAAGCAACAGTGCGTTGAAGCCAGCTCATATTTGTGTTAAATAAAAGCCTGGAACATAAGCAGATGGGAATTTGTGCCAGTAATTGTGCCAGAATTCATTGCTAATCAACGTATCTGTGTTTATTTCCATGAAATTGTGGTAAGCTTGAACCATTCAGTATCTTTTAATGAAAATTGAATGTAAATTGTTAATTTATGCCTGTATATATATGTGTAGTTCAGTGGCAAACAGGAGATAAAGCCTATAATGCTCCAGCCTGAACAGAGGGTGTCGGAGGGAAGTAAAACGGCATGGAATGGCCAAATAGTACACTGACACCTGGATGATTGATTAGACAGAAATAATGCTGGAAGTGCAGAGGCGTAGTAACCATTAAGGAGGGTAATACTGGTATAAAGTATTTCAGATGAAGCTGACAGTTGGCCTAACGCTCTGAACTCAATGTTTGTGTTGTATTGTGCTCAGTGTAGAACTAGAGTATCAATTAGTTATGAAGTAGAAGGTACATCCTTCTTGTTTTCAGGGACCGTGGTCTTGATGGTATTGAGCAGCACCTGGTCAGAGCTTTGCTGAATCCAGAGTCGGACAGCATACTCCTTGGTCCATTTAGCTATCAGTGAGGTGTCTCCAGAGCCCAGAGGAGAATTCGAGCAGAGGAGTCCTTTCCTGCCGCCATCACGCAAGATAAGCTGATTTGGCCAGCTGAGCTCAACATTATGTCCCCTCATCTTGAAATGACTTTGTAAAAATAACATTCAGAGGGGAATTTAATTGTCTTAATATCAGGAACTGAGAACATCTCCAATACTAGTCCCAAAAGACAAACTATTGAAGTCATGATGACAAATACCAACAGAGCTTGAACAAAACAAAACCAGTATTACCTCATATTACCACTACACAACTGACACACATAGGATATTTTAATAATATATGTCACTACAATATTCATATTGATAAAGTCTGTACATATACTTGTAATTAAAATTGATTGTGATTCCTGGTTCCTTTGTATTTGAATCAGGACACATATACCTTTATGATAACCATGAATACATATTGTTATTTGAAAAGTTATCAGTGACTCCTTAAGATATTCTCATAGAGTGTTATATGTATGTGAGTGTCACAGTGTTGTCAAGAGTAGTGGATTAAATTAAATTGTTTATCTGTCTGTTGTTGTGACTTACACTTCATCATACACATACCCTAGACACATAACGTAGTCATCACACTATTCCAGAATAATTCTGACTGAGATATATAGATATGTGGTAGCAAGTAAGGTTATCTATAATACACTACTCTTAATAGATATAGATACCTTCACAGCTGATCTCAGTCAGTACACTAAGTCCCATATAAATATTTATAACATCCCACTTCACCACAGCAGGCCATCCTGCCGAACGGAAAGAGTAGACAAAGAAATGACAAATTAAATAAATATTAATAACAAATATAAGCTTAATCGCAGGTGTCTGGATTTTGAGAAATATTTCTTTCTTCTTCGGTTTATACATTACGTGGAATAGACAGTCTAAAATGGATGACAAAGTACAAATTACCTTTTAGAATACGAGACTAGTGCGCAGTTTTTATTGTCGGATTGCTGTCATTGTTAATTATTGTTGTTATCGGCTACGGGACTGTTATATTTTGCGCAGTTATTATTGTCAGATTCCATACTATTAATTTTTTAAAAATTTTTTAAAGTTTTTTGTTTCTCCTATTATTGCTGTCAAGTATAATGCAGGCCTTGTTTCTAAATTGTTATCAAATATAGATATGCGCACCGACATACATTAATACATACATACATACATTATGTGGGGTTGAGTGGCTAAGAGGAGTGGCTTCCGCCTCGAATTCTAGAGGTACCGGGTTCGATTCCCAGCTGAGGGAATAAAATATATGGAAATTTTTTTCAGAACTAGTGGTCCTAATGCTGTCATACTCCCCCTGGTCTCCTGGGTAGTGAGATCGGATGCCTAGCCTTCTCGTATAAGGGCTAAAAAAAAATAAGGGGTCCCGTGTACAAGTTGCGCACGTTCAAATATCCCACGGTAGTTGGAAATCGTAAAGAGTAGGCTGTACATACATACATACATACTTACGTGCACGCACGCTCAAAAATACATACAAACAATACAAGACAATATAATCATGCACGCACGCACGCATACACACATACGCACATGCACACACAAACACGAGGTATCAGCTCACCGATGAGGCCTTCAGTTAATTGTTGCCGAAGCGTTACTCTTATTATTTTAAAATTTCTACAGTTTGCGGGAGCTGTCCTGTGTTCCTGCTCCCTTAGTTGCTTCCGAGGCTTTGGCACATTGTCACTATACCTTGCTCCCCTCTCCGGCCCCGCTAACATAAAGGTGATTCATCAGATACCTGTCAATTATAATTCGTGTTAATGTTTCTCCTTTATTTTACTGCAACTGTATTTGTCGTATATTTCGTGTTAATGGTTCTCCTTTATTTTATTGCAGCCGTGGTTGTTGTCATTCGTCTTTGATTCATTGATATCGCCTTCCTGTGACACTGTGGACCAGGGATCTTTCAACTGTTTGCCCTCACACTTCTCTTGAAAGTAAACTTAATGTTTACACCTCGTGCCTTACGCCAACGTAATCAATGAACCAATCAATACATAATTAAGATGTTACTACAGGGATTTGAAGCGTCTGATTGGCACAGTTGTTAGAGCGCTGGTGTCTCGCGGTAAAGGTGCCGGGTTAGATTTTACGGTATCGACACGCTTCAGTCTACCCAGCTATAATTGAGTACCTGACTTTGCACTTGAGTTAGGGAAGGAAAGGTGTAGTGAGGAAGGGACCTGGTCATCCCACCTCTCTATGCTAGACCTAGTATAGTGACGTCTATAACACTTTACTCCCCCACGGCAGTATCTGCTAGGGAACTGCCTTTACCTTTTACAAGGATTTTATTTCTAGCATATTTCTCAGGTACACACAAAGCACAATATAGTACAGCATAGTAGTCTCTCCAGTCATAAATTACTTTGGGGATGATGCCCCCTTGAAGTAAAAACTCTTAGAGGGGTTTTGGCTGGTGGTCCTTACGATATGTTCTCTTATCTTCTACTTGTTGCAGAAGCCCCCCTTTTTAACCCAATCTGAGGTGGCGCCGTAGGCAGCATCTCTGTCACGGAATTGCCTCCCCTGCTTTGCAGTGGTGGTCCAACAGTGGCCAAAACTCATGACTTTCTAATATGGGTCTTCAAAGGTGTCTACCTTCGCACAAGATTACTCTTGGCAAAGTTGTAGAAAGCAGGATAATGAAGCTTCAATCTCAAAGGAGTTTTCAAAAGATATTTTCATAAGTCAAGAACAATGCTGCTTAGGGCCGAGCACTATTAACTTATATCTGATCCGTCGCCTTTTGTTAAGAAAGGGTTATGCAATGATTTATTTCAGCTCGTTTAAGCCCCCACCCTGATTTACTCAGTAGAATTCTTCTTATTCTGGTATAGCTCTGTTTAGAGTGTATTTAGTAAATTGACTGAGACAAACATGCAGTGCATTCAAAATGATTAAATCAACGTTAAATTTGTAATTTACAAATAACAAATTTAATAATCACTGAGGTTTTAACAGGGTTAAAACAAATGAATAATTATTTATCAGAAAATTATCATCACTGTGTGATGTAATGGTAGTTTGTAAAGGAGGTCACTTGGCAGCTTTTATGTTTTACTTAGCTGTCAGTGACGGTTCAACTCCTTCTGATGTTTTGGTTCTTGGTAGACTGGATCGCTGATCCCGCTCGTCACTGATCAAGGTTGTAGGACGCAGCACGTTCCCAGAAATGTCAGGGAGTTTCTACAAATTTGGTCCCACGTCTTTAAGCCCCGTGTGATGATGGTGTCTAGATTAGACTTCATGTCACTTGTACCATTCTTGTTCCAGAGAGAGTACCCTCAGCTGGTACCACCAACTAGTACGGTAAAAGAATTGAAACAAAACACCCTCCTGAGTATTGCGTTTCCCGACTCATAGTTATGTGTCCCCTTCTTCCTATTCCATAGTCCCATCTACCTCAGACTTTACCCTCGATGAGAATTAAGCTTAGTCCCTCGAGAGAAAACTTTCTTTACATTTAAATTGAATAGATATATATTTACTTAACATTCAAATGAAAAGGTTAATAGTATAGATAGAATATGTTTACATTTACATCTACACTGGTTGAAAATGTTCACAATATAGATGTTATGATTAAAATTCATAACGATTGTGTCGGTATAATTAGGTAGCTCGACAGGGCTCCTTGTTTATTTATTTTATACGAAGTCGTTTATTAATACAGGAAAAGACGTCATGCCGATATGGTTGTTTGGCAGACGTGAAACTACAAATGCAGAAGTGAGAAGATTGTCTGCAAGCCTTCTACCATTGTGTGTCATGGCGAGTGGACGCATGTGTTTGAGCTCCTGATTTTATATATATATATATATATATATATATATATATATATATATATATATATATATATATCCCTGTGTTATTCCATCACTAATACATCAAGATCTTCTGTGAGGTGTATCTAGTTATCTGCATGTACAGGAAGTATAGCTTCTCAATGTCGAGTGTGAATATATATTAAAAATGTTTAAAATAAAAGGATAGCGTTCCAGACATGAACGGATTGCCTAAAGTTATATCGACGACTGCATATTATATGCCATTGTATATTGGACTGAACTGTATTGAATTTGGAGCAGCGTGAAGTATTAATAAAAATGTATACTGTCTACTTCGTCCATTGTGGCCCAAATAATTCGAATTGATGTTGGCTTGTTTCGGTTTCTGATACGTCTATTACCCTAGACGTGATCTTGGCCACAGGAACCATCCTGTCACTAAATATTACCATTCATAATATAAAAGACACGTAACAATAGATTGAATATGATTTCAGTTACATCTACCCTGGTTGAAAAATGTTCACAGTATAGATTGAAAATGTTTTCATTTATATCTACACTGGTTGAAAAGCTTGAAAACTTTAATTATTTTTAAAGTGAATACGTTTACATAGACATTTACACTGGTTTGTAAATGTAAATATTATAATTAGAATGTACATCATGTCTTTCATGTTTCCCTCCCATCTCCATGTAGAGCTTGAGACTACCTGTGCTTTTTAGTTCTGTTTAAGAAACTAGCAGTAAAGCAGTCACCAGCCCTTGCAGTGGTGGTTCAAGAAATCATCCTTCTGAATGCTGAGGTTGCCAGCCTCAAATGACTTGAACATCCGCAAGCAATTTTCACATATTAATATTCACATGGTAATATATACATATTAGTTCACAAGTTAGTAATGAAAAACATAGAATGTAAGATGTCCAACTTACGCCAATATTGGCTTACAGACTGTTTGCTCAGAGAAGTAGGTTAAGGCACTAGCAGATGCCTGTTACACGTGTTCTTGTGGGTCGTTTCTTTAACAATACGTTCCCATTTTGACTCCGGGTTTTCGGTTTTTTAAGATCCTGGTTTTCTTTGTTAAAATAATAGAGTTTTCCTGGGTTCTAATTCCGCAAAACGCTCAAACAAAGGTCTTGTCCGATATATGAATCTTGATGCTATGCTTAACTCTGACAGTCTTTCTGTCGTCTTGGCAAGCGATTCTCACAGTGTTCTGATCTGGCTAAAGTGTCAGATTATATGGCCCTTTGCCTCCTTCGCAGTTGTATGTTACGATTTAGGCAGGGTCCAATCAGGAATTTGGTGATTCCTCTATTTCGAACAACCGTCAATCGTTTCAAAGCTGCATATTTAGGTGGGGTAATTCAAAATTATCCCGACATGGAAAATTCTGTGCGTGATGCAAAAGGTCACGTCTCCCATATAACGAAGTGACAAGTCCGTACACTCTTTCGACAATGTGCTTCACATGTAACATCTTACTTTCCTCTAAAGTAATGTCGTTGAAACAGGTGTACAGGAAATGATGATGTCATTCATGTCTGTGCAAAATGTATCGCACAGACGAGTAATCTCTCTATCCGTCTCTTGCGCAAACAAAATTCGTCTCTTTACCATCTTGGCAAGTGCGACCCGTTCGCCTTATCAATGCTTAACCAAAGTCGCTGGGGCGATTTTAGTGTTAATCTGCAGTCTGATGTCGGCCACACCCGAGATTAACCAACATGATTGTGGTTAATATTATCTCATCCGTTCCTTTTTCTCAGCAGGGAGGAATGGGTAACCAAACAGACATGACGACTTATCGCTGAGAGGAGTGTAAGAATGTTTGAAAATACTAAATATCTGCTACATAGCAGATAAAGAAAAGGGTGCCGACCACTGAAAAGCACGTAATTAGTCAGTACAATAAATTTCACATAATACGGCCATAGTGGACAAGAGAGCGACCCAAAATTATGTGACAATCTCCACATGGTGCGATAGGTATCTTCGTCCTCCCAGGGTGCTGGATTCATATCCAGCGACTTCACGTCTCTCTTGCCCACATCTTTGAACCTCAATTGTGGTCGCCCGGCTGTTCTTGTTGCCAGGTACCAGTTATCCGTAAAGAATATATTTGGGGATGCGACCATCTTCAATGCGGCAGCCATGGTCAAGCCAGTATAATAAATATATGCTGTCTAAGCAGGGTATATACGCAGTAATATAAAATAAATAAGTTACCTTAATGAAAACTACATAACTTATTTCACAACTTTAGAGTTTTATTCAGTCCTGAAGCAATTTTGATAAGTTGTTTCCTTGGGGAGGTTCACCCCACAGGTTAAGAACACCTACAGTAGATTCACCCCAAGGTTAAGAGCCCCTGCTGTAGACTTTACTTATAAATTACTAGTGTAAAAACCCGCCATAAGACGGGAATTATATTCAAAAGCACCAATACCTAACGGCAATTTTACATATTCAAAAGTATTAAAAACGAACCACTGTGCATCACCACAGTACACGAACTAGCAGCAGCGAGGATCCCAATGTGTGTATACTGGATCACACATTCTATAAATATTTTGGTGCACACCGTCATTTGCGCATTCTTCTTTGGTAAGTGTTACTATTTTTGGGAGAGTACATATAAGGGAAACAATACAATTAATGTCTAACTTTCAACGAAAGTTGCATCCCTTAGCGTTACTGACAGAAAAAGCTGGGATTTTATATGTAGGATACTACTGCATATCACAAAGAATGCCCCGTGTAGTTTCCGGGGGTCTCCGAAGAGGCAAAGAAAGAATAAGCCTACTGTCCCCATGATGTTGTGCATGGGGTAGACAAACTCATCATGTGAAACATATTGCTACAGAAAGCACTTTGTAAGAAAATATGAAATCTATCATACAGGCTTTCTGCAGTAGCTCCACAGGGAACATAGGGAACGAAAAGTGAAATGATGCTGCTGTTGATGATAATGATGATGATGATGTTAGTAATGATGATGATGATGATAATGATAATGTCACTGAACTGTTGCTTTGTTCGCTCTATGTACAGCAACATGTTCGCTCTATGTACAGTAACATGTGAGAAGCAGATTGTCTGCACTATTTTTAGCATTTGATAGGAAAACCATTCACATATAAAAAAGATGAAAAGAACAGAAATCGTAGTCGTTTCCAGAGATTTGAAACACCGACTTTGTGTCGTCTGTTCAATCCCCATCAACAGGATATTCCAGAACATGCACTTTCTGCTTAAGTCCAATCAAAGATTAGAAAGGAGAAGAAAAGCACGCTCCACAATCAAATAATTGCAGCCGCTGACAACAGATCTCCCTGGAGATGGATCAAAGGGCAGAGAAATCAGTTAAGTTGAAAGGATAACTGACATGAATCGAACTGGAACAATCACATTTACGATGACACACTGAGTATATTTTTCCAAATAAACAGCGCCAGAAATACTCATAATGCTTATGTAAGCAGTGTTACATCAAAGAATAAACTATTATTGACAGAATAAAATGTGTTTAGTGTAAAGAAAGACAACAACTTGGAATGATACTGAGTGGTCAGCGGGGTAATTCATTTTGTAGGTGTCAGACGTCTGTGCTGCATAGAGAACTATGTCAGCTTGTTTGCAAGTTTTGTGAGAATCAGATGGGATGATGTACGTGACAGCATTGGTTGGTTCGATTGCTATAAGTTGGTTGTGAGCTTATGTTCAATATGTTCTCAGAGTGTTCAAGAAAATGCGAGAAAATGTGAGTGATTTTTATTTTGTTGTTGCTGTTGTTGCGGGAAATATTTTGATTATGTATTTGGTGAGAGTGTTGGCTGCTGGCTTTGGAGACAAAAGGTCATATAGTAGATTTTTGGTCATGTAGATTGGAGAATCAGTGAATGTCGGTGTAATACTTTGTATTAAAAAAAGGGAGTGATCCCGTTACACTCCCATTGAGGCATATTGGAAATATGGTGTTAGGCCAATATTTTCTTGACCAACGGGCACACTAGGGGTAATGTGGTCAGCATCACGCCGACCGTCTTAACATTCCGAAAGTTGCTCTGGTACCGAAGAGGCTATGTCGATCCCGGAACCGTTTGCGGTCTAAAAAAAAATCCCTTCTCAACTATGGATCGAACCATGGACCACCGAGCTAGGAAGCCAGTGCTAACCACTGCGCTAACGTGGCTTCACTTTCTAGAAAGAAGACCTATTAATTATGAGACCTGGAAATTTGTTTTTGTAGCATAGTATGTTCGCCTCGTTTAGAGCCCGGGGTCACAGACCAGGCAGACGTAGAAAATGACTATTGCTTCCTGAGACATGTCGCACAAGTCGTATAATACGAGGCTATACACACGGCTGGCAACCTTATTATGTCAAACAAATTGACAGAAAAACCGCTAGAAGTGTGTGAGAATACTTGGTGCACGCTTCCTGTAAGAAGAATAGTTTAAGTATTAGATCAATGTTCCGTAATGAGTTCAAAGAAAATTGATCACACTATCAATATATATAAAATCCCAGCTTTTTCTGTCACTAACGCTAAGGGATGCAACTTTGGTTGAAACTTAGACATTAATTGTATTGTGTCCCTTATATGTACTCTCCCGAAAATTGTAACACTCGACAAAGAAAAGTGCGCAAATGACGGTGTGCACAAAAATATATTTATAGAATTATGATCCCGTATACACACATTGGGATACTCGCTGCTGCTACGTAGTTCGTGTACTGTGGTGATGCACTGTGGTTTTTTTAAATAGATTTAAAAAAAAACAACAACTTTTGAATAAGTAAAATTGCCATTAGGTATTGGTGCTTTTGAATTTAATTCCCGTCTTATGACGGGCTTTTACACTAGTGATTAATGATTTATGATTAGAAGTGTTATCCACGGATATGTGAGTGTATCATATGTGAGGATGTGATTGCTGTCCTGCAATTTTCCAGCAACGTTGAGATGATGGTTTGCCCTTATTTTGTGAGATGAAATATCCTTTTGTTTACTGGGTGTGCACTCCTTCTGAAGCGCGCCATTACGGAATTGTTGCAGCATCAGATAGTTTGTCTGGAGCAGGGTTGTGGAGTCGGCAAAACGTTTTCCGACTCCTCTCTGATTCCCGATTCCAACTACAATTTATTTACTAGTCATATGGCATACAATTTGGAGTCTGAGTAAGGACATTTTTTACGGACTAAAAAAACGATCTCCACTAAAAAACGACCGATTCCACTACTCCAAATACACAACCCTGGGTCTGTAGAATGATCTTTTCACTAATCGTGTCATTTTCATGGAATTTTTTTAGATACTGTGTGTGAGAGAGAGAGAGAGAGAGAGAGAGAGAGAGAGAGAGAGAGAGAGAGAGAGAGAGAGAGAGAGAGAGAGAGCGTAAACGCGTGATCAGTAATTAAAGTACAGAGACATATATACACCCATCCACATCCCTAGACATAAAAGAGACAAGGACCATGCTGGACGATCACTACATCTTAAGATATTCATCATCAAGGCTCATCAGGACCCCACAGACCACCGGTCTTCAACAGACGTATGCAAGGTCTTAGTGTCGCATGTCATCAGCTTAATGGCTTTCCATAAGATCCTCATCGTTTTCAATTATATCACCAGTTCTCTTCCCCATGTGTTTTTTGTTTTACCTTTGCTTCTCTTATCATGGGGATTTCACAAAATAAGGACCACGTGATAGTGCAATCAACATGTTTCTTCAGTATGTGTCCAATCAACATGTTTCTTCAGTATGTGTCCAATCAACATGTTTCTTCAGTATGTGTCCAATCAACATCCAGCGTCTTCTTATCACATATCTTACGATATAAAAATAAATAAATAAAACCAAAACGTCTCGTAATTTCAGGTCTATAGGTTGTTTCCTTTGGTTTGGTTTAGTTTGGTTTGGTTTGGTTTGGTTTGGCTTGGTTTGGTTTGGTTTGGTTTGAAGGACTATCTTCATTGCACACGGACAACTCCATCAGTGCTTCCACCTCCTCCCTTAGATCCCACAAGGAGAATCCCAGCACAGTGTACGAACTCCGTAGCACCGGCGAGAATCTCAATTGTTGTATATAGGAATCATACATTCTATAAATATTTTTTGTGGTGGGTAGGTTTTCTAATTTTTAGATTTTGCCAGATCAGTGGCCTTACGGCCTACTCTTTAGAGTTCCAACTGCCGTGGGATTTTTATCGCACGCAACTTTCACACGGGACATCCTATTTATTGGCCCTTATCCAAGAAGGCTGGGCATCCAATCTCACTACCCAGGAGACCAGGGAGAAGCATGAAATCATTAGGACTAATGGTTCTGGAAAAAAAAATGTCCTTAAATTACCTCGAATATTCCTTCTACTGGGAATCGAACCCGGTACCTTTATAATTCGAGGCGGACGCCAAACCTGTTGGCCTATCCGACCCCCCTTTAGCTGCCTTAATACCACTGGTAGATTTCTATATGCGATGAACTACAGCCAATGCATTTCTCCTTAAAGATTATACTGCTTAATAGGTTCTGCCATTAAAAAAAAAACGAAGCTACATAACAAATTAACTATATGTAATATATGTAATCTCACTGGAGATACGGAGCGAAGGGTTCAGGCTTTCGAGTATAAATGTTATAGAAGAATTTTGCGCATTTGCTATAAAGAGGACAAAACAAATGTCTATGTTAGAGAGAAAATAAACACCTGTGCAGGCCACCAAGAACCACTTTTGTCAGTAGTGAAACGTCGAATTCTCGCCTGGTTTGGGCATGTAACTCGTCATGACTCCCGTTTGAAAACGATTCTCCAGGGAACAGTCAAAGGTAAACGGAGAAGAGGAAGGCAAAGAAAATCCTGGGCTGATAACATCAAAGAATGGGCAGGACACGGTTTTTCCACACTTGTACGCATTGCTGAGGATAGAGAGCAATGGATGACCCTGTCTGCTGATGCTTCCACCATGGCACCCCTACGACCCATGACGGGTTACGGGTTGAGATGATGATGAAAATTTAATTGCGTCCCCGTGTTGTTCCCGAGGGTTACTTATGAGTCGAAGAAAGAATACGCTCACTGTTCCTTCAGGCATGTCGTACAAGGCGGCTTATATGAGGTTGTGAATGGGGTTGGGCACCTCATCATTAAAACAAATAGCTGCGGAAACCACTGTTGCAAGAGCACGTGATTACTTTGTGCAGGATTCCTCGAAGGACCAGTTACAATGGTGGCTTCATGCTCCACGAGGAGCACTAAGGAAAATAATGATGCGTAAACTACAACTGTAGCCCTTGTTCTGATTACCAGCTTGTATGTTCTGATTACCAGCTTGTATGTTCTGATTACCAGCTTGTGTGTTCTGATTACCAACTTGTGTGTTCTGATTACCAGCTTGCATGTTCTGATTACCAGCTTGCATGAGCAGTTATATATGTCATCTATTTTTGAACTTCTTCTTTGATCCTTAGCCACCGACTGTCAAAACAGTTAGTGGCCATCACACCTGGTGGCGTCTTGTAGGACAGCAACAAACTGCTTACACTTTGCTCAGTCGGCGGCCATCCTTCGTGCAGTGCCCCAGCTCTGGTTCATTCTTTAAATCTCGGCTTTCACAGTTCTCCGCCAACTTCTTTTTTGGTTGGCCTCCCTTTCGCTTTCCTTCAGGGGTCCATAGTACAGCCGTTCTTGTGATGGCATCGGGGTCTCTTCTGTGATGATATCCGATATTTCACCGATCAAAGTATAGCATCTAGTAGTTTGTAGGTATAAAATAACATAGGTATTACCACACCACCAAAATACTAGAGTTTTCTCGGTTCCTACAGGGTTAACATAGGAAAAACGATAGTAGAATAAATGCCAATGTGACGTCACAGACTTGCAAGCCTTTAACCAACATGCACGCGTGAAAGTTAGTGTAGTTAGAAATCGTGTATTTCTTGGAAAAGACAAGGGAGAGAACGGGGGAAATGCATAGAGCTCGTTTGAATGTTAAAACTGAAACAAAATGGCCAAAACGAACGAAAGGAAAAATAAAGACTAAAAATGAAGATTAAAATGCTACTAATTAGTTGTTAAATATATAATATTCTTTAGTCTAAATATATTATCTTAATGTAAAAAGAAAGATATGTTATTTGAATAAATATAAAGGAAAGACGAAAATGGTAAAAATAATAGCCAGAAGTGTGAAACCTTATACATTAGATGACGAACGGTAAACTAAGTAAATATTTTCATTCTGGATTAACATGACTTAGATAATACTAGCGATATGGTAGAATGAAGACATATATAGACGTGCCTGGGATTTCTTTACTGAAGCTAGCCATATTGAGGCAATAGAAAGGGGTGTCTCCTGATTTGAAAATTGTAGGTTAACTTTTTTGAAAATAGACGCGTAGGAACGGAAGTCCCCTGATTGGTTGCTGAGCATAACTAAGAAAGTGAAATAAATACTCAGAAAGACGAGCGTTCCTTGCCACTTTCAATTTAAACGTTAACATGTAAAGTTAATAACGTTTACAGACAAGTGTGATCAGATGCCTTCGCTGTTCTGTTATTCAGCAGGAGATCTTGTGTGACCATTTATGGCCTGTAATTAACTTACATAGTGAAAAAATTCGATATTTCGAGTTTCTGGGTGTGAAACTGAAGTGAGCCAGTCACGTTGTTGTTCAACCCTGGTACCTGTTCGATGCCATATGATTTGAGGGCCCTACCTTATCTTGAATCCTGAAAGCTGAGCAGTGCTGTGAGGAGGAAGACGTATAACCAGGACATCGCAGAATTTTCTACAAATATCTTAAGATAAGCCCTGTGTTTTGGGGCCTTGTGAATTCACTGAAATATTCTCCACCAGTTACTATATCAACCAGATTAAATAAAATGATGACAATATTGATTTCCCAAATATGTGCTTAATTTTGGACAAAAAGTATTACACGAAGAACACTTCCTAGTTCAGGAAATAATAGACTCTAATAGTTAAACTAATTTGTGTGTAAATATATCTTGACGTTTAATCTTTTATGAATCAACTCAATTATACTTAATACATTTGTAAAAAATTGTTCAGACCAAAATTCAATAGGGAATTGTTTACTTAATTGTTTATTAACCTTAAAGTGTGGTTGTTGTTATTTTCTGCACATACATTGCATATACCCCAGACACGTAGCTACACAACATCCATACATTATAACATATAAATTGGGGATAACATACATAGCGGGTGGTAGTCATTGGTGGAAGCAAGACAGGTTTCCTGACATATAGTTAAAAGGTAAACTTCCTCAGGAGCTTGCATAGCTGACTTCACATCTGCTACATAAATATATAGATAAGTAATATCGACCCACCACATATAGTGGGATTGGCTCGCCCGGGATTTCCAAAGTTATATAATAAGTAAATAAGTGGAGGTTTTGGTGAATTGACATTGCTCTGTGTTGTCCTGTTAATTAGATATTAATTAGATATTTTGGTTTATTTAAATCACATTGGTTAGAATATTAAGATGGCAGAATTGGCCAAGTACAGATCTTTTGCTGTGCAGACTGCGAAGGAAATGGGTATGGAGGGACAGATTTTAATTGATTATGTTACAGCAGAGGTTGATAAATATATAGCCAGAGAAAGGGAAGATGCTAGGGAGGCTAAGAAATTAGAGGCTGATAGATTTGCGGAGGAGAAACGAATTATGTTAGAAGATGCTAGAGAACTTAAGAAATTAGAGGCTGATCGGGAGGCTGAGATTAAGAGGCTGCAGTTGGAGGAAAAGAGGTTGGAGGCGGAAAGGGAAGACAAAAGACTGGCTGCTGAAAGGGAAGCAGAAGATAAAAGGTTACAGCGGGAGCATGAGTTACGACTAAGAGAGTTAGAGTTACAAGGCCATGCTCCTGAAAATGGAACTAGCCCATCCACTTCCGACTCAGCTGCAAGCCAGGGGGCCTCCTCATCAGCCATGGGGTTTCATTTGGATCCTTTTATTGAGAAAGACGATGATATTGAGTCCTTCCTTAGCCGTTTTGAAAGTTTAGCTACAACATATGGGTTGGAGAAGGATAAGTGGAGCCTTAAAGTATCCCAGGGACTTAGGGGAAATTCTTATGAAGTATTTTCCAAGCTCAGTAAAGATGACCAAGACGATTATGACATTCTTAAACATGCACTATTGGTCAGATACGAGAAAAACTGTGAATTTTATAGGAAGAAATTTAGACAGGCTAAATTACTCACGGGGGAGACCTACCACCAGTTCTCGGCCCGACTAGAGACCTATTTGGAGAAATGGACTGCTCTGGGGAAAACCCAAGATTTAAAGGAAATGGTTATGATGGAGCAGGTTAGAGAGTCCATGGCTCCAGACTTGAGAAAGTTTCTCACAGAACAGGGTGCAGAGAGACTGGTGGATATTTTAAATGTAGCTGAGAGATATCTAGCAGCCCAGTCAGAGTTGGCAGGAGCAAAGAAGAAACATATAGATCATAATAAGGGTCCCCAAATTCAACCTCAGAACAAATATGACAATAGAGATAAGTTTAACAAGAATAAACCATATTATGATAGGTCCAGGTACGAACAACGTGACAGAAACCCTCAATATAATGAAAGAAAACCTGTTAACCAGGGAAAGAAATATTGTAAATGGTGTAAGAGGGATGGCCATGACACCCATGACTGTAAAAGAAAACCTTCCACCTTTGCTGCAATGAAAACTGGGAACAAGGGAGTAAAGGCAAAACCTATTAAGCCACATGAGCCCTATCACCCCCCAGTATGTGAGGACGTTGTATGTAATGGGGTCACCATACAGGTCTAGATTATGATTCAGTCGTCAGTTCGCACCTAGTGAACCCAGATCAGTATACCACAGAGACAGTGGAGATACAAGGGGCGACTAAGGATATAGCAACCATGACACTTCCCGTAGCTAGGATAGAGGTGAAAACTCGTTATGTGGAAGGGATCATCAAAGCAGCAGTTATAAACGAACCCATATACCCTCTAATATTGGGATGTCGTTATGTCTTCTTGGGGAATCCCAAGAGACCTGTGATTATGGCAACAGTGCAGACCAGGTCACAGTCAAGGAAGGAGGAAGATGAACCTATAAATACTCATCCAGAGGAGATGAGGAAGGCACAAGCTGAAGATAGGTCACTCAAGCTGTGTTATAAAAAATTACCTAAATGCCATACACCTCCAAACAAAGGAGAATATTATATGAAAAATAAATTGTTATATAGGAAGGCTGGAACTGGATCCAATGGTCACGGACAGCTGGTCCTTCCCAAGGCATATAGGGAGAAGGTGATGGAATTAGGACATGCTATTCCCTTCAGTGGTCATATGGGGATCAGCGCTACAGGTCAGCGCATAGCTTGTCATTATTTCTGGCCAGGAATAACTGAGGATATAAAAAGATATGTAAAATCCTGTCCAGAATGCCAACGGGTAGCTCCAAAGCATTGGACTGCCCCAGCAACTCTAGGGGAAATGCCCATAGTGGGAACACCTTTTGAGAGAGTTGCGGTGGACATTGTGGGACCTCTCACTCGGACAAAGAGGAGGAACAGTTACATTCTGACTCTGGTGGACACATGTTCCATGTGGGGAGAGGCGGTAGCCCTGTCATCAATTGATTCGAAGCATGTGGCAGAGGCATTACTCACAATATTCACGAGGTTAGGTTTCCCTCACCAAATCTTGACTGATAACGGCTCACAGTTCAAGGGGAGACTAACAGAAGAGGTATTTAGGATCTTCCAGGCCAAGCATTTTCATTGTAGTCCGTATCACCCCCAAGGGAACGGCCAGGTGGAGAGGTTCAATGGGACTCTCATTTCCATCCTGAGAAAGCTGGCCC
Organism: Oreohelix idahoensis; assembly: GCA_024509875.1. Taxonomy (NCBI): domain Eukaryota; kingdom Metazoa; phylum Mollusca; class Gastropoda; order Stylommatophora; family Oreohelicidae; genus Oreohelix; species Oreohelix idahoensis. The sequence goes on along the minus strand of JAMPIV010015249.1, from coordinate 248,708 downwards.
ATGAAAAACCTGATACGTGGGACCAATTTTTGCCCGCTGCGTTGTTTGCGTACCGGGAAGTTCCACACAGTTCAACCGGGATGGCACCCGCAACCCTGTTATTTGGGAGGCCAATAAAAGGTCCATTGGAAGCCCTATTGAGGACGTGGACCGATGAGAAGGCAGAAGAGACTGTTACCTCATCATATGCGTATGTGAACGAACTGACCACTCGTCTAAAAACTGGCTGGAAACTTGCAAATGATAACCTCAGACAAGCCAGGAAAAACATGCTGCATACTTTAATAAGAAAGCGAAAGATAGAGAATTAAATGTGGGAGAGAAGGTGCTTCTTTTACTTCCCGCCAGTAGTAACAAGTTGCAAATTGGATGGCAAGGTCCATACACCGTTCTAGAAAAGATATCTAGAACCAATTATAAAATAGACAAGAAAGGAAAGGAGAAAATATATCATGTAAACCTCCTAAAGAAGTATCTCGAGAGAGAAAACCAGGAAGGGACACCTTTACTGGCCTTGTCCATTGCAACCCAAATGAAAAATGAACCACTCACCTCGCAGGAATACCCCTTAAAACCATGTGAAACACCTGTACAGGTGAAAGTCAGTAAGCACCTGACTAAGAAACAGAGGGAACAGGTTCAAAAGGTTCTAACAGAACATACAGATGTGTTAACGGATAAACCGGGGCACACCCATTTGTTGGAGTATGATATGCAATTAATAGACCCAACACCTATCTGTATGAGGGCCTATACGATTCCGTTCGCTAAGGAACAAGCATTGAAGAAGGAGATAGATTATTTGTTAAAAGAAGGGATTATCTCTCACAGTGAATCTCCTTACAGCTCCAGTGTGGTTTTGCTGAGGAAACCCTCTGGGGAACATCGTCTGTGTATAGATTACAGAAAACTGAATGCTGTCACAGAGAATCAGGTGGATCCATTACCTGACACAAATCAGCTGTTTGCCAGGCTGAACAAGGCAAAATATTTTTCTAAAGTGGATCTTAGCAAGGGCTATTATCAAATTCCAGTAAAGCCTGAGGTCAGACCTTATTTAGCATTTAGCACCTCGGATGGACATTATGAATTCAACATGTTGCCGTTTGGGTTGAAAAATGCTCCGAGTGTGTTCTCAAGAATGATGAGAAAATTGTTGGATCCACTAAAAAATCCATGTATAACGAATTTCATGGATGACATCCTCATTGCCACAGAAACATTTGAGGAACACATTAACTCTTTGACGATGCTATTTGATAGGCTCAGAGAGGCAAATTTGACTGCGAGACCAACCAAATGCTATATTGGTTGTAAAGAGTTGGAGTTCTTGGGACATACGATATATCAGGGTAACATGACCCCTGACCCCAAGAACCTGGAGAAATTACAGAGGGCACCTAGACCACAGACCAAGAAGGACGTGAGATCGTTTGTGTCGCTATGTGGATTTTATCAGAAGTACATAAAAAATTTTAACTCTATATGTGCTCCTCTAACGGATTTAACTCGCAAAGGAAATCCGGATAAAATTGTGTGGTCTGCTCAATGTGAATCGGCGTATCAAGAGTTAAAGGAGAAACTCACTAGCAAGCCTATTTTGAAATTGCCTGATTTGACTCAGGAATTTGTGGTAAGAACGGACGCTAGCAACGTAGGATTAGGGGCTACATTGTTGCAACGGTCCAATTCAAAAAAGGGGGAGCTGAACCCAGTCGCTTATGCTAGCCGCAAGCTGAATAAAGCTGAGCAAAACTACTCAACAAGCGAGAAAGAATGTCTAGCTTTAATCTGGGCTATAAAAAAGTTCCAGATCTATCTTTATGGTAGAACATTTGTGGTCCAAACGGATCATCAGCCCCTCGTATTTTTATCACAGGCTAAGCATGAAAACGCCCGATTATTAAGGTGGTCGTTACTAATCCAACCTTATTCGTTTTCCATTGAGTACATACCCGGTTCGCTGAATGTGGGAGCGGATTTTCTGAGTAGACATCCTTTGGAAGAAACTCAGGGGAGTCATAAGGCCAAATAAGTTAATTTGATCTATGTGAATCTCGGATTTTGAACTCGCTTTACAAGCATGTTCTTAAGTGGGGAGATGTGTGATGATATCCGATATTTCACCGATCAAAGTATAGCATCTAGTAGTTTGTAGGTATAAAATAACATAGGTATTACCACACCACCAAAATACTAGAGTTTTCTCGGTTCCTACAGGGTTAACATAGGAAAAACGATAGTAGAATAAATGCCAATGTGACGTCACAGACTTGCAAGCCTTTAACCAACATGCACGCGTGAAAGTTAGTGTAGTTAGAAATCGTGTATTTCTTGGAAAAGACAAGGGAGAGAACGGGGGAAATGCATAGAGCTCGTTTGAATGTTAAAACTGAAACTAAATGGCCAAAACGAACGAAAGGAAAAATAAAGACTAAAAATGAAGATTAAAATGCTACTAATTAGTTGTTAAATATATAATATTCTTTAGTCTAAATATATTATCTTAATGTAAAAAGAAAGATATGTTATTTGAATAAATATAAAGGAAAGACGAAAATGGTAAAAATAATAGCCAGAAGTGTGAAACCTTATACATTAGATGACGAACGGTAGACTAAGTAAATATTTTCATTCTGGATTAACATGACTTAGATAATACTAGCGATATGGTAGAATGAAGACATATATAGACGTGCCTGGGATTTCTTTACTGAAGCTAGCCATATTGAGGCAATAGAAAGGGGTGTCTCCTGATTTGAAAATTGTAGGTTAACTTTTTTGAAAATAGACGCGTAGGAACGGAAGTCCCCTGATTGGTTGCTGAGCATAACTAAGAAAGTGAAATAAATACTCAGAAAGACGAGCGTTCCTTGCCACTTTCAATTTAAACTTTCACATGTAAAGTTAATAACGTTTACAGACAAGTGTGATCAGATGCCTTCGCTGTTCTGTTATTCAGCAGGAGATTTTGTGTGACCATTTATGGCCTGTAATTAACTTACATAGTGAAAAAATTCGATATTTCGAGTTTCTGGGTGTGAAACTGAAGTGAGCCAGTCACGTTGTTGTTCAACCCTGGTACCTGTTCGAGGCCATATGATTTGAGGGCCCTACCTTATCTTGAATCCTGAAAGCTGAGCAGTGCTGTGAGGAGGAAGACGTATAACCAGGACATCGCAGAATTTTCTACAAATATCTTAAGATAAGCCCTGTGTTTTAGGACCTTGTGAATTCACTGAAATATTCTCCACCAGTTACTATATCAACCAGATTAAATAAAATGATGACAATATTGATTTCCCAAATATGTGCTTAATTTTGGACAAAAAGTATTACACGAAGAACACTTCCTAGTTCAGGAAATAATAGACTCTAATAGTTAAACTAATTTGTGTGTAAATATATCTTGACGTTTAATCTTTTATGAATCAACTCAATTATACTTAATACATTTGTAAAAAATTGTTCAGACCAAAATTCAATAGGGAGTTGTTTACTTAATTGTTTATTAACCTTAAAGTGTGGTTGTTGTTATTTTCTGCACATACATTGCATATACCCTAGACACGTAGCTACACAACATCCATACATTATAACATATAAATTGGGGATAACATACATAGCGGGTGGTAGTCATTGGTGGAAGCAAGACAGGTTTCCTGACATATAGTTAAAAGGTAAACTTCCTCAGGAGCTTGCATAGCTGACTTCACATCTGCTACATAAATATATAGATAAGTAATATCGACCCACCACATCTTCTGAGGACGTGGTCAACCGAACTCCAGCGTCTGCCAGCTATGATGGTGTGTATGTCCTTTTGGTTGCTCCAAGTAAGTATTTCTTGACTGATTATGGTATTCGGCCAAAATATTCATTCTTGAAATATGTTGCTCAATTTTTGATCAATATCGTGATAACTTTTGTCGTATTTCTTGTATTAATTTTTTTTTTAAAACTACTTTTGTTTTGTTCACCGTTTTAAAGTACTTTTATTGCTTCCGTTTTTTTGGACATTTCGAACCACCACATGAAAAAGAATACACGGAAGTGATAGTGAGGATTGATGAGGTGAAAATGAAAACCTACAGCGGCATTGATTCTACTAAGACTAATCTCATCGTGTTTGCCGTTAAAGGAACATTGATTTTACTACCACTCATAACAAATGTTTCCCGTGCATAAAACACCAGATTCTACGCAGCAGCGGCGGAGTCGGCTTCTCGTGCACGTAGAAAACTCCAAGATGATTGTAATTACATTAAGATGAAGCAGCGATAAAACACAACCAATGCCGAGATAAATCGAATAATCTAAAAATAATGAATATTGTGGACACAGATAAACACGCAGAGACGCTGCGTGTGAAATATTTCTCTGTGACAGGAATACCCAAGTAACACAGAAACTTGGATGGAGATCGTGAATACATTCTTATTAATTAAAAAAAAAGGCAAAATACGATTTAGAACACCAGTATGTTATCAGGGCCCGAGAGGAGAGCACACAAAAGTAATATTAACCTAAAGGGCAGTGTCGGAGAAGGCAACTGAAGATCGTTGGACATGGATCAGGCTAATTCATCCTGTTGAAATGTGAATCTAAAAAAAAAATTCACAATTAATATATGAAAAGAAATCAGAACCAATGTATGAATAAAAGTTTCAAAATATCAAAAGTTTTATATTTACTGCTAAAATAATATATTTTCGTTTATTATTTACTACTCAAAGGCTTCTGGTTAAGCTGTTAATTCAGTTAAGTGTGTTGACCCATTTTGTACAATCTAAGCTTTCACTCATTCTATCACTGAAAACATATTTTAATACGTTTTTAATACAGTAATTTATGTGGGGCATTCCTTATTATGGAACCCCCAGGGTAAAAGGCAAAGAGTTAAATAAAAAACTGACTTACTTATTCGTTCCTCTTCTACCGTGAGGTGTAGAGGTTTGTAAGAGAGAGCGCCATACTATTCTATCGGCTGGCTTCCTCCTGCTTGGTTCCATTCTAGTCCTTGGTCCTTCAAAGATTGTCTAATGTTGTCTGGAGGTCTGGATTCCTGGCTCTTAGTTTCCCATGCTTGCCGTGGTAGCCGATCTTCTCTCATTCTGCAGACATGGCCAAACCATCTCAGTTGGGACTGTTCTACTTGGGTCTACAGGGGTTGGGTTTTTATGCCTTGACGTATCGTCTGGTTACGGACCATGTCTCTTCTTGTTACTTCAACCACCTTCCTCAGATACCTCATTTCTGAGGTTTGGATCTGGCTTCTGTGGGTTGTAGTCATTGCCCATGACTCGCATCCATAGGTCAAGACTGGGACATAGGTGGAGCGGTACACAACCATCTTCGTCTTCTTACCAATTTCTCTTTTGCTGAGGAATCCTCGATTTATGGCTTGAAAAAGTCTCCCAACTGCTGCTCTTCGGGTAGCCTACTCTTCTTTGAAGCCTCCCTTCCGGTCTTTGACAGCTCCAAGGTATTTAAAGTGGTCGACCTGCTCCAGGACCTGTTCTCCCAGCTTAATCTGATGTCTTCTTTCCTCTCGTGATATCACCATGGTTTTTGTTTTCGAGTGAATAAAAAACACGTGGAGAAAAAAACTGGAGATAGAAATAAAATTGATGAGGAAGATATAAAAAGACCTGGAGATAATGTCACGTGACGGGAGGACTTGGCATGCGTTTGTTGAAGGTCAACGATCCTGGGAGAGTTGATGGGTGATCATGATTTTAAACCAATATGTCATTTCATTATCGAGGGCTATGTTTGTTTGGAAAACGAACGAACGAACTTAATTTTCAAAGAGTTAAGAATTGGGCGCGCGGGCCCGTCTAACATTTTGCCCTTCAGCTCTCACATATCTTGCATACTTTACCTTTTATTCTCACATTCTACTTTAAGCATTAATTTAAAGGCATGCAACATTATAATAGTAATATAACAGTATACATTTACAGTATCCAATCATAATCAAAATTAAGTATGTTTTTTTTTTAAACAAACAAGGAAGTAGTGAAAAGAAACAAAACAGCAACAAAAGCAAAAAAAAAAAGCAAATAAGAAACAAACAAACAAACAATCAAACAAATCCAAAACATCCATACGGTAAATCTGACAATAATTCGAGTATAATCACATTAGGGCGGCATAGAATCAGAACTCATGAAATATTTGAATAGTCTGTTTTTGAATGAGTAGGGGCTTGGTGTGTTTTTTCTCTGCCCTTCCTAACTCAAGAGCAGAATCAGATAGAACGAACGAACGAACGAACGAACGAACTTCTTCACAGGGTTTTAAATTGGTCGCACAGGCTTCAGATACTGCTTATAAAATGTGTTCACTGAATCATTTTACGTAGAACACCGTACAAGCTTGACAGGGAACCGGAACCAATGAAAAGTTACGAAAATACCCGATTAAAAAAAAAAAACTCTACTTTTATCATTCCTCACTCTTCAGTTCCTCAATGGGGTATAGGATCTAAACAAATGCATGCGAGTTCCTCCTGTCGCGTGCCATGAGCAGAAGCTCTTGTCATGTCTTCCTCACCATCATCATTTATGTCTCTAGCTTTCTTCTGCAAGTGCTCTTTGGTTTACTTCGACGTCTCCTACTACCTAGTGGTTTCCAGAGCAAGACTGTCTTGTACTGCTGTCACCCAGTTTGCTCGATATGTATCCTGTTCATTGCTATCTCTTTCCCAAAACCATCATCATCATTTTTTAGCTCTCCTTACTGAACACGGAGCAACAATTGCAGTTGGTCTTCTTCCAGACAACCGCGCTGACACCACGCTCTACTAAATACGATGTTGGAAAGGCAATACAGAACATCTTCACTTTTCCCCACACTGTGGGGTGCCGTTCAGAGATTTCTTTTTGCAACCAAAAGTCTTGATATGATTTTTTGAACATTGGCTTAAGCTCAATGTCATTTTGTAGCGAAATCAGTTTCCTCTTCCATCCTTCCTAGTTCCTCACTTGACCCAGCATTCAGATGTTCTTACAGTAGTGGTTTCTGTGGTAACATGTTTTAGCTGATGACGTTGCCAGCTTTATTCACAACCTTATAGGGCACGGCTGATAAAACAGTCGTCCTATTATTCTTCGTCTCAAAAGAGACCCCCCCCCCCTCTTACTTCCCCGGGAACTGCACAGGTCGAACGTCATGAATCAATATTAGTTTTTTTCTGGTATCTTATCGAACACACCATAACAGCAGCTTTGATACACACACAGCTAATCAATTTAAAGCCTTATTGGAGGAATGAAGAATTCATGCAGACAAACAAAAAGAAAGATAAAAACAAACCAACAAATAGTTCATTTGGTTTCCAACAGGTCCTCACTCATGTTGCGTTGCACAACTGGAGCAGCATATAAAATCATGAAGACAATTCCCGACTTGATAACAAATATATTATCTAGAATAAAGAACACTATACACCCGGAATTATAACCCACATGGGGTTGAACTGAGTTTTTCGTGTACGAGGCAGACATCACATTTTACAAACATGGACTAAAAAAATATTGATATGCAATTGAATGACTTGATAGTCTGGCACTGCTACAATCATAGACTAGAATTTGCGGTAAATGTTGCGCAACTTGGCATGCATGCTGTTTATGATTGTCATTTATTTTTGATAAGCTGTACTCACAGTACAACTTGTCCATAAAAATGCCAGGGGGTAGAGAAAGAGAGAGAGAGAGAGAGAGAGAGAGAGAGAGAGAGAGAGATGGGAGAGAAATATAGAGGGTACGAATGAAATCTTAATTTCATCAGGGTTAAGAAAAAGGCAGTATAGTTTTATTTACACGTCTGCCCTTCATTAACACAATCCTTAGCGCCTTTAAGTAAACACCTTCTTAACTTACTTCAGTGATATGTAGCTAATATTAACACTTCATCACTAATATAACACAACCACACAAATACACGCAATAAACGAAAGACAGAGAGGGAGAGAGATAATATAACACAAACACACATACATATTTACACATACAATACGAGAAATACAGAGAGAGAAGGAGAGAGATAATATAACACAAATATACATATATATATACAATATATATACACATACAATAAGAGAAACAGAGAGAGAGAGAGAGAGAGAGAGATAATATAACACAAACACACATACATAAATACACATACAATAAGAGAAACACAGAGAGAGAGAGAGAGGGAGGGAGAGAGAGAGATAATATAACACAAACACACATACATATATACACATACAATAAGAGAAACACACAGAGAGAGAGAGAAAGAGAGGGAGAGAAATAATATAACACAAACACACATACATATATACACATACAATAAGAGAAACACAAACACACAGAGAGAGAGAGAGAAAGAGAGAGAGAGGGAGAGATATAATATAACACAAACACACATACATATATACACATACAATAAGAGAAACACAAACACAGAGAGAGAGAGAGAGAGAGAGAGAGAGAGAGAGATAATATAACACAAACACACATACATATATACGCATACAATAAGAGAAACACAGAGAGATAGATAGATAGATAGAGAGATAATATAACACAAACACGCATACATATATACACATACAATACGAGAAACACAGAGAGATAGATAGATAGAGAGAGAGATAATATAACACAAACACGCATACATATATATACATACAATAAGAGAAACACAGAGAGAGAGAGAGAGAGAGAGAGAGAGAGGAGATAGATGATATAACACAAACACACATACATATATACACATACAATAAGAGAAACACAGAGAGAACGGGAGAGAGGGGGGAGATAGATAATATAACACAAACACACATACATATATACATATACAATAAGAGAAACACACACAGAGAGAGAAGGAGAGAGATAATATAACACAAACACACATACATATATACATATACAATAAGAGAAACACAGAGAGAGAGATAATATAACACAAACACACATACATATGTACACATACAATAAGAGAAACACAGAGAGAGAGAGAGAGAGAGAGAGAGAGAGAGAGAGATAATATAACACAAACACACATACATATATACACATGCAATAAGAGAAACACAGAGAGAGAGAGAGAGAGAGAGAGAGAGAGAGAGAGAGAGATAATATAACACAAACACACATACATATATACACATGCAATAAGAGAAACACAGAGAGAGAGAGAGAGAGAGAGATAATATAACACAAACACACATACATATCTACACATACAATAAGAGAAACACAGAGAGAGGGAGAGAGATAATATAACACAAACACACATACATATTGTGATGATATCCGATATTTCACCGATCAAAGTATAGCATCTAGTAGTTTGTAGGTATAAAATAACATAGGTATTACCACACCACCAAAATACTAGAGTTTTCTCGGTTCCTACAGGGTTAACATAGGAAAAACGATAGTAGAATAAATGCCAATGTGACGTCACAGACTTGCAAGCCTTTAACCAACATGCACGCGTGAAAGTTAGTGTAGTTAGAAATCGTGTATTTCTTGGAAAAGACAAGGGAGAGAACGGGGGAAATGCATAGAGCTCGTTTGAATGTTAAAACTGAAACTAAATGGCCAAAACGAACGAAAGGAAAAATAAAGACTAAAAATGAAGATTAAAATGCTACTAATTAGTTGTTAAATATATAATATTCTTTAGTCTAAATATATTATCTTAATGTAAAAAGAAAGATATGTTATTTGAATAAATATAAAGGAAAGACGAAAATGGTAAAAATAATAGCCAGAAGTGTGAAACCTTATACATTAGATGACGAACGGTAGACTAAGTAAATATTTTCATTCTGGATTAACATGACTTAGATAATACTAGCGATATGGTAGAATGAAGACATATATAGACGTGCCTGGGATTTCTTTACTGAAGCTAGCCATATTGAGGCAATAGAAAGGGGTGTCCTGATTTGAAAATTGTAGGTTAACTTTTTTGAAAATAGACGCGTAGGAACGGAAGTCCCCTGATTGGTTGCTGAGCATAACTAAGAAAGTGAAATAAATACTCAGAAAGACGAGCGTTCCTTGCCACTTTCAATTTAAACTTTCACATGTAAAGTTAATAACGTTTACAGACAAGTGTGATCAGATGCCTTCGCTGTTCTGTTATTCAGCAGGAGATCTTGTGTGACCATTTATGGCCTGTAATTAACTTACATAGTGAAAAAAAATTCGATATTTCGAGTTTCTGGGTGTGAACTGAAGTGAGCCAGTCACGTTGTTGTTCAACCCTGGTACCTGTTCGAGGCCATATGATTTGAGGGCCCTACCTTATCTTGAATCCTGAAAGCTGAGCAGTGCTGTGAGGAGGAAGACGTATAACCAGGACATCGCAGAATTTTCTACAAATATCTTAAGATAAGCCCTGTGTTTTGGGGCCTTGTGAATTCACTGAAATATTCTCCACCAGTTACTATATCAACCAGATTAAATAAAATGATGACAATATTGATTTCCCAAATATGTGCTTAATTTTGGACAAAAAGTATTACACGAAGAACACTTCCTAGTTCAGGAAATAATAGACTCTAATAGTTAAACTAATTTGTGTGTAAATATATCTTGACGTTTAATCTTTTATGAATCAACTCAATTATACTTAATACATTTGTAAAAAATTGTTCAGACCAAAATTCAATAGGGAGTTGTTTACTTAATTGTTTATTAACCTTAAAGTGTGGTTGTTGTTATTTTCTGCACATACATTGCATATACCCTAGACACGTAGCTACACAACATCCATACATTATAACATATAAATTGGGGATAACATACATAGCGGGTGGTAGTCATTGGTGGAAGCAAGACAGGTTTCCTGACATATAGTTAAAAGGTAAACTTCCTCAGGAGCTTGCATAGCTGACTTCACATCTGCTACATAAATATATAGATAAGTAATATCGACCCACCACACATATATACATATACAATAAGAGAAACACACAGAGAGAGAGAAGGAGAGAGATAATATAACACAAACACACATACATATATACATATACAATAAGAGAAACACACAGAGAGAGAGATAATATAACACAAACACACATACATATGTACACATACAATAAGAGAAACACACACACACACAGAGAGAGAGAGAGAGATAATAAAACACAAACACACATACATATATACACATGCAATAAGAGAAACACAGAGAGAGAGAGAGAGAGAGAGAGAGAGAGAGAGATAATATAACACAAACACACATACATATATACACATGCAATAAGAGAAACACAGAGAGAGAGAGAGAGAGAGAGAGAGATAATATAACACAAACACACATACATATATACACATACAATAAGAGAAACACAGAGAGAGGGAGAGAGATAATATAACACAAACACACATACATATATACACATGCAATAAGAGAAACACAGAGAGAGAGAGATAATATAACACAAACACACATACATATATACACATGCAATAAGAGAAACACACAGAGAGAGAGAGAGAGAGAGAGAGAGAGAGAGAGAGAGAGAGAGAGAGAGAGAGAGATAATATAACACAAACACACATACATATATACACATGCAATAAGAGAAACACAGAGAGAGAGACAGATAATATAACACAAACACACATACATATATACACATGCAATAAGAGAAACACAGAGAGAGAGAGAGAGAGATAATATAACACAAACACACATACATATATACACATACAATAAGAGAAACACAGAGAGAGGGAGAGAGATAATATAACACAAACACACATACATATATACACATGCAATAAGAGAAACACAGAGAGAGAGAGAGAGAGAGAGAGAGAGAGAGAGAGAGATAATATAACACAAACACACATACATATATACACATGCAATAAGAGAAACACAGAGAGGGAGAGGGAGAGAGATAATATAACACAAACACACATACATATATACACATGCAATAAGAGAAACACAGAGAGAGAGAGAGAGAGAGAGAGAGAGAGATAATATAACACAAACACACATACATATATACACATGCAATAAGAGAAACACAGAGAGAGGGAGAGAGATAATATAACACAAACACACATACATATATACACATGCAATAAGAGAAACACAGAGAGAGGGAGAGAGATAATATAACACAAACACACATACATATATACACATGCAATAAGAGAGAGAGAGAGAGAGAGAGAGAGAGAGAGAGAGAGAGAGAGAGAGAGAGAGAGAGAGAGAGAGAGAGAGAGAGAGAGAGAGAGAGAGAGAGAGAGAGAGAGAGAGAGAGAGGGTAAGCAATAAACAACAGTAATTACATATTTAAAATTCAAGTTAAAGCTATAGAATTTACAGGTAAATACTTGCGAAAACATTGTATTAAGTAAGCACAGAGATTTGTCAGTTAGTGGCTTTTTTCAAGCTGTCAAGACCTTGTCATGAGAATGTAGATATCTTTAGAATGCGGTATAGTTGTTAGTACTGACACATGTCGGTAAAGTATTCCGCGATCTAGCGCATGCATAACTAAAGCCACTACGAAATAGGTCGGTTCGAGGTTTTGCAGGATCCAGAGAAAGAGAGAGAAAGGGAGTGAGGGAGAGAGAGAGAGAGAGAGAGAGAGAGAGAGAGAAAGAGAAAGAGAAAGAGAGGGGGAGAGAGGGGACAGAGAGGGGGAGAAAGGGAAAGAGAGGGATAGACAGGGAGAGAGGGAGGGAGAGAGTAAGAGCATGGGAAAGAGAGAGAGAGAGGGAAAGAGAAGGAGAGAGAGGGAAAAGAGAAGGAGAAATCGAAAGAGAGAGAGAGGGAGGGAGAGAGACAGACAGACAGAAAGGATGACGCGTGCCTCTTAATTATGCCAAAAGTTGAAGAAAACTGGCAAATATTTATCATTAGATCATTATCATCTTCAAGATCATTATCCTTGAGTGTCCAAGGAACATTGACCTTCAATAAACTCATGTCACGCCTTCTTGACCTGTGCTATCCGTTCAAGGTCTTTACGTGCCGCCTTTATCCCTTCCATGTCATGTCTCCAGTTCCTCTTTCCATGTCTTTGTCGCTCACTTGAATTCTTACCGTGGAGCATGCAGGACAAACATTGCCTTGTAAAGCTATCAATGGCATTTCTTCAACTGTCATATTCAACGTCAGAGTGTCCTTCTGATCTCTTTTTCCACTGGCACCAGTCTGGTTCAACCCATCAGTTTTACACTGTTGGCCTTGCTTATAATAGGTTTTTTTTTTAAATTCCAATTCTTCTATGCCACGAAACACCCAATTATGAAAGTTGGTAACCTTTTGATTGTCGTTGTCCACATGTCACAGCCACACAATAGGACTGACTCGTACTTGAATTAGAGATGGCTACTGTGTTTATGTGTCGAAACAATGTGTCGAAACTGCGTCGTACCCGAACGATTCGATGCGCAGATTTTTGCGGTGTCGAAACAGTGTCACGTCCTGTCTGTTTTGCAGAGACACATTGTCTCACGCAGATTCGACACATAGCCTGCTTCGAACAGCAGCTTCAGTTCCCGTCTGCTTCGCTGTTTTGCAAAAGGCACACTGTATCATTGTCTCATGTGTCAAGCGTGCGCTACATATGGCGTTCATAGATAGTATGGAAAATCAAACAAGTCATAATTTTTTTTTAAATAATTCCTCAGGACTGAAAGAGGCTTACTACTATTAGGTGTCTGCTCGGTTTGAGTTGAATCATTGTCGCTGACTGTACCTATTCTAGTTTTATATAATGTGTCATTATTACTGTTATTATTATAATTTTTTTCACTTTTACTGCAGCTGTCAGCATGTTCCCCTTGCATATCATCATAATGAAAACGACTGTGTAAAATTCTTAACAGTGGTCACACGAAATACCATAGATTTGTACTAACGAGAATAAGTAAATCTGCATACTAGGGTGTCACGACTCATGTCTCATTGTTTCAGTTAATTTACTTGTAGTCTGCTGTTTCGAAACAGTTCCATAGTTCTTTTTCATCCAAGCGCTAATTATACGCATGTTACGGTACTCTTGATTCCTGACTTCAGGCGCTCTCGTAAGAAAACGTGTTTTGTTTATACATAAAATAGTGTTTAAAACTTGTGTTCAACCTCATTTAATCTTCATTTATGGCGGGGAGAAGCCCTGTTTGGGATTATTTTGTAAAGATCAAAGACAACAAAGTAAAATGTAACGTGTGTTCTGGTATTTTATTATTCACGGGTTCGTCAACTTCAAGTATGACTAGGCACTAGAGATGGCTAGTGTGTGTATGACGGTATGTGTCGAAACAATGCTTCGAAACAGCGAGCGATTCGACACTTCCTGCTTGTTTCTTTCGTCTGCCTCGCTGTTTTGCAGCGACACACTGTCTGAGCCTATGTAAAATTTGAATCAACCGTTCGGAACATTAGTATGGAATATCAAACATGTCATATTTTTCAGGGATGTATTATGATGACTTGATTTTACAAGTGATATTATTTTTGCTGAGAAGTTATAGACACTGGAAATTGTGTCAGTGTTGCAGTTGTCAATGTTTTAGGCGCTATGTTAAAGTTGAAAGTGTCAGTGTGTTCGTATAAATGTAATATACACTTTATTAGCTCTGCTGATATGTGTACTCGGTGTGGATTTGAATCATTGTCTACCAAATCTAGCTTACTCTAGTTTGATATCATGTGTTATTATTACTGTTATTATTATTGTTGTTTTTTATTATTTTCCCATATACTGCAGCTATCATCATATCTACGTTTTATTACATCATAATGAAGACTTGTGTAAAAATATTGAATTGTGGTCACACGAAACGCCATAGATTTTCACACACGACAGTAAAAACAGAGGAAAGTGTCTCACACAGTTCATGTATACCCGCGCCGGTACTGTCTATAAGAGACTTCTTTCTCCCCGATACGGGCAATTGTGTCGTTGTGTCGTTGTGTCGACTCACTGTTTCGAAACAGTTTAAATCACTGCGCTAACTGTTTCGAAACAGTTGAGTGTGTCAATTTGCCCACCTCTAACTTGAATTGAAAATTTTTATGTTTATGTTGGATTTGATTTCTTTCGTTTGACTGAACAATTTGAGTGCTTACCTCCTGCGTCGAATTTACCGGGTTCAGGACGAAACCTAGAAGCGTCACTCTCCAATCTACTCAGCTGCTAATGGGTACCTGACTTGAGTTGGGGAAGGCAAAGAAACAGTCGGGAAGGAAACTGGTCACCCCACTTCAAAAATCTAGACATAATATAGTAAACTCTCTAACACTTTCCTTCCCTACGGCAATGTTCTTCAATGGCACTAATTTTATCTTGTAACAAAGTTCCTATTACATTTTGTATTTTTATTTATTTATCATAAAATGATTATTATCCAATCTGAGATCTGTATGAGATTTATGGGGTTTGTACAAGGCACGCAAACAATATTTCAGTCACAGAGAAAAAAAACCCCCAAAAATATAGGTAGAGCATCCCGTTACACGCCCATTGAGGCATATTGGGAATATGGTGTTAGGCTCATATTTTCTCGACCATCAGCACACTAGGGATGATGTGGTCAGCATCATGGCCCCAAAAACAAATAGAATACGAAATTCAAAGATAAGAATGGCGTATTAAGACCGCTAAAATCTGTTACATCCACAGAATTTCTGAACATGGAGTCATGGATTCGCTCACTGAATTTCGTGCCTTATCATTTGCTTTACCTACTTACGTTTCACTTGTTGTTACATTGCATTTTGCCCTGCAAATATGAAATCTTCTTTGAAAGTATCTGTTGCGTTGAAGGGCATAGGTTTGCTTGCGTTCGTGTTGTTATGTAATGACGTGTTTGTGTTTTGATTAGAGTCGTGATTTATTTTCGTTCAATGTGTGTGAAAAGAACGTGTTCCAAGTATTGGTCAAGTGGCTTACCCAGGACTCGAACCCCGGACCTTCCGTGCGATAACACCGCCTAGCTATGCAAGGTTCGCACTATTGACCAGTCATCGAAGCATCATTTTTTGGTGATGCCTAGATGGCCGGGAGGATAGTGTGATTCGCTTGCATAGCTAGGCGGTGTTGTCGCACAGAAGGTCCGGGGTTCGAGTCCTGGGTAAGCCACTGACGTCTGTTGTTTTTCTGTTGTCTAGTGTTCTACGTCTTTATTTCTTACGAGTGCCTGAAAACATACCTTTACGTTTGTCTAATATTTATTTACTGTTTACAGGCCTCGGGTTTCCCTTCCTTATATGTTATAATTGGTCAAGTGGTTTGGGGGTCGGTGTGGCTAAGAGGTATGGCGTCCGCCTCTAATTCGAAACGTACCGGGTTCGCTCCCATTTCAGGAAATATAATTCATGGAAAATGTTTTCAGAACCTGTGGTTTCTAATGATGTCAGACTCCACCACTTCCCCCCCCCCCCCCCCCCCCCCGTTTCCTGGGTAGTGAGATCGAATAAGGGTGAACAAATTGGAGGTCCCGTATTCAAGTTGTGCACGTTAAAATCCCTCTTCAGTTGGAAATCGTAAACAGTAGGTAGGGCATACCGCCGCTGCACTGGCAAAAATTTAAAAATTAGAAACCTACCCACCACAAAAATATTTATAGAATGTGTGATTCCTGTATACACACATTAGGATCCTCGCCGGTGCTACGGAGTACGTGCACTGTGCTGAGATCCTTCTTGTGTGATCTAAGTAAGGAGATCAAAGCACCGATGGAGTTGTGCGTTTGCAGTGAAGATGGTCCTTCAGACCAAACCAATTGTCGCATAGAGATTTATGATCAATAAATTTTCTATATTTCTTTTCTTTTCTACCCGTGTCCTCTACTTTATTATCGCTCTTTTATCCTTTTCCTGTATTTTTCGCATTCGTTCGTTTGCGAAAAATATATTTCTTTCCCACTCTGACTTTACCGTTTTTCTCATACACTGGGAACGCATTAATTGCATAATCGTGTCAGTCCCCTGGATGTGAGCGTATAGGGTGAGATTCGTCTCGATAGACATGGAAGGGCAGACATATCTGGCGCTCTACGGTTAAGTTTTTCGGTGTCAGGCCCGGCAGTAGACAAAATAGTGTGAGAAATGTGTTCTCGAGAGACCGAATGGCAGACATTCGTCTGGTTTTTCCATGACACTCACGGCTCTACGGTCAGTCCTGGGTGTTAGGTGTGAAGACGCACGTTTGGCATGTTATGGCCAGCGTCTGAGTTGGTGGGAAGTGTTAATAAAGAGATATAGGAGAGGGGGAGACGGGGGGGGGGGGTGTTCTGAAATAGCGCGCATCCTTGGTCTGTTTAAGTTATAAACCAGAGTTTGAGATTGCATTCACTTAGTAACTCCGCAGTCAAGACGAGAACGACCTCGTTCGATTCCTAAGAATCTCTGTTGATAGTAGATGGCAATTAGTTGGTCGAAGTGGTTTAAGTTCTTAGTAGTTCTGTGTTGAGGTAAATATTATATTAGATATCTAGTATTATTTTTGAGTGATTTCAGGGATAAATCGCCTATTTCATTTTAACTAGTTTCTTTTGTGCAGAGTGATTAATTATAAGTCTGTTATATTCTCTAGCTGACGTGTTTCAGTGGAAAGCAGAATAAATTTTAATTTCTAGCTTAAAAATCATGTAGCTAAATAAATTTAATTTAACTGCTAAATAATCAGACGAGAATATTTTAAAAAAAAAACTAAACTTATAACTGAACAGATCCATCACTGAGTATTGACTAAATACGTATGTATTTCTAATTCAGGATGGTTGATTTTATGAATATAACTTATTTTACGGGAAGGTTTTAAACGATAAGTCAAGCCTCCGCTTGCAGTTGATAATGTAAGTTATATCCGAGTACATAGTATGTATAGTATTTATATGTTGCTTTTCTTTATTCAGTGAAAATGGGGTGACCCAACTTTGCCAGCGTTTGAGTACACGAGTAATATCTGTGAAGAACTAAAACATTTTCCTTAAGGTCTTGGTGTATAACCTTTACAAGAACTTTAACGGTTAAATGAAGTAACGGGCCCATTGAGCCTGATTTAACTCTTCCAGATAAAAACCTCAAGTACATGTCAGCCCTGGTGGCAAGTAAAACATTACAAATCATTGACTTTCCGACATTTTGACGAACTGTGGTGCTAACAATAATTGTCAATTGAAAGAATTTACCAACCGGTCATCTTCCTAACTAAGGGAACCCTCGTGAATTCTGACACTGTGTGCCCGCTTAAAACTAATTATTACCTGAACGGAGTGAAGTGACACTAACGTAAATCTGTAAAGAAAACTATCGCACGAAGAGGACGCTCCCCGGACCCCGTGAATGAAACCACGATCTGTAGAGCTGGGAATCCGCTTCAGCAAAAGATAGACAGATTTAACGGTGCGTCATACAGTGCACCAGACGGCGAACACCAGCAAGCTATTAGGTAAGAAAGTGAGTGAGGGTACCCTGATGAAAGAACCGAGTGAAAGTAGACTGAGTGATGTTTAGGATAACTATTTATTCACCCACTTTGTAATTCCATTTATGCAAATTGTTGCTACTGCAGGTATAATTTTTCCTTAGGATAGATCATACTACTATCTAAGCCTGTTCATACCTTTAAAAGGGAAAATCATAAGACTACAGCAGATGTATCCGTGACTCTTTGGGCTATCACTTCTCTTCTAACAAGACTGTGGGCTATACATCGAGGGAAAAGATCATAACTGTGGGTCTATCAGTATTGTAGCAGTTCATTGACGTTATGAATATTTATATATGCTTTGATGTAATTTTATGTGTTGTGATGGAATTTTCTGATAATTAAAATTCCCTTGAACTTAATCAGTGTGTCGGGTCAGCTCGTTCCAAAATATCTATATAATCATTTGTTATAGTTTTCCCACGTGTGTGCGTCTACATGTCGTCAAATTGTGTGTGTGCACGTGAGTGGTAATATATATATATATTAATACGAGTATATGTAGTCAATAGACTGACTCCTCTAGATCTGTTGTAGAAGATAGGCTAAAAGAGAGAAAAGATTCTCGATTTCAGAGACAGCCTCTGTTGATTTCTACCATCTCACTTGTGGAAATTATTTCTACTATCATCTCTCACTGTGACTATCACTCATTCTAATCTATTCAGAAGGGACCAACCCAAGTCTTAATTCCCCTATCAAAAATCTACGACACCAAACCAAACCAAACCAAACCAAACCAAACCAAACCAAATGGCTCTTTTATACACAGCTAGTTTGTATCAACGGACTAGGGACCTGTTTTCTATATGAAGTTGGACTTATATTTGAATGAGATAATTACATTCTATGAGAAATAATATGTTGATGAAATGGGATAAAATAAAAGCGAGGAATATTATGTTGGTAAAGCGTACATGGAACTTATAAATTATGACCACGAATAATAGACACGCGATGAAGCTGCGTATGCAAATAAGCGTATCGGATCAGAAACAATGATCTGGATTACATGTTAAAGATGGTTGGTCTTTGTTGATCTTTTTCATCAAGATGTTTCGTTTGAAAGTTTTGTATTACATATACTGGTATGCATTAACAATGATTGCGAGCCAAACATGGGATGTTTGACGTTCATTAAATTACTTATACGAACAACCAACTAACAGCTCTTTAGCACTTGTTTTGTATACTCTGAGCGTCCGATTGGTAGAGTGCTTAGAGCGCTAGTCTCTCGCGGCAAAGGTGCCGGTTCGAATCACGGTACCGAAACGCTTCAGTCTATCCAGCTGTAAATGGGTACCTGACTTTGAGTTAGGGAAGGAAAAGGCAGCGAAGAAGGGAAATGGTCACCCCACTCGATACTGGACCTAGTATGGTGAAGTCTTTAACACTTCACTCCCCTACGGCACTATCTGCTATGGGACTACCTTGACTTTTTGTACACTCTTGCAGTAAAAAGTCGTGGGGAGATTACGTTTTTGCTATTGAGCCAAGTTTGTCGCATCGGCTGCTGTGAGGCAGTGTTGTTGTAGCATTACTGTAACTATTTGTCTCTTCGTCTTTTCCGTGTCCTAAAACCCCGCGATTTTCTACTATTGTAGGGGCGTAGATCGTAACATATTGGGCTGCGTTATCATGTGCTGTAGGCTGTAGTTCCTACAATTTAAATGATGTCATCAATTCGTATTCCGTCTCAGCTGGTAAAATTAGTGGATCGTCTTAGCATTTGACTTCGCATGATTTGATTTTACTCTCCTGTGTTCTGGCCAGGGGCCATGTTTCACATTGGTTTCACATTGGTAGCACTGAGTTGGTAGGTTATTACTGCAGCAAACAGATACTGAGACAACTTTACCCGAATAGACTGACTGTGCCATCAAAGGAACTAACAGTTTTTATGAAGCTACATTTTCTTAATAAATGGATGCTTTCCTATGCATAGTGGTTAGTGCACTGGCTTCCTAGCTCAGTGGTCTATGGTTCGATCCCCAGATGAGGTTGGATTTTTTAAGGCCACAAACGGCTCCTGGGTCGACCCAGCCCCCAAATGGGTACCAGAGCAACTCTGGGAAGGGTAAGGCGGCCGGCGTGATGCTGACCACATCACCCCTAGTGTGCCGATGGTCAAGAAAATATGGGCCTAACACCATATTCCCAATATGCCTCAATAGGCGTGTAACAGGATCCTTTACCTTTTTTCCCCCTATAATTGAAGTGATAAGACACGATCACTAATGTAGAACTAATGATGCTGTGGTGGATTTTGATGTTAAATAGCTAAAATGTGACTTTATGCAGATGTGAGGTCAAGCTGTGAAGGCCCCTGAGTCTAATAAATAATAGGGTATGTATTTTCAGAGCACCTTGCTGCTACCACCCTACGACCTCAACCTGCGACGTATTTTCTCCTAAGTAAAATAATGGTGTATGTATGTTATCTGGCTAATGTCTAGGGTAATGTAAAATGTGATGTAATAAAATGACAACAAATACACCTAAGACTATAGGAAAAGTAATTAACAACGCCCAGAGTTAAGTTTAAATGTGAATTAATTTTTTTTACAGTTTATTGTTCCAGTATCACAATTTTGTGTATACTGGAATATTGAACTTCAAACTGATCAATCAAAATATTTACATCAAAATGATTCAATTTATAACTGTATGTATTATTATTCACAAAATTAATTACATGTGTCAATATGGGACAGTGTCAATGTACTATTTCTCCTATGAATGGGTACTGTTAGGAAGAAAGTCTGAGTTCATCACAATCTGAATAATTTATTAAACACTTGGGAAATGAGAGTAATTTGGTTTGATCTATCAAATGCCTGCAGACACTGGCTTAACTTTGTGGCTTCTGATGTGCAGAATGAAGTATAGTCACACCACCAGCTTCCAATAACAAGTCTGGCTTCTGATCTTGAAATAACAGGGAGGCACACAGTTGATACTGCCTCACTTCTTTAGGATGCAGAAATATACAGATCTCAGTTGACCTGGGCTCACTTCGAGTCATAGATGAAACCCGCATCAAATGAAAATTTCCTACTAATAAGGTTAATTGCGATATATATGGTCAACTCCAGATCGCTTGCTGGTGCAGATCAGCAAAGGCAAGACAGTATTATTATCTTGCTTTTAACACAACTTTATTGTAGAAACAATTTTCTAAAGTGGCGACGAACGCCTTTCCCAAATGATTTTTATCACCCTCATAGTATATTTGACTCCAGCCAATCAGGACTGTTTGGCTTCTAGCGTCCGTATTTTCAAAACTGCACTCAATTTTCAAATCTTGGACTAACTTCCCCCCTATCTCCACTACAGGGCAAACTGAGAAAGATTCAAGTCTGTTTGTCTATCTGTCTTCGTCAATATCTCAGTTAGTTCCTAACAGTTTATAATTCTGACAAATAATTATTGATCCTGTTGTTATCTGTCACACAGTGATTAAATTTTTATTCTTGTATTCATTATATTCAATATTATCGTTTTTATTCTTCATTTTCTCAACTAACATATTTTTCTACCTTGCCAATTCAAATTTGTAAACACTAACTCGTAGTACCACCAACTATGCTCCTTCCCTTCCCCGTTCCATACTGTATTTTTTCAAAATATTCCACGTTAATCGTAATTTTTTTCTTTTCTTTAATCTGTCGTTCTCATTCATTACGAGACAACGCTTGTAGTAATACGTCACAAAAGCGACAAAGTGCTGTCTGTACGCTACAATTTCACTACTTTTTCGCTTGAAATACGTGTGTGTATGTGTTTTGGTTGTCTCGCGTCCAATCAGTGTGGTAATGTACATTCGCATCTGCGTTACAGAAAAAGAGGTTTTTCTATCGTATTTTTGAAACAAGCTACGATATCGGCATGCATTATCGTCTGCTCGGCTTGCGACGACCAAGCAGAACCAAACGCGTGTCGAAGTGTAGCATTTTCTCTCTCACTCTTATGCTTCCTTTTATTCTTTCCCCGTTTATGTCTTACTATCTTCTCGGAACAACTAGGCTTTGGTTTTGTGTCAAAATATGTTAAGTTACTGTCCCAAGGTCGAGGCATAAAATCTTAGTACTGACTTGCGGCGTAGGAGACAACGTTCACCATAACTTCGCTATTTTATTCCTACGTTATTTTTACACTTATAAACAACTATACAATATATATATATATATATATATATATATATATATATATATATATATATATATATATATATATATATATATATATATATATATATATATATATATATATGTATGTATATATATATAAATATAAATATATATATATATATATATATATATATATATATATATATATATATATATATATATATATATATATATATATATATATATATATATATATATATATATATATATATATACAGTAGAACTCCATTTATCCGAACCCCATGGGACCGAGCATCGTTCGGATAATCAAATGTTCGGATAATTGGATTACATTATGTATCGAGTACATGTACACATATTTCTAAAAATAATTAACCATCACAAGGAAAATACACTATAAAACATATTTACTTGTACTGTAATAATAATACCCACACTGTATTAGATCACTGTATCACCAAAATCTTTTATTACACTGCAGTGCATGTACTACTTGTATTAATTATTTTTGTTAAGAAAGAGAAATGTTTTCAAAATAACATTACAAACGATTCAAAACCAGGCGCAACTTACGTATATATGTACTTGCACAGATGTAGCCCACTATTTAAAATAATGAGGAATCCTCTTTTGCACCAAACTGGATAGTCTCCTTTTGGCTGCTAAGTCCCGCATTCTCTTCAACAGCAGAAGCTGTGTAGGACAGCTGTCATCTTCTTGCTCGTACCAAGCCATCGCTGTTTCTAGTGCTATAAAGGCCTCTTCAGGACTTGGTCGACGTTTTGGGTTTTCTTCATAATCTACAAGTACATCATGTACTTCTGAGGAGTCTTCATCATCGGTCACTACATGTATTTGGTTTTCTTCTTGCACAAAAGACAAAATTTCTTCGTCATTCAAAAACTGAAAACCAGAATCATTATCATCTTCTAGCCACATGTGTGCATCATCTTTGTCACAGTCCGAAAATCCGGGCATTGCTTGAAACAGTTCCACAACTTCATTTATACAATCATCATTTGTGTCCACTGCAGTAGTTTCATTTCCTCCTTTTTTCCCAAGCAATCTACTCCAAGCCTTGTTGAGATTATCTTGTGACAGGGTGGTCCAAGCATCAGCTAACATATAGCAGCAGTCTTTGAGATTAAGCTTTTTGGAAAACGCCACCACACTTTCTTCATCTTCAGCCAACAATAAATGACGCAGGACTTCCTTCTTGTACATCTTTTTAAGCTTTGCTATAACACCCTGATCCATTGGTTGAATCAGTGCTGTTACATTGGGAGGCAGAAAAATTACTTTAAAATTTGCATCAACTGCATTCAATGTATCCGTCTCTGGATGAGATGGTGCATTGTCCAGTAGAAGAATTACTTTTCCAGTTTTCTTTTCTTGTTCTCTCAACCTCTTCACATTTGGGATGAACTGATTTGTATACCAATCAAGAAATATTTCACTATTCATCCAAGCACTCTTCTGTGCTTTGTAACACAATGGGAGACATGTCACATTCTTTAAACAACGTGGTTTTTTTGGCTTTGCCGATCATTAGCACCGGTAAACGATGACTTCCACTGGCATTCGCGGCTACCAAAATTGTTACTCTCTCTTTGCACTTTTTAAACCCAGGGGCAGCTGCTTCGCGCTGAGATGCAAGTGATTTTTGAGGCAATGATTTCCAGTATAAGCCAGTCTCATCGGCATTATACACATCATCGAGTGAATAACCTTCTTCTTCCAAAAAAGCCAAGAATGTTTCTTTAAAATTTTTAGCGGCAGTTGCATCGCTAGATAAAGATTCCCCTTGAATCTCCAATTCTCGTATGCCATGACGAGATTTAAAGTTTCTTAACCATCCCTGGCTAGCCTTAAAGTCAGGAGGACCGTCAAGTTGATTGTTGAACTGAAGTGCCTTTTCACACAATAGAGAGCCAGAGATAGGTTCCCCTTTGCTTCTTCTTTGCACAAACCATATATACAAAGCCTCTTCCAATTTCACATCTTTCGCATTTCTCATGGTTTTACGTTTCTTCGACCCATTTTCACTATCAAATTTCGATGCAAAACTCATAATTTTATCCTTGTTACTTTTGATGTCAGAGACGGTAGCTTTCCCAACATTGAAAATCCTCGCAAGTGAAGACACAGTTTCACCTTGTCCTAGTCTCTTGATAATTTCTGTTTTCGTTTCAATTGACAAAACATTGCGGTTCCTTTTATATGCTTTAGGCCTACTGGAAGATGCCATATCGCACAGAGAAATACTTGTACACCAAAATTATTCTGCTGTAGTAGCAGACACAATTATTTTAAGTTGAACTGTCTGTTTAGCCAGTGTTCTACCTAGAACGCACACGTACACTGGATTGGTAAACCAGATATTAACTGACTTTATGATCTAACTGACTTCCTGTACGTAAGCGACCGACCATTAGCCCATCCCATTCTCTACAAATTGTTCGCACACATTTGAAGTTTGCCGCATCAAAAGATTCAGAATTTTAGTCTAACGTGACTGTGGCATCTGATTTTTTTTTTTTTTTCTGGAAAAAGTGTTCGGATAATTGGATGTTCGGATAATTGGGGTTCGGATAAATGGAGT
The DNA here is from genome assembly GCA_024509875.1 of Oreohelix idahoensis. NCBI lineage: Eukaryota > Metazoa > Mollusca > Gastropoda > Stylommatophora > Oreohelicidae > Oreohelix > Oreohelix idahoensis. Next base: position 223,477 of record JAMPIV010015249.1, on the reverse strand, counting down.
TCTACTGTATATATATATATATATATATATATATATATATATATATATATATTCTTTTCGATCGGTGAAATCTCGGACATCATCACAGATGCGAACAAGACAAATTCATCTGGAACTAGAGATGAAAAGAAGACGCTGGCAAAGGATAGGATACACACTGAGGACACGTACTGATAATACTACAAAGTCTTGGAATCCCCATGGTGAGAAAGGTAGAGAGATAGAGAGAGAAAGAACATTTTAGGAAGAAAATTGAAGACAGATATGTAACGAGTGAATAAGACATAGAAAGACCTTGAGCTGATAGCACGGTCCAGGAAGACTCGGCATACGTTTGTTGAAGACATATGCTCCTTGGGTAGCTGAACCCGATGATGTTGGTTATCATTTTAAGTACTGACCAGCAACAGAGAGGCGCTCGATCAAACAGACCAGCACCGTCTCAGCTAAATCGGGAATTTACTTCCGATGCTGAAAGGAGTATTTTCTTTCTGAGGCTGAAAAAGGAAAGCATTTTACTTCATCTCACAGTGCAAGGTTCTAGCAACAGGTGCATCTTTCGGAGATTTTAATCTTCATCTCTGTCGTAGCCAATTTTCTTGCACTTAAGACGTGGATTAAACCAGACTGACGGTGTGGAAATGAAAGAGAGGCAGGCTGAATATTTGGCATTGCCACAGGTGCCAGGAAGTTCCGTAGAAGAATAAAGACAAGATGCTGCGGTAATGGCTATCAGATAGGGATACATTTCAAAGCGTGGTATTCCCATCTCACTTTGAATATCAACTATGTATTTTTTTTAGAATTTCTATGTCTGATTATATCGATGTTGTAATCGCAAGGTATATTTTCTCCACCTTGCAGCTTTATAAAATGTGTAGATTAAGAATTAACGAGTTCTAGGCTTTAGATTCCTTGTGAGGGAAACCCTAACTTGCTTACCTGGCTGGAATAGGACATGTGATCACAAAAGCAAAACAAATACACTTTAAATTCATTATTCATCAGCTAGCCAAGGAGACTAGGCTTTCAACAATCTCATGACAAGTCCTTCTGTCACGTGATATCAGCTAAAGGTCTTTCCGTGTGTTCCTGTCGTTGGACGATAATAAATTATCATCACCCTTTATCTCCCGAAGGAATAAATAATATACATAAATGGGTAAATTGCGTGCACTCGTAAGAAATAAAGAAGTTGAAAACTAGACGACAGAAAAACAATAGAAGCGATAGGTTTACCGGGGACTCCGAACCCATGACCATCCGAACAGCAACATCGCCTCGCTACGAGAGTGAACTGTGACTGTCTACACTGCCATCTAGGCACCTTTATTTATGTACCTCCCCAAGGAACAAAGCCCTACAAATAACATATGCTAAGCCTTCCTGTCCCGTGCCATCAACTCCAGATCTCTCCATGTCTTCTCATCATTTTCATCTCTGACTCCAGTTCTTCTTATCACGTGTTTTCTGTCTACCGCTGCTTATTTTACTTCGGGGATTCCCGAACTAGGTTCGCCCTGTAATGCTGTTATCAGGTTTCCTTAATGTGAGCTTCACGTTACTGATACGATGATAAATAATAAAGATAATTTATTAATATAAACGGATATTTTGAAAATATTAATGTATTTTATAGAAAGGTGACGCTAAGGTGTTACCGTAATATACTGCGCAGACGCCATACTACCGTTCTAAAACCATAAACTATTTTACATAATTCAGAAGTCCGAACATATCTCGCCAAAAGTTTTCGGATAAAGGATTAGTGGACCTTTAATGAATGCCAAAGACGCTCTGCAACACCTCGAATTTATTCACATGACATATTATTGTTAATCATGACCACGAAGAAAATTGTAGGCATCTTCTCAGCCTTCGGAATAAATATTTTATCGATCACACGTATTTGATTTAAACATGGTTTATTTTCCATCAATCAGTCAATACCCTTTAGATCACCAAGGAGCATCGGCTTTTTTGAGGGAGACCAAATAACACTTGGAGAATAGAGCTGGAAACAGATACGAAGATTATGATGAAAACCCTGAAAGGTCTTGAGCTGACCTCACAGGACAGAAAGACTTGGCATAAGTTTGTTGAAGGCCTATGCTCCTTGGGGAGCTAAAGGGTGATTGATGAACGATGCCGATGACATATTATTAAAAGCAGCATATAAGAAAGATCTACAGAAAAACGTCAGCTATAGCAGTAAACGAGAATGCAGAAGAAAGAAAAACAACTCTACCCAACAGCAAGAAAACAGCTGCAATGTTTATCTCCAAGTAAAATGACCCCACCAGTATGCAGAATAATATTCTGATGAGTACGTCAGATACTTCTTCTTCTTTGTTCATCCTGAAAAGGACGTTGGTTACGTTGTGTAAGTTTACAGCGAAGCTGCGATATTTGCGCCTTTCGGCCGACACATCCGACTTCAGCATGGCATTTTTGGGACCGGGTTAGCCTTCCCTCTTCGATCTTTACTCACTCAGCCAGACTGCAGTGATGCAGCCTGTTTCCAGGACCACCACTTTGGAGGTGGAGTAGGGACGTGGTCAGCTCTGGTTCGCTGACCCTGACGCAAGCAGTCTAGCTATGGGTCGCTAACTGCATTCCCCACTGTTGACGCGTCTTAGATCCCGTACGTCAGATACAAAATGCATACATGAGATTAAGAAAAGAATATGCCAAGCAAAAACAGCAATAACATCTTGTGCAGTAAATCATTTTGATTGACCACGAGAAAAAAAAGTTTTCTGGAGTGTTAATCAATATCACCGTGTGAAAGCAGGCCCTGGACGTGGAGTAAAAACACAAATCTAAAAAATTAATTTAATTTAAAAAAAGAGAAACAAATAAACAAACACACAAACAAACAAAATTCACACATAATTATAATAACAAATATGAGGAGATCTGTGGAGGGACATAATCTTCTACGCCTCGAGGGTGGGCCGACTGACTTTTTTTTTTTTGCATCTTCAACTTATATCTCATTTCCTTCTATACCTACATGAACTGGTATCCAGGTTAACAATGCTGTGCATCCTTTTGAATTAAAGTAATATTAGGTCTTTAATAAAATGTTTGCCCTGGCACTTCTTTTAACCAGGCTGACATTATGGGTCGTCCATACAGCAGTGAAAGAATGAAACATCTACAGACCTGAACTGCTTGGTGGAACTTGCATGCACTTGTATAATAATAGCATCATCACCATTATCGTCATCATCATCATCATCGTCGTCGTCATCATCAGCTCCCCAAGAAGCTTAGAGCTTCAGTAAACTCATACAAAGCCATCCTATCCCGTGCCATCATTATAAATCTTTCCATTTTTTCCTCGTAATTGTCATTTCTCTCTTTCTAGTTCTCTTATCCGTGCAGCTTTTGTGATCTCCATCTACCTTTCTTACCCTGGAGATCCCAGAATAAAGACTGCCTTGTTTTGCTATCAACAACCTATTCTCATTCCACTGGCATTTGTCCTGTTCTTGTCATCAATTGCACAATTGGAGATGTTGTCGCTCCATTTCAAACCTTCTATTTTTTGCAAACACCGATGTATGAAAGTTTGTAACTTCTTGGTTATATATACTGTCCTGGTCATGCTGGGGTATGTGGTAATGAAAGAGCTGACAGACTAGCATCAAGAGCACCCATGATAGGGACACAAGATATGGATAAGAGAGATATACTGAGAACAATTAATGATCGCCTGTTAGAGAATGACACTGCAATAGATGAATCATCAAGGTTGAGATTGTTGGAATTTGGCATCAAACGTAAGGCTAGTAGAGATGGATGTATGAGAGGATGCATCCGTCGTGTTTACAACCAGCGAGCTACAGGAACAGTTAGCATTCACACTTTTCGACATATACTGATGGAGACTGAACACCTATGGGTTTGCCCGGAGTGCAATGATGTCAATGCTGTATAACAATAACATTAACTTCTTGTTGAAGTTTTTGATGTTCTTCACTTTGTCAGAGTGAACACACAACGAACTTCACTTTGTGAGAACCATACAAGACCAACTTGACATATAAGTTGAAGACTCGGATTTTACTTTATGATATGCTAAGTATTAACCAGTTGTATGCAGAATAACCATTGATCAATGATTTCGTGTGTAGAGGAAATGATCCTAGCGGTGCGTCCAAGATGACCTACCAGGGCAATGAAATATTATCATGTCATGTGTGATTTATTATGTATATCCTACCTGCACCCGTTATAACTTCCTGTCCTTAGCTGACTCATTAACAGATTGATGTTAGCACAGATCACTATACCGGATTTTGAGGGAGTAATGGCGTGCAAAAGTGTCACGTGGTAGGAAACACGTCACATGACTTGAGCGCTGTGATTTTTTTTAAGGGGGTACAGGGAAAACAGTAATGCAAGAAGTTTGATCTATACGATTTTCGATACTTAGCAGAAAGAAGAAAGCTGTTGCCAGGCTCCACAACATTCACAAACACACTTTACAGCATCACTCAACACCGACAAAATACATGCACTTCATTCAACTTGGCAGTAACATAGGATGACCATCTGCCTTATTTCCCCGGATTTGTCCTCTTTTTCACCTTAAGATCGGGCGTCCGGGCGGCTTTTTTCGAAAGTGAAATTTGTCCGGCGTTTACCTCTCGGAGATTGAGCATGACTTCGAAGAGGTCTATCTTATTGTCGCATAGAGATTATGATCTATAAATTTTCTATATTCTCTTCTTTTTCTACCCGTGTCCTTTACTTTATTATCGCTCTTTTATCCTTTTCCTGTATTTTTCGCATTCGTTCGTTTGCGAAAAATATTTTCTTTCCCATTCTCACTTTACCGTTTTTCTTTCTCATACTGATACGCATTCTATTACGTAGATGTCAGTCCCGGGATGTGAGCGAATGGTGTTAGAAAGTCGTTCTCGAGAGACCGAATGGCAGACATTCGTCTCATTTTTCCCATGGCACGAGACGAATAACCGTGAATATTCATCTATCTCAGACATAGAGAGCAGACATCTGTCTACAGTTTCCCCTGTCACAGTGTTTCTCCGGCCAATTGCTCGGCCTAAGGTGTGGAAACTGTCATCTGCATGGCTCAGGAATAGCCGTACGTCGGGAGAAGGGGTTAAGACGCGGCTGGCAGCTATGGCTGGTGTCTGGGTATGTGCAGTGTTAAAGACGGGAAAGGGGAGATGATTTCGGATTTTGTAATAGAGCGCATCCTTTGTCCTGTTTCATATATCTACCCAGGAGCTGTAAATTGAATTTCATTCGTACTCCTAAATCTGCAGTAGACAGATCGCCAGGCTAGAAGAATCTCTTGTGTATTGAAAAGTCTTTAGTTTCTGGGCAATCTTTTCCGAGTTCTAGACTACTATTATATTGAATGATTCTAGTTCGTGGTATTAATCTGAAGTTCTGTGCGGAGGTAAATATTATATATTAGATATCTAGTATTTTGTGAAGTGTTTAAAGTGTTAAATCGCTGTTTCATTTTTCACTAGTTCTTTTGTGCAGAGTGATAGTTTATAAGTCTGTTATATTCTCTAGCTGACGTGTTTCAGGGGAAAGCAGAATAAATTATATTTCTAGCTTAAAATCATGCAGCTATAAATGAATTTGATTTTATTGCTAAATAATCAGACGAGAATATATTTTAAAATTAACTTATAACTGAAATGCTACATCAGTGAGTATTGACGGGATACGTATGTATTCCTAATTCATGATGATTGATTTTATGAATATAACTACTTCACGGGAATTTAAATGATAAGTCAAGCTGTACGCTTGCAGTTTAAAATGTAAGTTATAACAAGTACATAGTATGTATAATTATTTTATATGTGTTTTTTCTTCTATTTAGTAAAGAAAACTGGGGCTAACCCAAACTTTGCCAGCGTTAAGTACTGATAGTAATATCTGAGAAGAACTAAAACATTTTCCTTAAAAGACTTGGTGCAAAATCTTTACAAGACCTTTAAAGGTGAAATGACATAACGGGCCTATTGCGCCAGATTTTATTCTTCCTGAGAAAACTTAAGTACAGTTCGGCCCTTGTGGCGAGTAAACTATTACAAACAGTAACGTTCCGCAAATTATGTCAACTTGTGGTGTGACTAAGAATTTTTTTACCTTTTGATCGAAGTTACAAACCTGACATTGTTCCTAAGTAGTGGACACCTCGTGATTTTGATCCTGTGAGCCCGATTGAAAACTAATTCTTACCTAAACAGATAAAGTGACACTAACTTAAAATCTGAATAAAATTATCGCCTGAAGAGGACGCTCCCCAGACAAATTGGATGAAACCAAGATCTGCAGAGCTGGGTATCCACTTCATCAAACGATAAAACAGATTGTGTCATAACGTGCGTGTTACGTACATTTATTACCTAAGGGGGTAGTCTTCGGTCCTGCCAAATGTACGCACCAGTCTTTATATATTTTTATTATTTGTGCGTTCGATTGATTCACGCACTGACGTGCACAATGCAGTGTGAGTTGCTTTGGACGCACGGGTAACCTAGTTTGGGGATTGTGACGTCATGTTTTGAACGGGGCAGTGCGGACTTTGTTATGTCCGAGATATAGATTATTGGAATTTTCTGGCAGTTTTGTATAAGCCAGTATGTTATATTGATTCAATTGGTATTCTTGACGAAGCCAATGATGGAAGGATCATGTAAGTGTCGCCCCGGTTATATTTGTATATTTATTGCCGTAAACTAAAGTATCAGGCCGCTCCCAGTTGTAGTCTAGCGGGAAGTCATCTTAGCATGTAATTTCCTAGAATGGACAGACGGAGTCGGTGGTCATATTAGATTACCGTAGAGGAATAATACCTACGTGTAAACCAGTTTATTTATTCGTATGCTTCATATTTTATATGCCGTACATTCAACAATGCCAGAAGCGTGGCATAGAATGGGAGAGGTTAGTCAACTGGAATCTCTAACCTGTTCGTATTATCGTGTATGACTTTGTTTGAAACTATATGCTATCTAACGTTATGTTTTGGAGAACGTATGGGATTGTGAAGTATGGTATGGAAGATTTTATCCTGGAGTATGAATACGTTACCATGATAGACGTCCTTGAAGGAAGGTCAATGGACTTGAATGAGAAGAATATTATACGGTAACAGTTCTGTGATCCTTAGTCACTTGAGTCAGAGGACTTTATTGGTAGAGAATCATAGATGCTTGTAGACTAGCTACTGCATCATCTGAACAAGCCAAAGAAAAAGCTCGTCTATTTGCAAACAAGTATAGACGTCTTCGCCAGCTCATACCTGGTGATGAAGCTTTTGTCTTACTACCTGCGCATAACAATCGTCTTTTAATTACCTGGAGAGGTCCTTTCAGGATCATCTCAAGAATATCCGATGTCGACTACATCGTTGATGTTAATGGTAAACATAAAACCTTCCACATTAACATGTTGAAGGAGTATTACTCACGTCCTGATTATCTACAGTCAGTGTTTCAGGCAACTGACGATCCTACACCACCTATTCAACACTATTCTAGTTTGTCAGTCATCCAAGAAGAAGAATCTTCTTTCGATGATGTACAACTACCAATACCAGTTGTACCACTCCATTCCACTGAGAAATGGAATGATGTTACAATCTCATCTATTCTTTCGGCTGATCAACGTCAGCAAGTCTCTAATATTCTACACTCGTATGAGGATGTCCTCACTGACATCCCAGGTCATACGTCAGTCATCCAACATGACATTATTCTGACTGACGATACGCCTATTCGAGTTCGCCCATATCCTATTCCTTTACACTTTCGTGATAAGGTTGATAAGGAATTGGATGAGATGCTCCAATTAAATATAATTGAACCATCTTCATCACCATATTCTTCTTCCATGGTAATCATTAGGAAGAAAGACAACAATATACGTCTTTGCGTAGATTACAGGAAATTAAACAAAGTTACAAAATTCGATGCGGAACCATTACCTCTTTTAGATGACTTATTGGAGAGATTATCTCATGCTACATTCTTTTCGAAATTTGACCTTTCTAAGGGATATTGGCAAGTGCCACTCACTCCTAAAGCAAAGCCATTCACCGCTTTCTCGACACCACGGGGTCTTTTTCAATGGAATTTTATGCCATTCGGGTTAATGAATGCGCCAGCTACCTTTGTACGCATGATGCGCCGCATATTGTCTCATCGTCCCGATGTCATTACTTATATAGATGACATCTGTCTTTTCAGTGACTCTTGGGATGAACATATTCAGGGTTTAAAATCTTTACTTTCTACCTTACGGGATTATAACTTAACAGCAAAACCTTCAAAGGCTTTTGTCGGTTTTCATGACATCTCATTTCTGGGTCACCGCATAGGTCATGGTTTCATGTATACAGAAGACAGTAACGTCTCTAAAATTTTAAACATCTCAGCACCTAAGACAAAAAAACAAGTTAGGTCGCTTTTAGGACTAATACAGTTCTATTCAAAATTCATCCCTCATTTGTCTACTATAACTGCACCTTTTTCTTCTCTACTGAAGAAAGGCACATCTAATGTAATAAAGTGGTCGCAGGATCACCAAACGGCGTTAGACTATATAAAACAATTTTTTTCAAATGCACCTTTTTTGAGGTTGCCTGACAAAAATCTCACCTTCATTCTCCGCAGTGATGCAAGTTCTTACGCTATTGCTGCAGTTTTGATGCAGGAATATAACGGCACCTTATTTCCGGTTATGTACGTATCCAGAAAGCTCACGCCGAGCGAGACGAAATATTCCGTTCTGGATAAAGAGCTCCTTGCTCTTGTCTGGGCAATCACTAAACTGGATCGTTATCTCCTCGGATCACACTTTGTGGTGGAGTCTGACCAGAAAGCTCTTACCGCACTGAATACAGGGAACGTTAAGTCATCAAAGTCAGCGCGTTACGCTATAGCACTTCAACCGTTCCATTTTGAGATACGAGCTATTCCTGGAGTGCAGAATGTGTTCGCAGACTGTCTATCAAGATGCCCAAGTGAACGTGTCGAAACTAAACCACTTCCAGATGTTGGAACATCCTCACCGATAACATGAATAACTTTGTACATTGTTATTGATACTATATTAACGTTTTATTAGAACGAGAACATTGGTACTACAGTAACTTTTTATTAATATGGCAACATTGTTAAGAGCGACAAATATACATTTGTTATTCCTATGGAACATATTACACTACATAACGTGAGAGAGAATATATTATATCGTGTATGGAACATTGAGAACATTATCTCGTCGATTACTAACTAGTTGTAACGGAACAGTGACATATTGATAGTGATACTGGAATTACTTAGAAATATTAGTAACTGTTTATTTGTTAGTAATTAAGGAATATATAAATTAGATTAATTCAACTTAATCTATTTAATTGATTATGGATCACACACAAACTAACTTTCTTAGTTGTCACGTAATACTTGCATTCACGGGTCTTAGTTATGATATCTCACTGTTAGATCACTAGTCAACCGTACTAGTGTTAGAAAACATTAAGTGTGTTGATTCTTAAAGTGTTTAATTTTACATTGCTTCATTTTTGCACATTGTATTTTCAATTTTTCTGTTTTATTGATCCTCTTGTCATTGATTATCATCAGTGTTGCTGTTCATTTTCATTTTTGAAATCATATGTTTCAAATTTTGTTGAAAACTTAGTTGAATTTTATTATCATCTTTTTTTTATCGTTTTTTTCATTTTTCATTTTCAAACTTGTTTTTACTTCGAATATTACCACATCGTTCCAAAGTAGGTCGTTTGTGGATGTGTGCTTTAATGCATACTGTCATTTAGTTATATTGATTTCAATTTAATATTCTTTTCTTAATATGATATAACTTTATGCATTTCATATCTTGTTGTAGTTTTGACTCACCTCTCTCGGGTATTAAGTTCAAAAAAATTAATAGAATTAATTTTTTTTAAGGGGAGGTGATAAGGGAGCTGTTACGTACATTTATTACCTAAGGGGGTAGTCTTCGGTCCTGCCAAATGTACGCACCAGTCTTTATATATTTTTATTATTTGTGCGTTCGATTGATTCACGCACTGACGTGCACAATGCAGTGTGAGTTGCTTTGGACGCACGGGTAACCTAGTTTGGGGATTGTGACGTCATGTTTTGAACGGGGCAGTGCGGACTTTGTTATGTCCGAGATATAGATTATTGGAATTTTCTGGCAGTTTTGTATAAGCCAGTATGTTATATTGATTCAATTGGTATTCTTGACGAAGCCAATGATGGAAGGATCATGTAAGTGTCGCCCCGGTTATATTTGTATATTTATTGCCGTAAACTAAAGTATCAGGCCGCTCCCAGTTGTAGTCTAGCGGGAAGTCATCTTAGCATGTAATTTCCTAGAATGGACAGACGGAGTCGGTGGTCATATTAGATTACCGTAGAGGAATAATACCTACGTGTAAACCAGTTTATTTATTCGTATGCTTCATATTTTATATGCCGTACATTCAACAATGCCAGAAGCGTGGCATAGAATGGGAGAGGTTAGTCAACTGGAATCTCTAACCTGTTCGTATTATCGTGTATGACTTTGTTTGAAACTATATGCTATCTAACGTTATGTTTTGGAGAACGTATGCGATTGTGAAGTATGATATGGAAGATTTTATCCTGGAGTATGAATACGTTACCATGATAGACGTCCTTGAAGGAAGGTCAATGGACTTGAATGAGAAGAATATTATACGGTAACAGTTCTGTGATCCTTAGTCACTTGAGTCAGAGGACTTTATTGGTAGAGAATCTTCAGGAACTTTAAAAGTAATTACCATTATGCTGATGTATGATCTTTGCGCCTGTGACGATGTTAGTCTTGTCCACTCCGTATGTGTCATGTTGAATAAAATCTATATACAGTCATCACCGACTTATGTACTGCCAGTACTTGCCCAGTTCACCCAGTTCAACACTACTTGTTGAAGTTCGTTTGAAGAATATTGTTGACATTCGTTCATTTTAACCATTCGCGTTTTAAGCTACCTCTTCACCAGTATAAACTGTACTCAACCATAAAACGAACTCAACAGTGCGCCAGACGGCGAACAACAGCAAGCTATAGGGTAAGAAAGTGAGAAATGCACGAAAGGGCCCTGATGAATGAACCGAGAGAAAGCAGGAACGAGTGACTCTTTTATGGTATACCAAATTTCACCCACTTTGTAATTTCTTTATGCAAGTTTTGTTGCAAACAAGATACTTTTCCTTAGGATAGATCATACTAATATCTAAGTCTGTTCATACCTTTAAAAGGGGAAAATCATTAGATTACCGCTAACGTATCCTTGATTCCTTGGGGCTATCACTTTCTTCTAACAGGACTGTGGGCATACCTTGAGGGATAAGATCCTACTGTGGGTCTATCATTCTTGTAGCATTTTTATTGACTTTATGACTATTTGTATATGCTTTGATGTAATTTCTATGTGTTGTGATGAAATTTTAGATGATAATTAAAATTTCTCCTGAACTTAATCAGCGCGTTGGTCGGCTCGTTCCAAAATATCTGTATAATCATTGTTATAGTTTTCCCCACTTCTGTACGTCTAACTGTCGTCTTGTATATGCGTGCACGTGAGTGGATAGAAATATATATGTAATATATATTTGTGCTTAAACTGTCTGACTCCTCTAAATCTGTCGTAGAAGATAGGTGAAAGAGAGAAGATTTCTCGATTTCAGAGACAGCCTCTATCACAGTCTACCATCTCCCTCGTGGAAATCTATTTCTATTACTATCTCTCACTGTGACTATCACTTATTCTAATCTATTCAGAAGGGACCAACCCAAGTCTTAATTCTCCTATCAAAAATCTACGACACGTATGCAAGTATATTCTTTAAGGAGTATTTTTTAAGTAAATGTCGAATGAATTGCAAAGGAATATAGTTCAGTTGTTGAAGTGCAAATCTGTATTAAAACTATGTAGCGCTTGAGTCAAAAGAGTTTGTACCTTGGAAGACTCCGAAAATGCTTCTTGAAAAAGCAAGGATTCGGTCTTCGTAGTTTGTGTGACAAGTTTCATGAAGTTTTCATCAGTTGTTTAGAAGACTTATATATAATGATGAAACCATTAGAAGAAAATTACTTTGAAAAAAATTAAAGTATTAAAAGCAGGCCTCGGCGGCATGAATAATGATGCATGGAATAATGGAAGGTGCTAGTCTCTCTACCTTCGGCGAACACTGCGTCATATGGATGTGTTTGGTTTCCCCGGAAAGGGGGCATCTCAGTATAGGCAATGAGGCAGAGTTGCATGTCAACTTAAACGACGTGCACTGGCGCAGTCATCTCACTGCACTATTGTATGGACACGAGGTAAAGCATTCATATAAGCGTGGAGTGGCAGGGAAAGCAAACCCGTTAAAATTGCGTGCTGAAATCGAATGTGTCGGTCCGAAAAGCGCAGATATGGCAGTTTACCTGTAAACTACGACACAACATACATATCGCTCAAAAAAGGCCAGCATGTAATGATGAGATATGGCCGAGCGAACGCAAACAAACAACAGCAAATATATCTCTGATGGATGACCTTGCATAGAGGACGAACATGTATAGATGTACGAGCTTCTAGAAAATATTTAATTGATAAAGCAAATATAAACGTAAGGCTAGTAGAGATGGACGTATGAAAGGATGCATCCGTCGTGTTTACAACCAGCGAGCTACAGGAACAGTTAGCATTCACACTCTTCGACATATACTGAGGGAGACTGAGCACCTATGGGTTTGCCAGGAGTGCAATGATGTCGATTCTGTATAACAATAACAATAACTTCTTGGTTGAAGTTTTTGATGTTCTTCACTTTGTCAGAGCCGTACACAACGAACTTCACTTTATCAGAGCCATAAACAACGAACTTCACTTTGTCAGAGCCATACACAACGAACTTCACTTTGTCAGAGCCATACACAACGAACTTCACTTTGTCAGAGCCATACACAACGAACTTCACTTTGTCAGAGCCATACACAACGAACTTCACTTTTTCAGAGCCATACACAACGAACTTCACTTTGTCAGAGCCATACACAACGAACTTTACTTTGTCAGAACCATACAAGACCAGCTTGACATATAAGTTGAAGACTCGTATTTTACTTGTATGATATGCTAAGTATTAACCAGTTGTATGCAGAATAACCATTGATCAATGGTTGCGTGTGTAGAGGAAATGACCCATGATGACCTACCAGGGCAATGAAATGTTATTATGTCATGTGTGATTTATTATGTGTATCCTACCTGCACCCGTTATAACTTCATATATAACAGCAAATATATCTCTGATCAATGACCTTGCATAGAGCACGAACATGTATAGATGTACGAGCTTCTAGAAAATATTTAATTGATAAAGATATTGCACTGCCCCCCCCCCCCACCCCCCCCCCCCCCCCAGAGTGTAAAAGAGATTAAAGGGCCAAAACACTTGATCAACAGGGGAACCCTTCTGGTGATCAGATTGCCTCCTGTTGTATCGCTCGGTATAGAGTTTCCTATCATGATAAAGATATTTCATTTACAAAATTTGAGAAAGTAATGAATTGTTAAAGAAGACAATGTCCGCAAAAAAAAAAAATAAATAAATAAATAAATGTTAAAAAATAAATAGATAAAATCATAATAACCATAATAATAATTTTATCAATATTAATTATTATGTGGATAGTTATTTTTTTTTACGTTAAAATGATTTTGAAACGTACATTTTGAAGGACATTTTATTTCAACTTTTTCTGTCTAACCTTTGTAAAACTAGAACCAACTCTAGTCATCACAATCATACATTACCACAATGAAATGAACAAGTCCTCTTTTTTTGTCTTCTATTGTCCTATTTTTTACCCCGAAAGGTCAAAAATGTCCTCTTTTTATAAAAAACGATATAGTCACCCAACAGTAAGTGCAAAAGAGCGACTAGCAGCTACAGCACCAGTTAAACAACACAAAAACAACTAAACTGTAGTGAGACTAACTCAGTCTTCCAGGTTGAAAGAATGGAAAATAATAGGACACGAATTGTAAACGATATAGAGAATTTCTACACAGGAGGCAGATAACATAAAACAGACAGACAAAAGAACAGTAGTCAGGACTTACTGGTACTGGTAAATAAGAACTCTAGACAAATGACAAAAGAAACGAAACAATTTTGTCTCCAGGTTCAGCGGGGTGAACACAACTAAATAACTCAAAAATACGTTTGCTCAACACATTATCGTGTGAGGAAACAAACAAAGAAACATACAAATTTAATAATAACTCATTAATACAAGTGTTACGCGGAGACAAAAACTCTCCGTCAAAGTAAGTCCAGTGCTGATCCATCTCTGTCGGACTATTTTACCCGTATCGTCTTTCTCTCTTCTTAGAGGTTTTGCCTCACAAGTTTATTTCTGTCATCCATATTCCTTTAACAAAAGTGACTACTAGAAATATGCAGTCTATATGGTTAGATGGGCAGAGCAGAAGGATTGAACTGGTAAGATAAAATCACTACTCTGGAACTGATAGAATGTACCAGACAAACAGCAATGGAAGGGATTGTGGAGAGGACACTGGCGTTGGATAGAATACATGTTAAGAAATCCTAGTGATAGCATTACAAGAAAGTCCCTGTGCTCGAATCTTCGGGGTAACAGAAATAGAGGGAAATCAAAAACATATGGAGAAGAAAATTAGAGGAATAAACAAGACAAGGAAATACCTTGAACGAACGGCACAAGACAAAAGGGCTTCGTATGTTGTTGTTCAGTGTATACACTGCATGAGGAACTGACAGGTGTTTCTTGATTATTTGATATTTCGGTGGTTCTGTGTGCTACACATTGCCATTAAATATTTTAACCGTCTTTACCAATAGTCTTCTTTCATGCCTACTATGTAGCTCCTTAAGTTTTACTTTCGTTACATTCTCCTTTCACACGGGCCTCTAAGAGTTAAGGGACGATGCAATTATGCTTCTGTATGAAAGGTGTTGACATTAGCCAATCAATTCCATTTAGCTACCCAATGATTATAAGCCTTGAACAAACACAAGCCAAGTCCTCCTGTCACGTGCCGTCAGCTCAAGCTCTTTTCACTTTTTCCTCATCATTTTCACTTCTGTCTCCAATTCTCTTCTCCATGTGTTTCTTGGCATACCTCTGCCTCTTTTACTCTTAGGGTTTCAGAGCAAGGACTGCTTTGTGGGGCCATCCACAGGTTTCATCAATGCGTGTCCTATCCATCGTTATCGACTTTTTCTCATCTCTTGTTCCACTGGCACTTGTCTAGTTCTTGTCATCAGTTCTACATTAGTGATCTTGTCATACCAATTTAATCCTTCTGTTCTACGCAAGTACCCATCTATGAAAGGTTGTTGACTTCAGCTAATCAGAAAATGATTCTACAGATTTTCATTAATACGTTCCAATCCTCTCACTCTAGGACACATCCGTTTCTGATGCCCAATCTACTGCTGAACGTTTCCCATAGTAGTTAATTACGTTACATTGCATGAGATAGCCAAATTTTCTCTAACACCTTTCTTGCTATGTCTGTAACGAACTAACGCCGACGAATGGAGGCAATCATTAACATAGTTAAGATTAAAAAAAAAAAAAAACACATATACCAAGGCACGTCGATGATGGTTTAAAGGTTGGCCTTCCAAGCAAAAGTTTTGCGTTCGATTTCCGGCAAAAGATTTTTTTTTTCAACATTTCAATCATCTGTATTGAGTTTTTATAAGTGTGTTTTGTTAATTATAGTTTTCAAGTGTCTGTATCCGTTGACGGGCTTACTTGCTCAGTTTAAAGCGAAAGATGGAAGGAAATGGAAAAGAAAAAAACTGAATAAGAAGAAATGACGTCATTTTCAGAACACGAGTCAGAAGTTGCACACCATAGTTTTTTTTTATTCGTATTTTCTTTACGGGGTACTCAGCTACTCATTTCATTTTCTTGCTATGCACTAATTGCGCAGTATTTTCCTCACCAACTTCCTTATCTGTGTTTCTTGTTCTATCACCTCTGGTGATTACTGATAGCATTTCTCAGGACTTTCATTTCCTGTGGTGTTATCTTCCTCCGCTGTGGTCCAGCTAGGAAGCATGTCTGATATTGATATAAAAGATTGATGTGAACGCATTATTTATCACTTGTCTAAGCTTCCGACATCACAGACAGGTGCAAATGTAATATTTATCAGTCGCCCCACAGTTTCTATAGAGATGTGTGGACGTATAAATGATGTGACCACATATCCATCTCTCGACTAACAATGTTGGCTTTGGGACACGAGTCTCGTAGTCCATTTAAATGTTCTGTTGTAGGAAAACATGAATTCACAATCACAACTGATGTCAGCTGAACACTGAGGAAGTACAGGTAGCGTTGGTATAGGTGGCAGTCATTTAAATTCAGGACTGCATGATGCTAGCAGATATGCAACGTTAGTCCTTTTCAGGACTTAGTATCTATCAAAGCTGGTCGGGCTAGCAGTTATTTTCAGCACTAGTCCTTTTCAGGGCTACTTGATGCTAGCGGATAGATGCTAGTAGTCCTTGTCAGGGCGTAGATGCTTAGATTTTATCAATGCAGAGTTTCAGTTAACACAGTTCACTTATTTTTGAATGGCTAATTCCCCGCTCCGATATAACTAAAGGACTTAAGTCTAGGTTGAAAGAAACGTGCCTCGCCATAAGAAGGCAAAACCCTCAACAAACAACAACATGAATTCATATTTTCCGCTTTCCTAAAAATCTTCCTCTAACTTAAAAAAGGTAATATAAACAAAAATCTGTTTAAAGTGGTACAATGACCGTGTCACAAGTGGCGCATAACGTTTTAACATGAGGACGGTATGTTAAAAAATAAAATGTATACTTTAACCACAACTGCAAGAGCATATGAAGTATTTTTGCTCAGGCTTCTTGCAAGGAGACCAACGTTTTAAGAAGGGGTATCCCCGGGATTCCTCATTTTTAAATTATCAATAAAATATTTATAGAATGCGGGATTCCAGTATACACACATTGGAATCCTCGCCGGGGCTATGGAGGTGGTGCACTGAGCTGAGATCCTCCTTGTGTGATCTAAGGGAACAGATCGCAGCACTGTTGGAGTTGTCCATGTGTAATGAAGATTGTTCTCAAAATCGGGAAAAAAACCAAACCAATTCCCATACTTCCATAAGAAGCAAAAGAGAAAAACGATCAAAGAAATCGGCCAATACCACATCTTACAATATCCAGAGCCCATGGCTCTTAAGTACATTAATAAATGTAATACCAATTTTTTATGTATCTTAAAAAACCTCGATGCATAATTAAAGAAGCACCGTGTAGTTTCCAGGGGTTATTTATAAGCCAGTGAAAGAAGAGGCCGACTGTACCCTCAAGGCGATAATATAAGATTGTACATAGAGTGACCGCGTCAACATCTAGTGCGGAGTAAATAGTGTTACGCTTCCATTTGTACACAGGTTTGCGTTCATTAGTGAAAGCGTCGCTGTGCGCAAATGAAACAGGCACTAAAACGCATCGCTATTGAACCAGCGCCCCTGACGTCATAATTAAATTCAGGGGCGTTGTTTCAATGGCGATGTCTTCACTAGTGACCGCAAACCTGTGTACAAATGGGAGCGTAACATTGATACAGAATCAACCACCGCATGAGCGTGTGAATGCTTTGTGTAGGCTTCCTGCAAGTGGGGTCCAGCTGTATTGGTGGCCCCATGATCCATGGGGAGTAAAAAGAAAAATGATAACAACTGAAGGATATGCGCCTATATTTCTGGTATACATGTCACAATCTTAGCAAAACCATGAGGATAACAAGTGCGGAGTAACTACGGTATAATGTCTGCGGGACGAGTGATGCTCAGTGGTTTCGTGACGAAGTAAATTTTTGCATGAAATGAGTATCTCCCAGTGCCATAATATCTGCTTTTGTTTTAGACAGAACAGCAGGGTTTGTATATATGTTACAGACAAAGCCATCAAGTAGTACTTCGTTAGGAACAGCAATCCATAAACATACTGGGACAATACATTTGACCCCCATTCTGGGTAGAGGGCCATCTGTCTCGTGGAATTGCGTCACCCGGAATTTAGTGGGTCTCCTGTAACCTCTACCAGTTGTACCCACTGAGTTGGGAAATTCCTCTGGGATTGCTAGAAAGCCGAAAATAGTATTCCCAAATGCCGCAAAAGTATAAGAGTGAAAATAGTGTTCCTTGGGTTTCTGAAGAAGAAGATGAAAAAGAAGAAGAAACAGAAGAGGTAAAAGAAGAAGAAGCAGCAGCAGAAGAAGAAGGAGAAGAAAAAGAAGATATAGAAGAAGTAGAAGCAAAAGCAGAAGAAGAAGAAGTAGAAGAAGAAGAAGAAGAAGAAGAAGAAGAAGAAGAAGAAGAAGAAGAAGAAGAAGAAGAAGAAGAAGAAGAAGAAGAAGAAGAAGAAGAAGAAGAAGAAGAAGAAGAAGAAGAAGAAGAAGAAGAAGATGAAGAAGAAGAAGTAGAAGAAGAAGAAGAAGAAGTAGAAGAAGAAGGAGAAGAAGAAGTAGAAGAAGAAGAAGATGAAGAAGAAGAAAAAAGCAGAAGAAGGAGAAGTAGAAGCAAAAGAACAAGAACAAGAAGCAGAAGCAGATTAGGCAGAAGAAGACGAAGAAGAAGATGAAGATGAAGATGAAGAACAAATGACAAGACATTTTAGTTTTACAAAAGACATAACACATGTCTGAAAAACCATAATGGGAGACTACGTTGAAGGCAAGCGTGAAAGAGGATACAAACGCTATAAAGGAGGGGGGGGGGGGAGATAACATCAAGAGACGAAAAGGAAAGAGTCTATCAGAGGGCACCATCAAGAGTCAGAAGGGTTTGAAGATAAATTGTAGCAGACGATGCGAAGATGACAACTGAGCTGATCTAAATATAATCGATTTTTTTTTTAATGAACATAAATTTCTTGTGACAAGGCAGGAGAAATGCTGCACAAAGGTTTTGGGATTTTAATAATAATTTTGCTAACAGATGTATCAATTTCACAGCACGATAGTATTTGTATCAAGTTAACCGATTTTTCAAATGAAAAAATCCTTACCTATCTTTCCCTGCATAGAATAAATATCTCTATTAACATTTGATTTAACTGCATATTTAAGAGCTTTCCCCATTCAAGAAACTCTGAAACTGTAACTCAGCAGCCATTGTTGATGACTCTAATTAAGGTAATAGTTCTCTTCAAACAGTTTTTCTTGGAGAGAAGTAGATTGTTGCCATACACCACTCCGTTCACTGCTGTAAGTTGGGCAGGACTGGAGCAGACATTCGGTTATATTATGGGGCTGGTGCCCCAGGAGCAGGGATTTGTTGGACCAATCCTGTTCTTGTGGTATAGATGGTACCTCAACCTACTGGGACCAGTGCGTAGCCGGATAATGATGACGTGGTCTCGCCTGATAGCTGGTGAGAGGCATCATCGTTTATGTGAGCTGCGTGTTTTCTGTCCCCTTTGGACTTGAATGTGGCATTTATAGTTGTTTTAACCATTTCATAAGTTGTCTCTATATCATTTTGTTGCAAAGCTATTCCTTCTTTAGCAAGTGTATCTGCCTCTTCGTTGCCTGGAATATTGCAATGGGCTTGAACCCACTGGACTGTGCACGTACTGAAGCATTAGGCCAGGCTTTCAAGTGAATTTATCAGATCTTTCAATCCTTTAGCTTGGTGGCTCTTCAGGGATATTATTACTGAGAGGGCATCTGTAAAGATCACTATCCGTTTTTCTGCATGTGCTTTATACTCAATAAGAGTTTCAGCCACTGTTTGATGCCTAGTAATATCTGTTTTGCGATGTAGGAGTTTAAAAATTACTTCCAAAAATTGTTCATCAAGCTGTAGTAGAAAACAGAAAACTAGGATTACTAGGGTCGGAACTTTTATCGCACAACAAATCTCTGTGAGCTCCGTATGGTTCTGGGTAACTACAGCACTTCAGACATGTCGTACAAGGCGAAAAATATAGGACTCTGATTGGGGGTGGCATTCTCATCATGTAAAGGATCATGTGAATCATTGCTCGCACAAGGCGAGTAATATGGGGTTTTGCATGGGGCATGTAATCAAACTCATCATGTAGAACACATTGCCACAGACACAATCGCTGCATGATCATGTGACTCATTGCTCGGACTAGGCGGGTAATATGGGGTTTTGCATGGGGCTTGTAATCAAACTCATCATGTGGAACACATTGCCACATAAACCACCACTGCAGGAGCATGTGAATGATTGATGCAGATTTGTTAATGTTAATGTTAATCGGAATCGACGTCATTGCACTCCGGGCAAACCCATAGGTGCTCAGTTTCCCTCAGCAAATGTCAAAGGGTATGAATGCTAATTGTTCATGTTGCGCATTGGTTTTATACACGGCGAAGTCGTCCTCTCATACGTCCATCCCTGCTGGTCTTACGTGTGATGCCAAATTCCAGCAATCTTAGCTTTGATGATTCGTCGATTGCAGTGTCATTCTCTAATAGATGAACATGAATTGCCCTCAGTATTTTTATTCCTTATCCATGGCCAATGCACCATTATGGGTGCTCTTGAAGCTAGTCTGTCAGCTATTTCATTGCCACGTACCCCGGCATGACCAGGACAGTAGATTCATATCAATTCTTGAAGTTTCGATGCTTCTATGGAGGTTTTCCATTCATGTCGAAGACAACCATTTTGGACCTTTTGAAGCATTGATTTTGAGTCTGAAACAATAACTGCCTTTGTTAATAAAGTCTCAGACAGCCATCTTAAGGCAGTAGTAACTACCTCTACCTCCATTCTCATGTTGGAGGTTGTTATCGTGTAAGCCCCGCTATGATGCAGGTTTACTGCAAAGGACCAGTTTTAGTGGCGGCTCCATGATCCAAAAGGCCACCAAGCCACCAAGCGACCATGCCACCAAGCCACCAAACCACCAAGTAGTACTTCGATAGAAATAAATAAATAATTCTGTGAATTCTGTGACAAGAGACTACCGCTTTCTTCCACGGATTCTTTGCATCGAGCTAAGCTAACTTTAACTAGTTCCACAGTTTTCTTTATTCTTCTTTTTTTCGTTTCGTTGGATTATTTACTTTCTTGTTTCAGTATTTCTTTTAGATTTTACGGTTTTCTTGTATTGTTATTGTTTACTTTTTCCATCTGCTTGTATCGCCCATTTGTTGTATGTTTCTCATCATCGTATAGTTTTGTAGTACCTATATGTAATTTTTGTCTTTGTCACCTGTTTGTGGCTGACGAAGGGTAAAACCCGAAACGTCCCTTGTCTCACGTGAACTGTTATTTGTAAAACTGATTCAATACCGTTTTATTAGTTTATAAACTTATACTTCGATAGAAACAGCAATCCATACACGAAGGAAAATAATAATGAAATCTGAGTGAACTAAATAGCGCTAGTCCCGCTTACTTCTCCAAACTGATCACTTTGCTTTCGTGTGATGCAAGGCTCTTATGCTTGTTTCAACATATATTTTACCTACGGCACTAAGTCGTGTAGGTAATGTCATCACCTTAAGGGGTGGAGCGCCAGGTCATTTAAATTCAAAATAGGACAAAAAACTAAAATTGGGATTAGTCTTTATTCTAATCATTTATATTCTCCTGAATCTAAATATGTCAAAAAACATTTGTCAGATCTAATTTATGATATCTTATCAAAGTTATGACTTATTGTAAATAATGTTGTACAATTTTGACAAATGTGGTTACTATTTTTAGATACTAACTTTAAAGTTCTATATCTCAGAATCTTCTAAAGTTATCAACAAATGTCATCTGATAAAAGTTTTAAATTACAGTGATAACCTACCATGTCAACTTTCTTGCTCTTATCTCTAAAAATAAAAAAAAGGCCTAAGCGAACTGAAACATTGAATTAAAATCAAACATGGCCGCCGTTTCCATGGCAACCAATAGCCCTGTACCATCAAAGGCGTTAGAATGCCTAGCTATGACTTATCAGTTGACCCTGCACATTTGTATCGAAATTCTGCAGTTATTTATGAAAGTAGCTACTCCCCTTAAAACCGACGAATATATTTAATATAGATTCATTATCTGAGAATATCTGAGGAGACACAGGTAGAGTATGATTATTGCTCCCTCAAGTATGTCTTCAGAAGCAACTAATTTACATCGGGGAAGCAGCCTCATCATGTCAAAGAAAATGCTACAGTCACCACAACTGCAGGAGTACATTGAAGCTTTGACGCTGGGGGCCAGCTTTAGTTGTGGCTCCATGTTCCACGGGGAGCCAAAAGGAATTTTTTTTTTTGGAAGGGGTATCCCCAGGATTCCTAATATTTAAATTACCACAACAATATTTATAGCATGTGAGGTTCCCTGTATACACACTGTTTTTGATTGTAGGACCTTACACACACCACTGAATTTTGTTTTGTGCATGGGATAAACGGTTAAACCCCATATGGGTTATAATTTGGGTATATAATGTTCATTTTTCAATATAGTACCTTACATTTGTTGTTTTTCCAGACTTTGAATTCTCTGGCGTTTGATGTGGCGTTTTCTAAGATCTGTTGGTGTATCTCTTCCCTGTTTTTTTGTATATCTCCCTTTACCTTGTTGAGCCTTGTGATGTTTGGGCTCTGATTTATTGTATGTCACACTGGGATCTTCGCCGGTGTTACGGAGTTCGTGCACTGTACTGAGATCCTCCTTGTGTGATCTAATGAAGGAGATCGCAGCACTGATGGAGTTGTCCATGTGCAATAAAGATAGTGCCCAAAACGAGCCCAAACCAAACCAAATCCCCAGAATTAATTCCATGTTCTCAGTGACAATTCAATAGCAAGCTTCCAAAAGTTCACTTGAGTCGCGAACTGCAAGAGATAGGAACGCGATCTTTTCCTTATGTGAAATTATTATTCTGTAAAGTGTCAGTTAATCAGAATTTTCCATGGCTCTGTTGATGTAATAGCAGGCAGCAGTTCGTTCGGCAGCGATAAAAATTTAATATAGGCTGCACTTATTAAAAATTCCAAAAACAGTAAAATCCAAAAATCCGGATGCCAGAAAACCGGATCATCCGAGAATCCTGACTTTTTTAAACTTCAAACTTTGTTAACTTCCGTGCGAAAAAGTGCATGGAATCAGTTATTAAATTCGTGGAACAGAACCGTAGCTTTAGTCTTCAAGACGTCATGCATGTGCACAAACAAATTACAAAGTCGTAAAGAAGATGATACACGAAAGTATTTAAAGGAAACAATAGAAGCTTCTGCTGATAAAACTAGTGTTCCATCTACAAGCAGTGTAGCAGACACAGTAGAATCTGTAAGTGTTCCATCTACAAGCAGTGTAGCATACACAGTAGAAGCTGTAAGTGTTCCATCTACAAGCTGTGAAGCATACACAATAGAAGCTGTAAGTGTTCCATCTACAAGCAGTGCAGCATACATAGTAGAAGCTGTAAGTGTTCCATCTACAAGCAGTGTGGCATACACAGTAGAAGCTGTAAGTGTTCCATCTACAAGCAGTGCAGCATACACAGTAGAAGCTGTAAATGTTCCATCTACAAGCAGTGTAGCATACACAGTAGAAGCTGTAAATGTTCCATCTACAAGCAGTGTAGCATACACAGTAGAAGCTGTAAATGTTCTACTCACAAGCAGTGCAGCAGACGCAGTAGAAGCTGCAAATGTTCCATTCACAAGCAGTGCAGCAGAAGCAACGGAAGTCGTAGAAATGAACGAATAGGCAGATACAAAACTATATTATCTCCCTTTTCTTTTCACAAGTCAATCGCTACATCAAACAAAGAATAACAGTTTATATTTAGCATAAAATAATAAATTGAGATTTGACATTACAAGACAAGAGTTTTGACTCTCTACAGGACAAACACCTCACACTATGTCTAACACAACAAATACAATAACTAATGTCTACTGTTCGTATCAGAATCAGTTAAATCAGAAACTGTGCTTAAGTCCTGCTACGTGACTTTATCCTGACAGCTGATGCATTGGGCTATCCTTCCACTTAAATGCATGACGACATACCTGGAGTAATCTTTTTATAACCACCAGCTATGCACAGTGTTCATCATCATGTAGCATGTCCTTTGCAGAACGTCGCACTCATCACAGCCCGCCTGAAAGACTCTCGATCTCTAGCCAGCCCTCCTGCCTAATCCATTGTCATGTTCAAGGTGTCTTCAATGTCCCGTGTCCACCGTCGTCTTGGTCGGCCCTTGCCTCGCCTTCCAGGTACCATACCCTCCATCACTGCTCTCTCCAAGCCACTATGATGTTTAATGTGGCCCAAATATTTCAGTTTCCGGGACAGGATATTGTTTATGAGCCAGTTTTCATCGATGTTCAGGTCGTGTAGGATGTCTATATTTTTCTTCTTCTTGGTCCAAGATATTCTGAGAATTTTTCTGTAACACTTTTGTCGTATTTTGAATCTGTCTAACAACACGGTCATATTTACCGCGCTCACTATAGGATAAATGGACCGATAGAATAGCCAATCAGGACGCTCCTTTTCTAGTATGTATAAAGAAACTTTTTTATGTTGGACAGAAAGGGCCTATTCTGTGTATTTGATAGGAAGGAGTTATTTTATTTCTTAAAGAATAAAGATATATACATGTAAATACATAACTATTATAACACCTGGGCTATTACTTAATAAGTAGGTGTAAAGACGGCCTCATAATAGTAATTCATTTAAAGAGAAAAATTGGGTTTAGTGATATTTCTACATCAGGGTAGTTCCCGATTTAGCTAATTAAAGACTGCATAGATTTAAATGCCATGTAAAAACTAAACAACAAAGATATAGAAAGATAGAGATAAATTAGCAGTTTAAATATCACTTTAAATAATTAAAATCGGCCCAGTAATAAGTTAGATATCGAATATTTAAACTTAGTCACATTATACGGGCAAGCTGAAAAACGTTTAGGTTTTGATTCTTAAACACACATTTGGACCGAGCTTCCGATTGGGCGGACACGGCGCTATATATAGAACTGGAACTTAGAGGAGTTCCGCCACAAAATTTAAATATACCAAGCTGAATGAATCGAGCGCAAACTGTTACTGCAAAGTCTTTTGCCGCTGTGATCTAGAAGCAGACCTGGATTTCCCATTGAAAGCCTGTATCAGCTTGTGTATTATTGCCTGATGGTAAGAAAGATACATATATTTGTATATGATGTTGATTATTTGCCTATGTATACCCGCTTATGTGTTCGGTGATGTGTAGAAAGTGAAACTACAGGACTAGTGTGTTGCCGCATTGAGGGCATACCTGTGTGATTTTGAAATGAAAGCCAGCTTTAGAAAATGTGTATACTATTTGTAAGTAGGGCAAAAATTACGACTGTAAGTTTTAATAGGGTATTTGAATGAGTATTTCATCCTGGAATTACACACTGTTCACGAACATAAGATAGGAGTACAGGAATTGTTAACATGATGTAATCAAGTTGTCACTTGCTATTGTGTACTTAACCAAATCATTGTATGGAAGCCAATCATGGGCTAAGGAATCTATCATAGGATGTTTACAGGAAATGAATAATCACATGGAACTGGCTGTAAGAGAAATGAAGTTACATGTCCTGTGCAAACTGTTAGCACAATATCTGAATAATGTTTATATGTGATGTTGTGTTTGTGTGTGGAGTGATGCTGGAACCTACATGGAATGCGGTTATTTTTCATTCCAGGTTCTGTCTCGATATTACAAAGTACGAAACATCCACTGTAGAGGAAGTCTGTTGGTGCCTACAGCTCTTTATATGCCTAGAGCCATACCACGTTCCCAGCCTGGAGTTGCAGTTTGTGTAATCCTGGCCTGTTGGATGCAGATCATCATCTAAGAAGATAGGTGGAATTTAGTTCCACTGTACAGCAAATCCAGCCACAACTAAAGTTATAAAAACCACACATAATAAAAGAAAACATTTAAGGATGATATATGAAGGACATTTGTTCAATAAAGTGAATTCTATAGTCCAGGGACAGTGGTCACAGTATTAGGAAAGAAAGTAATTGACATTATCTCGTTACCTTTACCATATTATTCATTATGGAAAAGTACATTCCATATTATTTATTTAATGATGTAAATACCATTTGATTTCTTTTAGAATTCCTGACCGAAAAAAATAAAGCGGTATAGGACAAATAAATTGTAAATAATTTCAGTCAGTCTTGCTTAATAATTCTTATTAAGTTAATGTTCTGTATTGAGATTTATTACATATAATTAATTCAATTTTCCCCTAAATAACTAGCTATTAAAACAAAAGTATATTCATTAATCAAAGTGGGATCTAGAGAGGTAGCAGATAGATCTTCAGTACCCAACACTATCATCATACTTGAAGGTTTACATAGCTTGACCCCACTATTGATGTCGATACACCCTTGCTCTTTTCAGAGAAGGGGGTATTTCTTATAAGACCAGTCTCTTATCTGGCACTATCCTGGTATCATCTGATACACCTTTGTGCCTAGGAAAGTCTTTATTTTAATAACATCTAAACCTCTCGCGACAACTTTGCTTCGAAAGATTCGATTTTTTTCTTTAAAGTTTGTGTAATGGTCCATGATTAACATCCATACGTTGCTGACGGAAAAATGCACGTTCTCAGAAGTTTTTCTTTTATTAATTTGCTGGTGTTATGCCATAGGTTCTTCATTTTATTTAACCTCTGCATTGCTATGGCCAGTCTCCTTCTGACCTCTTTTGAGCAGTCTCCATTGTTGTTAATTATGGAGCCAAGATATTCAAAATTTGTGACATTTTCAATTTCTTCATCATTGATGGTAATTTTTGGTTGGCATCTTGTTTTGTCTGTGGACATTATCTTTGTTTTTTTGTGTGTTCAGAAAAAGGTTTTGATCCTCACTGTGTCTTTTGACAGACAGGATTAACTTTTCTAGTCCATTTTCACTGTTTGAAAGAATAACTGTGTCATCTGCGTACCTGAGTTCTGGGATCGCATTTCCACCAATTGTGAACGGATCGCAATGTTCACATTCTTGGTCACTCCGAACATTTCTCATTATATTTTCTGCATGGAGAAAGGATGCAACCCTGTCTTACTCCCCTTTTCACCTCAAACCATCCTGATGTTTCCCCCGCTACTCTGACAGCTGCTTGTTGTTCATGGTATAGTGTTTCAATTAGATAGATCAAATGCGCCGGAAACCCCATGTCTCTCATGATGTTCCACATTTTCTGATGTTGTACGCAGTCGAAGGCCTTGATGTAATCTACAAAACAGGCAGGAAGATCTACATTGTATTCTCTGCATTTCTCGAGGATGTTTCTCACATTAAAAATGTGATCTCTCGTACCTCTGCCTTGTCTAAAACCCGCCTGTACTTCATGTATTTCATGTTCTAACTTTCTTTCTATCCTCTTCATGATAATCCGCAAGAGGATTTTGCTGGCATGACGTATTAAAGCAATAGTACGGTAGTTGGTACACAGTTTTAGATAGCCTTTCTTTGGGAGAGGGATATACACAGATCTTTTCCATGCTTTGCTCCAGATTGCACTGTTCCAGATCTTCACACATAGTGCATGATAAACGAGGACACTGGCCTCTCCTCCTGCTTGGATTAGTTCAGTTGGTATATCATCGCATCCTGGTGATTTCCCTTTCTTCAGGCTTTTGATTGCTGCACGTACTTCATCTAATATAGGTTCTGGCTGTCTCTCTTCACTTTCAATCGTCATGTCTGGGGTCTTTGTACTATCTTTATACATTTTTCTACAGTACTCCTTCCATCTCTCCAATATATCCTTACTTTCTGTTAATATGTTACCATTTTTATCATTGCTTACATGTAATGATGGTCTAAAATCATCTGTTAGCGTTACATATCCCCATCTTTTCCCTGAAATTGCAGATCTTCTATTCTATTGCAGGTGTTCATTATGTACTGTTTCTTATCTTTCCTAATCTCTCTCTTGATGTTTCTTGTGCAGTTTTTGTATTTGTCACTGTTCCGTTCTACCCCTGTTTGCTTCAGTTTTCTTCTTTCTTCTATGAGCCTCAATGTTTCCTCCGTGATGTATATCTGCTTCTTATGCACTTTTCTAGGGATCATGTTTTCTGCTGATGTGATGAGAATATCTCTCGCATGTGTGGCTAGCTCATCCGATGTCATATCCTCGTGTACAGCCATCAGTGCTTCGAATTTGTTTTGTACTTCTATGTTATATCAGGTAGTATGGCGCTTACATCGAGACGGAGAGGTCGAGCACCTTTCGTCACTTTTTATGCACAGTGCTACAATTTACATATGTGAAGTGAACCTCTGTCTGTGAGGCTGATTACACACTCATTGACTCTTGAAATCATCCACACGCTCGCAGAGATTCCCCTGTGGTGAAACTTATCGAAAACCTAGCATTGCACACTAATCTTGGAGAAGTCACTTGAGCCCCAGACGTGATTCTTTGGCATTTGACCTGGTGGACTGCATGCAGGAGGATCTTACTATGGATCCAGTGATAGGCAGGGGGATCTGAGAAGTGGCTCTGTACAGGACGTAATTATTCCTTAGGAGAGCCCAGAACCAGAGCACAGTATTTTAGCTCTGCATAGTTGGAGAGTGCCCTTGTATGGCGAGGAATACACAGTATAACACACACTTCATACTTCTAGCTAGGGACCAGATATGACGACCCTTTAAATGCAAGCCAAGCTGGAGAAATTGGAGCTCAAGACATCAGCTCAACACGTTTCGGAATGGCAGAAAAGCCGCAGAAAAGCGTAGATCTACAGTGTAGATAATATCAAGGAGTCTTCAACTTGGTATTGGCGGCTAAAGAGCGAGAAGCTCAGCAGTCCTAGTTAAACAACAACAACAACTGAAATGCCCTGTACACCAGCTGACTACTCCAAGTAACCAACGGTAAAACCCAAGAAAACCTGCACTCTTATTCAACTGATTGCTGGTTTCTGAGATATGATCTGGTAACTTTATGTTCCAAAATGGGCAGAATATTGCACCAAAACAAACACACAGTGAATTTGGGTCAGGGGAACCTGGCTTCACTATTTTCGTACGGCAACACTGGCAGACGGTGATGAATCAATTCTGTGTTGTTATACTGATCGGATTTTCACTCTCAGCTGACGATAATCTTTGTAACAAATGACGTTGGTCAAACCGACCCCTTCATTGCTTGGTAGCTAATATGTGATCCGGGAAGATTGGTGAGTGCTATTTATACGCATCACTTACAGGTGATATCTGCGATGACTAGTGGTTTCCCCACGAGTGTTCGTGTTGTTTAGAGACCGGTGACAACCAGGATAATTTCTGAAAGGAAAAGAATATCCGTTCCTAACCTTAGTGACTAGCTAGACATTATTTTGTTTTATCCCGCTGCACGTGAAGGAAATCTCTGACTTCACTTAGACGATTAGTAATGATTAAATCAGGGTCCTGGTTTATATTCCCTCAAATCTATTCATGGGTCTGGCCTTTGCTTCGCGTTTACGGGCACAAAAAGCGTTGTTTTTGAACCGGTGACAAATGCTCCGGGGAACGAGAGGATTCATTGAGACGACAAAGATAAAGGACCTTTTCCTCTGTCTTCCCCAGAAAGCAGACAGGCGAGTTTCTACTGGCCGGCTCTCGGACCGAGTAGATAAAACAACGGGGAATAAGATCTATGGTCATCCCTCCAGGTGGACCGAAGCTTCTTCATCTTCCAGCCGAAGATTGTGTCACAGACTGAGCACAGAGGAATAGGTAATGAGTTAGACGTTCCCCAGATCAAAAGGGCTTACTCTGCAGAACACGGAATATTTAACGGCAATCTTGCCGCTGACAGTCAACGAACTCATGAATTAAAGTATAAGTGAATGAATAAAACAGAGGGAGTCACAAATAAGATTGAAACTGATAAATCGGAGTTATTACACCATCATGAGAGAAGAAAGATACTAGAATAAGGAGGTACTAGAACTATAGACAAGAATGGGCGTCATTTTTCGGACGAAATTGACAGAATAAATTCTGAGTCAACCCGTCACAGTCACAAATCCTAGGCTTACAACTATTTTTAACAACAAAATTATGCAGCTCTGGAGCTTCTATGAACGACGAGACGCCTCTGGGCTTTAGGTGGAGCAGTGCAAAATGCTCTGAATTTGTAAATGGTATAATGACTCTGGGGCCTAAGCTTTCTCACGTCTGTCCTCGGGCTTGACAATTTAAACAAAACGACAAACGCCACTGCTAGCATTTATTGGCTAAAAACAGGAAAAAAATATCCCAGATAAAAATTTTCCGTTCCTCCCCTCAAATATCCTTATCTAGCGAGATTTTTCCTTCTGCGTTAACATTTTTGACCTGTGTTGTATTGTTCTTGGCTTGAAATTTTTCTTTGTCTTTTTTGTTTCTTATCTTTTTCAAGAGAATGAGAAAGATTTCGGCATTCTTTTCTTCAGACTGTTATCTTAACAGATGTTGTTATAAGAATGTCAGGTGCAGCATTTGTGTAAAACAGGGATGTTGTTTACAAATTGTTTAGTTTAGATTGCAAGACAGCTTAGATTGGCAGACATCTTAGATCGCGAGATTGGCTAGATAGCAAAAGATTTTACAACGGTGAGCGAGGTCAGGCGGTATTAGGTTTATAGGGAAGTGAGTAAGGTGAGATGGTGAGACAAGTTGGTGCGTTATAAAGATAATACATGTGGGTAGGTTGTGAGAGAGAGATAGATAGTTTAGACTGTGACTGTTGATCTATCTATCTATCTATCTATCTATCTATCTATCTATCTATCTATCTATCTATCTATCTATCTATCTATCTATCTATCTATCTATCTATCTATCTATCTATCTATCTTCTATCCGTCCGTCCGTCTGTCTGTCTGTCTTTATGTTATTATACGAAAGTAAGAATTCTGTCTGACTGTCCATCCGTCCGTCTATCTGCTTATTCCTCCGTCCGCCTGCCTGGCGGTCTGTCTGTCCGATTAAATGTAGATAGAAACTGCGTATCAACCACTAAACTTACATACGCATGTAACTCGTATTCTGTTTATTGGTCTGTCGGTCTGTCCATCTGTCTTTTTCTTCCCACGGTAGACCGTTTGGTTCTATATAACTCACTAGGTATATTTTTTTAATATTTTTTTACTGCCACTCACTTATTTCGCCAACTGTTCTTTTGGGGATAAAAAGTTAAAGGATCCCGTTACACGCCCATTGAGGCACATTGGGAATACAGTGTTAAGCCCATATTTTCTTGACCATCAACACACTAGGATTACTATTTGACTATCTGTTATATTTACATAAACACTGTCTAAAACTTCCGATTCTTTTTCTACTTTCACTAAATTTATTGTTGCGGCTGTACGGTGATGTTCCATTGATTACAATATTGCGTCACCAAATTGCTGGTTGCGACAAACCACGAAATCAATTTTCGACTTCGATCAGAACAATCAAATACTCGGGGACTCAGAAATATATCCGGCGTGTGCCAGCTTTGTTTTGTGGTTACTGTGTTAATTACATTCTCTTTACTTTATTCCTTTTTTCTCCTTCTTTGTGCCTCTCGTTTACTGATACTGTTAAGCGTCTTGGGAAGATTTAGAGAAGTTGTTAGGCACGTCATTTGATATCAAAATCATCATCATCATCACTATCATCATCATCAACATCATCATCATTATCATCACCATCACCATCATCACGATCTTCATCCTCCCCATCATCATAATCATCACCATCAACATCATCACCATTATCATCATCTTTATCATCATTATCAGCATCAGCATCAATCATCATCTTCATCATCATCATCATCATCATCATCACCATCAACATCATAATCATCATCATTACCATCAAGAACATCATTATCTTCATCATCATCAGCTGCAGCATGATCACCATCATCACCATCAACATCATCCCCATCATCATCACCATCAACATTATTATCATCATCAGCATCAATCATCATCATCATCATCACCATCAATTTCATCACCATCTTCATCATCAACATCATCACCATCATCATCACCATCAACATCATCATCATCAACATCATCACCATCATCATCTTCATCTTCAATCATCATCATTTTCCTTTGCGCTGAAAACCAGCATGTGACCACCACTACAGCTGGTCCCCTTCCAGGAAGCCAGCACCAAACATTCACAACCTCATGTAGCGGTGCTTTATACATATTGAGGTTGCCAACCCCAAGCACAACCTCATTTTGTCGCACTGTACGACATGCCTGAGGCAGCAGACGGCCTAATCTCTCTTTGTCTCATATGACACTCCCGGGTAACTACACGGGGGGCAGTATGAAACGGATAATGTTTATTTGGTCTCCAGCAACTTAAATTACTACGTGAATCTCACGCATGGCGAACCACTCTTAGAGCGTCTGTTCACACCCCAGTGTTAGGCAAAACTAGCTCATCGAAACAATGCGATCGACATACACTACCCCAGTGGTTCTAAAACGGTGCGGCGCCACACTGGTGCGACTTGAGAGGGTGGCAGGTGTGGGCGGGAAGATTCAGAGACGATCAAGGATTTAGAGAAATTTTTCAAAAAATTCACATGCCAAAAATAAAAATGAAAATCATTTTCTTCTTTATTTTATTAGTTTTTTTTTTTACATGTAAAATAATATTGGACATCCTATATATCAAATCACAGCTTTTTCTGTCAGTGCGTAACGCTACGGGATGCAACTTTGGTTGAAAGTTAGACATTAATTTATTGTTTCCCTTATATGTACTCTCCCGAAAATAGTAACACTTACCAAAGAAGAATGCGCAAATGACGGTGTGCACAAAAATAGTTATAGAATTTGTGATCACGTATACACACATTGGGATCCTCGCTGCTGCTACGTAGCTATATGCATGTGAAACATGGACTGTATACAGGCGCCACGTAAAGAAGCTAAACCACTTCCATACAGTCTGTCTCAGGAAGATAATGAACATCAAATGGCAAGACAAGATCCCGGATACCGCCGTTCTTGACAAAGCTGGTATCCCTAGTATTGATACTATTCTGATGCAGTCACAAATTCGCTGGGCAGGTCATGTAGTCCGCATGCCAGACCATCGACTGCCAAAGATACTCTTTTATGGTGAGATGCAGAAGGGTAAACGCTCCCATGGTGGCCAAAAGAAGCGCTTCAAAGACACGTTAAAGACGTCATTGAAAACCTTTGACATAAACCCAGACACACGGGAAGCTGCTGCGCAAGACCGAACTGCTTGGCGCACATCTCTTCGTAAAGGTGCAGCAGCATGTGGATCATCCAGAAGAGCAGCAGCGGAACAGCGGAGACAAGCTAGAAAAGACCGTGTAATAAAACCTTCACATGAAGCAAACATTCCCTGCCCACACTGTCCGAGATCTTTCCAGGCCCGCATCGGGCTCTTCAGTCACCTTCGTACCCATAGACTAACCTAACATATTCTTAAATAATTGGATGAACAGAGTGGTCTTCATCACCCGTGATGGACGAACAACCAACCACGTAGTTCGTGTACTGTGGTGATGCACAGTGGTTTAAAAAAAATACTTTTGAATAAGTAAAATTGCCATTAGGTATAGGTGCTTTTGAATTTAATTTCCGTCTTATGACGGGCTTTTACACTAGTATATAAATGAAACCCGTAGAATTTTCCAGATTTTATTAAGTATTATAATTTATTTTATATAAAATAGATTTTAATAATAATAATAAAAATATTTTTTAAATGTAATTCATTCAATAAAACACTGCTAGGAGTTGATTTATTTTGTTTTTTAAGGTATTTCTTATCAATACAAAATTTAGTGTTGCGCGAGAAAATTTTCCTTCCGAAAGTGCGGCCCAGAGAAAACAGTTTGGGAACCACTACACTAACCAAACGGATGGCGTCCACTACAGTATATCTTAACAAAGAGAAGGATTCCGAATAACAACTTTAATCATGAAAATTAATCATTAAAAATAACTGCATCTCTGAAAGACAAATACAGCTAAGGGAAGGAAAGGGAAAACAGATCTGACACCGGTGCACTGTCTTGTAATGATAACATAACTGAATCTCCTAAATTCGCTAAATCTGGACAAGAAAGGGCAACTAATTTCTTTTCTTTATCGAAGGTCACCGAAATCATGGGTTCTAAAACTGAACGAATGAAGTCAGTACACGTTTCTTGTTAAGTTTAACGTTGCAGCTATTTCAGAATGTGTGGTATTTTAGTGTGCTATTGCTGTTTTTTTTTTCATTAATTTATTAATTTTCTTAGTCTTTCATTTTGGAGCCTATATATTTTTAAGTACGAAGGATTCCATTCCAACCTCAGTCAATCAAAACTGTTCACATTGCTATCTAAAGCATTACTTGTGTGTTAAAAATTCATGGGACTTTCATGTGTCATCGATGCTAAAATCGATAAATAGAAAATTGTGAAGCTAATAATGATTATACGGAGCCGCGGTAGCACGGTGGTTAGTGCTGCCTAGCTCGATGGTCCATGGTTTGATCCCCAGTTGAGGTGGGATTTTTTTAAACCGCAAACGGATCCGGGGTCGACTCAGCCTCATAAATTGGGTACCAGAGGAACTCTGGGAAGGTTAAGGCGATAGACGTGATGCTGACCACATCACCCCTAGTGTGCCGATGGTCAAGAAAATATGGGCCTAACACCATATTCCCAATATGCCTCAATGAGCGTGAAACGGGATGCTTTTAATAATGAGTATAAGTCACTGCTTATTTTTAATTTTTTTTTATTTCCTCACTCCCATCCAACTAATTTACATGAAAAAATGAACTCCTATTTTATTCCATAAAAATCTATGACACATAAACATTATAGCGCAACTGAGATATAGCACGTTAACGCTTAGCGGGTATCAATTTCTGCTTTCCCTTGAAACGTCGCTTTTTGGGCTATTTTAGATTTGATTTTAGTTTATTTCTCGGGGGAAAAAAAAATACCTATTTGTCAAATGTCAGTCACATTTGTTTCGTGCATATAGAATAGATAAAAGTGAGATTATAAAATATTTAAAAAGTTGGAAGTGGTTTTTAAACCATCCAGTATTAAATATTTGTGTAAGGACACCATCGTTTCCTTTATGATTTGGCAAATAAAGGAATCTGGACGACTCCGTTCAAAATGCCTTGGGGTTCAAACGAAACAAACAAAGGTAAAGGTACAATATAATGAGTTGTTATGTGTTCTGTTGTAATACATTATGCTTGCTTCTAGTGTTATAATGTTGTCTATTGTAATACGAGTATTTTTTGCTTGCTTCTAGTTTTATGATGTGTTCTATTGTAATATATTGTTCTATTGAATTATATTATGCTTGCTTCTAATGTTATGATCTTTTCTCATGTTATATATATATCTAATGTTATGATCTTTTCTCATGTTATATATTATGGATAGAAATTTAAGGGATACGTGAACTATTTCTTTATGGTTTAGAAATTCCTAACAGCCGTAGTCAGCATTGACAGTTAGCTACCGGGCATTTTCTATAGCGGGAGATTGCGCTCACAGCCAGGTGACTAGCAAGAGTAATAGGTGTTACTCAGGTGTAATCGCAATTAATAGCAGAGGCACTTTACAAAGAAAATTACACCTCTGACCATATGGTCTTTAATATTTGAACATCCACGCTAATATAACCGACGACCTAGTGTCTAGGTTGAACGAGGGCCAAAAGGTGGTAAAATTTAATTTAAACAAAACCTGCTGCATTTACAATGTGAAACAAGTTGCTATAGAAATAACTGATGAATGGCATGGAAATGCTTCGTCCCACTGCCGCAGTGGCTTTATGCTCAAATAGGAGAGAAACGGAACATGATAATGATGATTAATAGTAACGTTTAAACAAATACAAATTAATGATCACTGGTACTTTTAATGCAGTGTCACAAAACGTTTTGTCCATGTACTTTTGCGCCCTTCTCTCTCGCTCTTTCATCGTCATATTATTTGACATATTTTAGCCTTACATTTTTGCCTAGCCGCTCCCATACGTATTTACGTTTCACCAGGTGAACTGTAGTATTATCGAGGTTAATTAGACAGGTCAGCGGTTAATACGTTTATCACTTTAGTCGTCTAGCCACCTTTGATAGAGACGATCTGTGTTGACGCAAGATGGTAGCGCACGATCGATGGAAAGAAAGCCAGTTTGGCTGCCTAAGAAATCCGTCTGAGGCATTTACGCAAACAAAAGTGATAATACGTAATCGCTTCCGCTGGACCATCTCTGTGTAATTATTACAGATAACCTGTCAGAGGAGACAATATGGGCGGAAAGTATCTTGACAGGAAATAAGTTCACAGATTTGTTTGTGAGTGTGCATAAAGATGCAGTCGGAAGACTTACTGCCTTATTAGAAAGAGGTCAC
The DNA here is from genome assembly GCA_024509875.1 of Oreohelix idahoensis. NCBI lineage: Eukaryota > Metazoa > Mollusca > Gastropoda > Stylommatophora > Oreohelicidae > Oreohelix > Oreohelix idahoensis. Next base: position 186,916 of record JAMPIV010015249.1, on the reverse strand, counting down.
GCGTTGGAATTTTAAAATTTGATATTTTAAAACACTCGGTGGACATAATGATTTAACACCCCGACCCAAATAGTCCTAAAGAGCTTACCATTGGCTTGATTTCAGAACCAGAATAGACTTTAACTTTCATTGGCAAATTGATCTAAAAGTACAATCTGGGACTTGACCAAAGAAATGGCACTATAATCTATCGAAATCGGAGTCACAGATCAGATTACATCGCCACGTCAAGCTAGCAATTCACCAGAGCCAGAGAGAAGGATCGGACAAAGGATTCCAAAATTATAAGTGACAGATCGAATTATTTGGTCAACTTTGAAACTTAAAAGTAAACCCGCATTTTTACATACAAAGACTGGACACTTAAAGAACCAGGACAGAGTATTTGGGCAACTTTGAAACTTAAAAGTAAACCTGCATTTTTAAATACAAAGACTGGAGACCTAAAGAATCAGATCACCTGTCATAAGAGGAATACTAAAATATCACAGACTAAGTGATTCGAAAGCATCTACCCTAAGTTGCGGTGTACTTTATGTGACAGGAGATTGTAAATCCCATTTGGGATAAGTTGTGAACATATATTTTAAAGTGTGAAATGTAACATGTCTGTACTTGCTAAGGAGTTATACCAGTCATAGGAGGCTGGCAACCTCAACATATGAAAATAGCATATTCATAAAACCCTGCAGCAAGCGATGGTAATTGATTCTTGCGAGTCGTACAAAAAACCGACAACAGAGGTGACCCCCAGACTCCGAATTGATCAGTGATGAGTGATGATTACATCACATGTGGCTAAAGTGTATAGTATCTGTTTGTGAGATATATGTACCTTGTTTATTGTAATTCAGGCAAACCATTGCATTCGCGCTGTCCAAGCACATATTTTCCCAGTTTAATACCCAGAAGAAAATTGGTGATTTCTAATCATTTTCCCGGAGTTACGCAGCGTATACTCAAAAATGAACTTGGGGGCCCTGAAGCTCAAATTTCATTACCTTCATAGTAGATCCGCTCTGGCTCTCCCCCCCTTTTCGACTATTTTCTTACTGTTCATATCACTGCTCAGAATTTATTATCCGCTAAATTTCCTTGTCTGTCACCCGCCTCATTGTCTGAAAACTTAGTTCATTTTTGCCTGCACTGCAATCTAAGATTGTGTTTCAAACCATTTCCACCAATCAACCCCGATAGTGTCAACAATAATTAATGGGACATCATATGAATCAAACCACAGAACTTCCGAAGCATGCTTTGAAAACAAGCTGATGGTTGCATATTCCCTCACCCCCGCCCCTACTTTAATTAAACAAACTCCGGGTCGGTTGTAGACGTGCTGCCTCAAACCCCTGTTATCGGTGACGGTAGCACGGAGATGATTTACCAGTATGGAAAAGTCATACCTTAGAACATGTTTTGAGTAAACCTGATACCTTGTTCATGATTCCTGGCCCAGTTTGAATTTTAACTATATCTGGGTAACCGCATTCATATTTTATAATTGAATATTTCCATATGGAGAGGAGAAGACAGAATATTTCTGTATAGAAGGAAGGAGAGCGCACTGGTTTATGCAGTGGCAGATTTTGGCTGTGCGAAGCCCTAGGCAGGTGTGAACTTGCGAGGCACCTTTTAAATACATTCATGTGGTATAGACATGCATGTATTTGTGCACGAAGCTCCTAAAAACGCGAGGCCCTATCAAAAGCCTAGATCTAAAATCACCACTGGGTTTATGACTAAATGCAGCATGTATGACATCATGTAGGCACTATGTTTTATTATGATGCGCCAAGAGTTTTTGTTTCTGGAACTACAAATACAGTTATCCCTGTCATGAGAGTGTGATTGTGTCATGTTGATTGATTGATGAGAACGTTTTGGAAATACTGTGTCTGAGAACTAATGATTGATGGATGAGAAAGTTTTGGAAATATTGTGTCTGATGACTATAATTGATTGATAAGAAAGTGTTACAAATATTGTATCTGATGACTATAATTGACTGATGAGAAAGTGTTACAAATATTGTATCTGATGACTTTGATAGAATAATGAGAAAGTGTATGAAATATTGTGTCTGACGACTATGATTGACTGATGAGAAAGTGTTGGAAATATTGTGTCTGATGACTATTCACGGTAAGCCAAAATTCAGTTCAAAGAAAATATTGTGTCGGAGACTAATTGATTGATGTTTTGTTAGAATTTACGTCATTGCGCTCTGACAAACCTAAAGATGCTCAGTCTCCCTTAACAAATGTCGAAAGGTCATGAATATTAGTTGTTTATGTGTAATAAATGTTTATACAATACCAAACCTACCCTCTGTCCTGTTCTTACTGTTCTAAGTCTACTATCATTTACTGGACACAGTATAAAGGTCTTTGTCTTGTGTGGACTGACCTATACTGTATAATAGGGGAACAACAGAAGTGATTGCGTCATTAATAGGCTGAACTGCGCATGGTAAACTTCCGGTGTTATGTCTTGCGGTTCGCACTAATGATATGTCATCGAAGCATCATTTTTTGGTGATGCGTAGATGGCAGGGAGGATAGTGTGATTCGCTTGCATAGCTAGTTGGGGTTGTCGCACTGAAGGTCCAGGGTTCGAATCCTGGGTAAGCCACTCATGTCAGTTGTTTTTCTGTTTTCTAGTGTTCTACTTCTTTATTTCCTACGAGTGCCTGATAACATACCTTTATATTTGTCTCATATTAATTTGCTCTTGAAGCTAGTATTTCAGCTCTTTTATTGCCGCATGACCAGGACAGTAGATTCACACCAGTTCCTGAAGATTGGAGGCTTCTACAGAGGTTCCTGTTGAGTCGGAGACTAATTACAGAAAGATGAGATTTAGAGCAAACGAATTATTGTTTCTAGAAACAATAGAAATCTTGGCGCGGTAAGCCAAGATTCAAACATAGGAAATACGATGTCTAGATCCACGGATAGACAAGATTCAGAACAAAGAAAATATTGTGTCAGATTATAAGGACGGAAAGATATCAGATACAGAAACAAATGGGATTTGGAACATTTAGGCCACACACACAATATTAACTGCTCAGCAGAAGGGAACAAGGTGTAATTTTCAGACTCCGCACGGGCGACAACAGATTGGGAAACCACCTATTCAACAATCTAAAGATAAGAACTACCGATGTGAGTAACTGTGGCACCGATAAAATGACTACTGAACATATGATTCCAAGATGTCCAACATATATGAACAGAGAAATCACATGTGGCCGCTGTTGCGCACATATTCTTTGGTGGCACGGATTACGCATACAAAAGTATTTATTTGTCTGATCAAAATATATTCATTTTTGAATGCATGTTTTTGGTCTTGAGGGACGGAACTCAAATTAGGCAATAAGTATTCATTCTGTGAGTTATCGCTCTTTGTATCGTTCTGAAAATCGAACTCAGCGGAGGGATTTAGACTTACTTGAATCTATTCTGTGTTTGGTTAGGAATAGATTGTTCTTGCTTCAGAATGTCTATGGCCCGAATCTATGTGTAGTTCTTGTCTATGTAGGACGAGTATGTCTTATATCTTGATATCTTAGTATGTTTAAGTGGAACTATTTTTCTTGTACTGTACTTTAAGGAGTCAGGTGTTTTTCGGCGGATGAAGAGAGGTTTAGAGTGTCCTTCGGTTGTCGATGCCTATGGCGGAAAAGTCATGTCGTAGAGCTGCCCAAGAGTTTGTGATCTCTTCAATTTATCATGGGGACGAAGATAGTTTCTTCCAGGATTGTTTAGTCTATGAGTTCCCCAGTGGTGATTCTATAACGCCGGGAGAGCGTTTGTGCTTGCTAGTGTATTCTTATGTCAAGGTAAACGTACTTTTGCTGACTTCGTTCATTCCTAGGCTTAAGATGGGCAGACGTTTACATGAATCTACCTATGTCAGTATGTCAGAACGACATATTATCTAGCAGCACTGTTTATGTTTCTATACAGCAATTATGAGGACAGATTATGCTGATGCTTGTGGAAACTTTGATATTCATGAATTGAACCTTTATGGCAGCTTAGTCGTGCATCGTTAAGGGTGAGCGATGTTTACAGGACAGGAGCCATCTTAGAATCCTACCTATTGTCAGTCATCTATCCGAGAACAGGGATGCCCCTTATTATCCGATGATGATCAAGAGATCACACTTATGTAAGGGAAATCTATTACGGGTGATTTAACATTCGGTCAGAAGATATTTGCTGAATGCTTTTTAAAGAAATATCCGCTTGGGTGCAAGCTACACTTATGCTAAAGGAAGTTCTGTCTAGGAGTCACCGTAAACATTATTGATTAACTGACATGACTAGTCAGGAAGGCCTGATGAAGATTTGCTAAACATTACATATTAACTGACATGATCAGTCAGCAAGGCCTGATGAACATTTGTATGAGATATGGAACCCTGAACGTTTGTATACTGATGTTCCATTATGATTTTCATCAACATGTATGCCAATGTATTATTGTACACCGTGAGTCAACAATATGCTATTGATGTGGACCTGTGTTCCTGTAACTGTACCCATTCCGGCAAGTGTGTGCGTCAAATTAAACTATTGAAACATCTACAGTGGTCTGGATAAGTAACTTCTAGATACGCATGAATGAGTGTTTGAACCTTCAGTCAACTCCACAGAGCAGTCACACATTCGCGTATTGACATTCATTGCAACACTCATTGTCAACACTATATTCTTGTCAGGGCCTCATTGTGTCCCAGGACAAGGTGACATGTACACCTGACACTGTGCTCGGTTGTCTGAGTTGACTATTCAGTCCCAGTACATCTTTACAACGTACACTGATAAAACACAGTATACAGCATCCAAAAATAACAGTCTTTATTATTACCACAAGAAAGAAAAGGCGTTTATTGATGTGATGAGAAGGAACCAGCTTTATCAATGTGGTAGGCCAGATTTCTGGGCTTAACCTGCACAGTGGACATTGCCAGAAGTTAACAGCTACTGATACCAGTTCGTTTTCCTGACGCCTGATACGACACACCAGCAGTGTTAGTCTACACCTGATTGACAGTTCCTCACGTGACCCATGAAGCGATTACTGTATCTAGGTCACCGCTGTTGACATTTTGCTCCGTACAGGCATAATTACATAGAACAGACAGCGTAGCACGGCAAGTTGTTTACAAGTGGACATTTAACTATGTTAGCAGAAGTATTGAACTTAGAAGTCTACACGTCAATGGTGGATCTTCTTTTGTGTTCATATTGCAGAACTATGTAATAATTTAAAACAGAGAGCTATTATTTAATAAAGTGGCAGTTTAATTTGATTGAAAACTGTACCATATTAATGTAATACTGAGCCTTCTCTGCAGACACTTCTACAACACATTGCTTTATATTATATGCATTTATATATTGTATGCTATATGTATTTATGTTTACATGTTTGCATATTATTTGTATGTCTATGTCGCGGGCCTGGTTGGGACGAGACTAGTATAAGGTATACCGAGTAATATTGGTCTTATATTAGCGTTCTATAGGGAGCAATTTTATTTATTGGAAATTTGCTGGCAACATCTGGTGCTATTTTTGTTAGTTGTGATGAGGTGTTCTTTTCTTCGTTGTTTTTGTTAATAATTTTGTGTTCCTTAGTTTTGTTTGATTTGTTTGTATTTGTAGGTCTATCCTTTCGTATCTTTCAGTTCTATACACCATTTATGTTTATACACTGTGACGTTATTTGTCTTGTTGATTTCATTGCAGTTGTCGTCACAGATTCTGTGATTATTTTCATTGATTTCTCTATTTGACTTAGTTGATTTCTGCAATTGTTTTCATATTGTCTTTTATTCTTGTCCTTTTTAATGTCTTTGGTTGACATTTGATAAGAGAGAGTTGATTACACGTATTTTATAGTATAGACCAGTACTTAATTATTATTATTGTTGTACAAGGAAGTATACAAGACCTGTGTAAGGCTTGTCTCCCACAGAGATTGGGATTGTGAACTAATTAATCAAGTTCATTGAGAACTTGCTCCTGTTTATTAGGAGATAGATTACATTTTTGGGTCAAGTTATTACTATCATTATTAGACATCATGTCTACATTGGAATACTTTATTGCACAAGGGAAATCCCTTGATAAGTCTGGTAAGGAATTAGAGGAGTTTGCAACTGCTCAATTTGCAATGGTATTAAAATCAGAAGAGAAGAAGCAAAAAGAGGAGAATAAATGGAAAGCAGAAGTTGAACAAAAGAAAATAGATGCTGAGAATTTAAGATTGCAGATGCAAGCTGAGGAGAGAAAAGCTGCTGCTGAGGAGAAAAAAGCTGCTGCTGAGGAGAGAAAGCTTCAAATGGAAGAAACAAAATTTGAAGCTGGACAAAAAAGATTAGAAAGAGAAGCTGAACAAAAGAGATTAGACAGAGAAGCTGAACAAAGGAGATTAGAAAGTGAAGCTGAACAAAAGAGATTAGACAGAGAAGCTGAACAAAAGAGATTAGACAAAGAAGCTGAAGCTGAGGAGAGAAAGGCAATAAGAGAACATGAACATCAAAAAGAACTGTTAACATTTGAATTAGAAAAATTGAAATTGACAAATATGAGTAATGTTAATCAGTCAAATGGTAACAGTGGTAAACCCTTTACTTATAAGGTCAAGGTACCAGCGTTCAATCCTTCCAGTGACGATATTACATTCTGGCTGGATAGATTTGAACGCTCTTGTCGAGCTCATAATGTGGATAAATCACAGTATGCTAATCAATTGTCCGAAAATTTGAAATGTGATTCACTGACTAGTTTGAGTTTGGTTGAAGAGTCTGACAAAGATAATTATTATGTTATTAGAGCGGCTTTGTTAAAAAAAATATCAGTTAACTGAGGAAGGTTACCGAATTTTGTTTAAGAAAATGGTACCTGAATCAGGGGTGGAATTCTCAGAATTCATTGCAAGGACACGTCTTACATTTAATCGTTGGATTGAGTTGTCCAAAACAGAAAAGACATATGAAGCCCTTATGGAATTGTTGCTCAGGGACAAGATTATGTCATGTGTTAATAAACCCTTCTTGGAATTCCTACATGAGCGTAAACCCAAGACACTAAAAGAAATGCAAGAATATTGTGACCAATACGTCACTGCACACCCCGACATAACTCTTAGCAACACTAAGATTAAAGAGAGTATGCCAGTTGCATCAGCAACACCATACAACCCTAATTATTCACACAAATTTCAGGGACAACAAAACAAGTTTGGGAAAAAAGGTAACCATAATAGTTATCAAAACCAAGGAAACCAATCATTTCAGGGTTCTTCTGCGAAGAACTGGAGACAAGCTGACAGCCCTCGATACAGAGGTGGTCATAATTATAGGCATTTCCGCAGAGGAAGTCAATATAGGAACTATCCAAGTCATCCATCTTGGAGACAACAAGACCATAACTATAGAGATACTCATTATAGTGAATATGATAATGGTAACTATGAGAATTATGACTCAAACCCAAATAGGGGTTACAATAGAGGGAATAATAATGATTACAGAGGCAATAATAATCGAGGTAGATCCCAATACAAAAACATAAATCTCATTATCATGCAAACTCTGCACAGCAGGAGTCACATGAAGCCTATAAGCAGACTAAAGATAATAATGATGCTAATAATATGGCTTGTTCCGCTTTTGATTTTGGGAGAGCATCTCAGTGCCCCCAATGCAAAACATTATTTGAACCAACTACGGTGTCCACTTTAAGTTGTGGCCATCCTCTTCCCGCTCTTCCTGCGTCAATCGCGCATGATGGAAGAGGTTCTCTTGTCTTGAATAGAGGTTTAGTTGATGGTACTCCAGTCGCAGTTCTTTTCGATTCGGGGTGCACCACCATTGGAGTGAGGCAGTCGCTTGTAGATCCTTCTCGTGCCACTGGGAAAGTAGTCAAATGTGTAACATTTGGCGGCACCTTAGAGAAAAACTCTACTGCTATCCTTAGGATTGCTACTCCTTTCTTTACAGGAGATGTACACGCATGTCTTCTGCCGAATCCGATCGCTGATCTTATCATCGGTCGTATTCACGGAGTCAAAGAATGCACTCCACAACAAATTTCCGTTTGGGAAAAACAGAATATGCAAACCGCTAATGCTGTAGTCACTAGAGCTCAAGCTCTTAATGTGCCTCAATCTTCACCAACTGAAGATAATGAAGTGCATAACCAAGATGATCCCTTGGTAATTTCTCGTGACTCATTTATAAAGAAGCAAGAAGAGGATCCGACTCTAAAGAAATTCTTTACTCTTGCAACGAAAGGTGATCCGAATAAAGATACAAAGCGTAAATCTTGGATTACAATGAAGAATGGCGTACTTGTACGTATGGTGCAAGACTCCGACAAGTCAAGTCATTCTCAGATTCTTGTGCCCAAGAATTTGAGAGTTAAAATCTTACAACATGCACACGACTCTCAGTGTGCTGGACATATGGGTTTTTCCCGTACAAAGTCAAGAGTTCTTGCGGCTTTCTTTTGGCCTTTTGTGAATAAAGACGTACGGATTTATTGTCAATCTTGTATAGTATGTCACAAAATTAAATCCAAAGGTCCACGCCATGCTGCACCTATTCAGGCTGCAGACATTCCTATTCAACCATTTCAGAAAATGGCGATAGACATCATTGGTCCATTTAAGATCAAATCTGCTAGAGGACATCAGTTTATCTTAACGTGTGTGGACATGTGCACACGTTGGCCAGAGGCTATTCCTCTGAAGAGCATTACTACTGCTGATATTGCAGATGCTCTTTGGCTCATATTTTCTCGTCTGGGATTCCCCGGAGAAATATTATCAGACCATGGCACCCAACTAATATCGGATACCATGTCTCAAGTGATGTCGACTCTGCAGATAGAGAGATCTTTGAGTAGTATCTATCATCCTATGTCCAATGGGATGGTCGAACGGCTAAATAGAACACTCAAGAACTTATTAGGGAAGATAACTGAGGATCATCCTCAAGATTGGGATAGGGTTTTACCCGCGGCCCTCTTCGCTTACAGAGAGGTCCCCAATGAACATACAGGATTTTCTCCCTTTGAACTTGTCTTTGGCGCGCGACCGCGCGGCCCTATGTCTTTGCTTCATGATCTCATAACCGCTGATAATATTACCGATGACACAAAATCTTCTTACGAATATGTCATCGCGCTGAGACAAAAGATTATCGAAGCATGCAAATTGGCAACTTCTTCTTCTGAGTTTGCTAAGGAGAAAGCAAGACAATTTGCCAATAAGAAAAGAACCTTACGACAACTTTGTCCTGGTGACAAAGCATTTGTTTTGCTACCTTGTAGGGAAAACAGACTTCTTATTTCTTGGAAAGGTCCGTACGATATAATCTCGAAAATTTCCGATGTTGACTACATTGTCGATATTGATGGGAAGCATAAAACCTTCCACATCAATATGCTTACGGAATTCCATGAACGTCCGGATTATTTACAGCCTATTTTCCAGGCAACGGACGATTCACCAGTCCAACATGGTCATTACTCATCACTGTCTGTAATACAGGATGAGGAAACAAGTTTTTCGGATGTTAATCTTCCGCTTCCGATGATTCCACTTCATTCTAGTGAATCATGGAAAAACGTTACTGTTTCTCCGGATTTATCTCTTGGAGAACAGCGACAAGTTTCGGCTATGTTACAAACATTTCAGGATGTCCTTACTGACATTCCTGGACAAACTCATGTCATTGAACATGACATTATTCTAACTGACCATAATCCTATTAGAGTCAGACCTTATCCTATTCCTATACATTTTCAAGCACAGGTTGAGAAGGAGTTGGATGAGATGATAGATTTAAAAATAATTGAACCATCCACTTCTGCGTATTCTTCGCCGATGGTTATTGTCCGTAAAAAAGACAATAACATACGTCTTTGCGTTGACTATCGCAAATTGAATCAAGTCACGAAGTTTGATGCTGAACCTATGCCTTTACTAGAAGAGCTACTTACTAAGCTTTCTAAATCTCATTTTTTCACTAAACTAGATTTATCTAAAGGATATTGGCAAGTTCCTTTATCTGAACACGCCAAACCTTTTACTGCTTTTTCTACTCCTAGAGGCCTTTTTCAATGGAATTTCATGCCTTTCGGCCTTATGAACGCACCAGCTACATTCGTACGCATGATGCGTCGAATTCTATCTTATCGGTCAGATGTCATTGCGTATCTAGACGACATCTGTCTTTTTAGCGATACTTGGGAAGATCACTATTCAGGGTTAGTTGAATTACTATCTACTCTACGCGAGTATAACCTGACAGCGAAACCATCTAAAGCCTGCATTGGTTTTAGCAAAATTTCTTTTTTAGGCCATCGAGTGGGTCATGGTTTCCTAAAGACAGAGGACCATCATACAAATAAGATACTTAACATTTCTATTCTTAAGACTAAAAAGCAAGTGCGAAGTCTCTTAGGTCTCATACAATTTTATGGAAGATTCATTCCGAATCTTTCTTCGATCATGGCACCTCTTTCTTCCTTGCTAAAAAAAGGGTCTCCTAATATAGTCCATTGGACTCAAGAATGTCAATCCTCTTTGGATAAGATCAAAACTATGTTTTTTACTGAACCTATTTTAGTGTTACCTACTAAAGATAAGACATTTGTTCTTCGTAGTGACGCTTCATCCACTGGGATTGGAGCGGCACTAATGCAAGAGTACTCTGGAACTCTGCATCCTGTAATGTATATTTCCAGAAAGCTTAATGCTGCAGAAAGGAATTATTCGATTTTAGACCGTGAACTGTTGGCTATGGTATGGTCAATTCTCAAATTAAAAGATTCCTTCTAGGCGCACATTTTATAGTAGAAACCGATCAGAAAGCTCTTACAGCTATTCAGAGTAAAAATTTGAAGAGTTCGAGGTCTACTCGATATGCAATTGCTCTTCAACCTTTTCATCTTTCGGTACGAGCTATCCGTGGATCAGATAATGTGATGGCAGACATTCTGTCTAGATGCCCACATGATTCCACTTAACTGTTGAGTCTTGGACTTCTTAACACTTCCAACTCGACAACAGATTTTTCTTTTCTATATCAAGATAGATACGCATTGTAATTCATAATGACACTACGTTCAGTGATATATATTCACCGGTACTCGTTGATGATTTTTCTTTTTGTCAATCACGTACTTAGAATGCTTAAACTTAAATTGTTATATGCATTGTATCATTGCAAGTATAGTAGTATGCGTTGGTGACACCTCCCTGGAAACACGTATGCTTAAGAGAAAGGCTTTCTCTGAGAGATTGAGATTTTACATTAATCTGGCTTAAATAATTCCAGATATTTCTCATCTGCGCAGTATTTATGCGTTGGGAGCCTATTGTATGTTGCTCTCAGATGAAAAAAAAAATGATTTTCATTTTTTTCCCAGGGGGTGTGGTAATCTATTGCGCACATGTTCTTTGGTGGCACGGATTACGCATACAAAAGTATTTATTTGTCTGATCAAAATATATTCATTTTTGAATGCATGTTTTTGGTCTTGAGGGACGGAACTCAGATTAGGCAATAAGTATTCATTCTGTGAGTTATCGCTCTTTGTATCGTTCTGAAAATCGAACTAAGCGGAGGGATTTAGTCTTACTTGAATCTATTCTGTGTTTGGTTAGGAATAGATTGTTCTTGCTTCAGAATGTCTATGGCCCGAATCTATGTGTAGTTCTTGTCTATGTAGGACGAGTATGTCTTATATCTTGATATCTTAGTATGTTTAAGTGGAACTATTTTTCTTGTACTGTACTTTAAGGGGTCAGGTGTTTTTCGGTGGATGAAGAGAGGTTTAGAGTGTCCTTCGGTTGTCGATGCCTATGGCGGAAAAGTCATGTCGTAGAGCTGCCCAAGAGTTTGTGATCTCTTCAATTTATCATGGGGACGAAGATAGTTTCTTCCAGGATTGTTTAGTCTATGAGTTCCCCAGTGGTGATTCTATAACGCCGGGAGAGCGTTTGTGCTTGCTAGTGTATTCTTATGTCAAGGTAAACGTACTTTTGCTGACTTCGTTCATTCCTAGGCTTAAGATGGGCAGACGTTTACATGAATCTACCTATGTCAGTATGTCAGAACGACATATTATCTAGCAGCACTGTTTATGTTTCTATACAGCAATTATGAGGACAGATTATGCTGATGCTTGTGGAAACTTTGATATTCATGAATTGAACCTTTATGGCAGCTTAGTCGTGCATCGTTAAGGGTGAGCGATGTTTACAGGACAGGAGCCATCTTAGAATCCTACCTATTGTCAGTCATCTATCCGAGAACAGGGATGCCCCTTATTATCCGATGATGATCAAGAGATCACACTTATGTAAGGGAAATCTATTACGGGTGATTTAACATTCGGTCAGAAGATATTTGCTGAATGCTATTTAAAGAAATCTCCGCTTGGGTGCAAGCTACACTTATGCTAAAGGAGGTTCTGTCTAGGAGTCACCGTAAACATTATTGATTAACTGACATGACTAGTCAGGAAGGCCTGATGAAGATTTGCTAAACATTACATATTAACTGACATGATCAGTCAGCAAGGCCTGATGAACATTTGTATGAGATATGGAACCCTGAACGTTTGTATACTGATGTTCCATTATGATTTTCATCAACATTTATGCCAATGTATTATTGTACACCGTGAGTCAACAATATGCTATTGATGTGGACCTGTGTTCCTGTAACTGTACCCATTCCGTCAAGTGTGTGCGTCAAATTAAACTATTGAAACATCTACAGTGGTCTGGATAAGTAACTTCTAGATACGCATGAATGAGGGTTTGAACCTTCAGTCAACTCCACAGAACAGTCACACATTAGCGTATTGACATTCATTACAACACTCATTGTCAACACTGTATTCTTGTCAGGGCCTCATTGTGTCCCAGGACAAGGTGACATGTACACCTGACACTGTGCTCGGTAGTTTGAGTTAACTATTCAGTCCCAGTACATCTTTACAATGTACACTGATAAAACACAGTATACAGCATCCAAAAATAACAGTCTTTATTATTACCACAAGAAAGAAAAGGCGTTTATTGATGTGATGAGAAGGAACCAGCTTTATCAGTCGCCATCAAACCTTTCCTGGAAAAACTCTAAGGAGATGCAAAGAACCGAAGGCAGTCAACACTTTTCTCAGAAAATATTGTAGTAGACGTCTGAGAGTGTACGAAGAAGAAGATAATATAGGAAATGTATCTATAGAGCAATCACGTAAAGCTACAATTCAGAACATAAGAAACTGGAGACGAAATATGGAGAGCTAAGATTCAGGAGATAGGAAATCCAACCTGGAAACAACCAACGAAAAGCCAACATTCCGACATGAGAAACCTGTACACTATAACTTTATAAAAGTCAAGATTAAAAACATATGAAATGTTGTATCTAGAGACTAAAGCACGAAAAGCCAAGACTCAGAACACATAAAATCTTGAGATTAAGCCAAGGTTCAGAATCTAGGAAACATCATATCTGAACATTATATACGGACAATCAAGATTCATATCACCGATACCAAAATTCAAACTTAGGAAATAGTGTTTCCCGAGTATAAGAATGGAAAGCCAAAGATTCACGGAAAGCTAAAAGTTAGAACAGCAACAGCATAGTGTAAAAAAACAAAACAATAAACACATTTAGAAGAATCCGTGACCGTATTGTAGATAATGCAAAGAAATAAAGAAGCAAAGAAATAAAGAAGAAAAACAAATAAAGAATTTCTTCAACTCAAAAAATCCACAACAACGATCACTACATGACAAAAATTAGAATGAGATAGCTGAAGCGCGTTGTTAAGAATGAAAACTAACAGAGCGACCAGAAAAACAATTGTAATGGGAGAATTCAGTTCACAAGACTACAGAGAATCTCAGGAGAGGTGAATTAAGTTCATGAAAATGAACGTGAAACACTGCACTTGTCTATTAGCTAGAGACGATCGAGCGTCGAGGGAGATGGATACAAGTGTTTTGTCGCAAAGTCTTGAGTACACCAAAAGCTGTATGAGAAAAACAATGAGCTTAACCCTCCTTACCCACGGAGCACTTTGGGGCTACATACTGCGGTACACTATGCTCCCAGGGGGTCTTCAGATACGCCTGCTTGGCAATAGTCACATTTCCTCATGTCTACACTTTACGCTATATTGTGGTAGGTTTTGATGTTATTAAGTGTGGTTGCTAGGTTACTTAGTGTACTGAATGAGGTCAGCTGTGAAGGTCCCTGAGGATAACAGTTTATGTGAGTTTACAGAGTACCTTACTACTACCACCTATGACCTCAAGCAGACTTATTTGTGATTTATATGACTGATAGCTACGTTTAATGTCTAGGGTAATGAAATGTGGTGTGCTGGTAATTAAGTACACAAACACACACACACAAACACTAATATTAAGCTCTATGATCAATTCAATTAACACTGTGTTTAAAATTTAGAAATTACAATTTTTTCAAATTTATTTTGTCCTGAACCAAGTTTTTCTTCTGGTCAGGACTTTTAAATCAATATGAATTAATGTCAATAGAAGTACATATAATTGAATAATCACATGAAAGGTCTGTACATATATATATATATATATATATATATATATATATATATATATATATATATATATATAATATATATATATATATATATATAATATATATATATATATATATATATATATATAAGTTAAATTTGCTAATATTGGTACTAACTAAAGTCTTTAGGAAAACTAATGCTGGATGTCGGGTCGGGGTATTTGCATCATACCCAGTCTTTGGTTAACAATGTCATTTGCTCCTTATACAGGATTAATGGTGGACAAAAAGTTTCTTATTTTTCACAATGTAGTTTAAATTATAATTTTGTAGTTGATGAATCTCAGCAAGCCAGGTCTTTAATACTTAACTGGCCTGTGACGATGAAGGAAAGTTGTTCCTTAGGCCTACTCCTCACATGCTCTGAGGTAGTATGGTAGGCATCTCATTTCATACAAAGTTAGACTTCTCCAGAACATCTGGCACTAGCACAGTGCCAGACAAAGAAACTCTGAAACCACAAAATTAGGCTATGTCTTAACATACTACCTAATCCACCATGTTTACAAGCAATAATACATGTAATTAAAAGACAGGGTCAGATCTCTCTGACCGACCCAGCACATCTACATCAAGGCTGTTATCAAGTAGCACTAGTTTCCCATTCCTCTCCTCTATGGACTGCACTGCATCTGAAATATTTTCATTAATCTCTTTTTTTCCATATAATAAGGTGGGTGATATATTTCCACCTGAAAATAAACATCTGTATTCTACATTTCTGATATTGTATCATATTATAATTCAACCTCTAGGCCCTGGACAGTCGACTGGGGACCTAGAATAAGTACTCGCTTGTCGTAATCATTTTTCATTATATGGCAGTATCAATCACTCAGAATTGTTTAATAAAAGGTTAATAATTTTAGCCTTACCACAATTCAGAATAAAACACACAGATACGCTGAAATAGCACAAACTCAGCTGAGCTGCTGGCTAGACTAGGGCGTCCCACTATTATTAGTATATATTCAATGGACAACAACTTCTTAGCCTCAACGATCTGCTCGTATGGACAGTCTTAAAAAAAATGGCAACTTGCCGGCAAATTTTTCAATAATCTTAACTGTCTCGTCCAATGAGAGTATTGCCCCTTCTAGAATTTAAAATTTGAAACTAACTATCCAATTTTTTTGGTCAAATGTGTAGTGTATTTCTGTCGGTCGGTCTGTCCGAACTTGTCATTTCCCAAGTTTGGACTTGGTTTTGGGCCCAACTACAAAAAAACTATTCAAATTTTTCCCTCACCCACTTCTTAAATTTCTACTGCGAAGATATTTTTAGATTCTCTCCTCCTTGTCTCCCCCTTGTTTACATGTACTTGTTTTTCTGCCTTCGTCTCAAGGACGCGTCAAATGTAACTTTAGTGAATGCAAAACTAACATGTGTTTGCGAGTCTGCATCGAAGAAATCAGTCTTTTGTCAATAACTTCCGAATTATCTGTCCGTCTTTTTATTTGAAAGCATATTATTTGTCAGGAAAAGATAGGCTATCAAACTAGCTAATTTGTGTGATTCTAAACCTATTAATAAGAAATTCCATATTTTTTCCATGTTAGTCTTGAAATCTTTACTACCACGCGTTCACTTCTTTTCCATGTGCTGTCCAGCTATTTTCGAGAGTTTTACGTCATTCTAAATAAGAGCTAAGTCTGTTTTCGTAACCAATTGACTACATGTTCTTACTTTACCTCGTATTTCAAACACTAACTACGAGTTCGCGCGAATGTTAGGCTTAGATTCAACCGCTTGCAGACAGCATCATTTTTTTCTTTTCTCCTTTCCTACCCCGTCTAAACGAGTAGGCCTTTCGCGTCCCCATGTTATAATTAGTTTTTTTCTTTTTCCAATGACACCAGAAAACGATAGTACGATCTACCAAATCAACGCGCTTGTGGCGTAGGCGAAAAAGCCGCAGCTTAACTTAACTATATTTTATCCCCACAATTTATTTTAACTTTTATCTTTATAAATGGAGGATTTTAGCGCTGTATCAATGTATTCCATCACATATATCATTATCGTCATCATCACTATCATCACCATCGTCATCACCATCGTCATCATCACCATCATTATTGTCATCATCAACCTTATCGCCAGCATTATTATCCTTTTCGTTCTCATTATCATGTTTACTATCATTACCATTATCATATTCATCAGGCATTCTGCCGTCTGAAATAAACAACCTTGTCTTATTTATCACATCTTTTCCTTAATGGAACGATCAGTTCTCTAGCTGGCTCTCCTAGCAAGACATAAACCTGCTGTCTTGCAGGAAGCTTTCGGACAGTCGAAGGCTAAGGAAGGCAACCCGATAGAAAAACATGTTCATATTGGATGCACTAGGCCTATCGAAATAGTGCAACGTAATTTTCTTGACGAAGACATCACAAATGAAGCGTAAGTGGTGCACATCCAAGGGGTCCGCCAGGCGGTGACAGCGCTGGAACAGAGAAAGCACATATTGCCTTTACAAGTACCCTTCCTGGACAAACTCAACGGAGATATCAACAATCTCAGGCTGACCATCGCTTTCTTTAAACTTATTCAAACTGATTTTCTTAAAGTGAACTAAGATGAAGAATACATTACAGTAAAATGTGAATAATTTATTTTGATTTCATTATTTTTCTTTTGTTTTAATTAATAAAGTTAGACAAAAGGCCATTCACCCTGATTTCTAAATCGTCTCCCACATCAACATATGCCGACCAGGTGAGCTTCCGACATTCGGAAAGAAATTAATTGCTTGTTTACCGAAACGTCGGAAGTGCTAGGAGAATTATTGCCTTTCTGTGTATCAGCTTGTATTTCATGGAGCCAGTATAATTATCTATAAAATAAAAAAAGGAAAACAAAACAAAAAAATACGTTTCCAGATTATCTTAAAAAAATGTATAAGTTTTGTTTTAAAAGCCCGCGTCTGCCAAGATAATGTATTTAATGGGAGCAAGATAAACGTAGATAGTAGCATCTGGTTTTGTCGCAAAAATTTATCGTGATGGCAAAAAGATGTACATGTGTAAACTTTATATTGTATAATAGTGTGTTTACCATAATAAGTGTCACAGTACATGTTGACGTAATGTCTCTGTCATTTCATAACTCACGTAAATGAATTGTAAGCAGTTATTTAAATTATATATATATATATATATATATATATATGTATATATATATAAAGATATATATATATATATATATATATATATATATATATATATATATATATATATATATATATATATATACACAGTATATAACTGACTTCAGGTGTGGACGAGTTGAGGTGGATTTATAAAAAGGGAAAACATTTTTTTTCCTTAAATTTTTATATATATTAAAAAAAAATTTTCCCCTACAGCAGTATTGGTAGTTTTTCAGTTGTTAGCCTGATCTACGATTTTTATGGTTTAAGTCGTCTGTGTTAGGACCTTTTGCCAGGTAACAGCAGCGATAGATTAGATAACGGATAACAGGGAGGTTCTGTCGTAAATTTTTAAAAGATAGGTCAGAAGATATTTATGGTCCCGCTGAGCAGAGGTGATAGTGGTAAATAAGTGAGGTTAAAGTTATAGGAATTAGATTTCACGAGTGAATAGTTTAAGGGTAGAATCTGTCTCTGGATTGAGAAGATACTCTAGTCCAGCCTATCTTTACGACTGTAATTTATTATAAGACAACCCTACTCTCCATACATGTAACATATACGTTTAACCACTCACACACACACAAATATGTGACTACAAGACACAACCGCGAAAAACTATGGTTACTGGGTATGGGTTTGACCAACACACAAAGTTTAGTTAGTTTGTTGTTTATTATCATTTAAACTTCACAACATCGAATATCAAAAGAATCAAATACATCAAAATTACGTATAGAGAATTAACAGAATGCTTATGCCCACCCCTCGGTGAGATGATAAGAACCCAACCAAGTTAATAACCCCAAAGGTCTAAAGGTTAGCAATAGGTTACGGTTTATAGACAGTAAAGTGAGCAAAATTCTTAATACGTGCTACCCCGTAAAGTAAACAATTGTTAAAGCCAAATAAGATAGTTTTGTACAAGCTACATTAACAAGAAAATATTCAATCTCTCTCTCTCTCTCTCTCTCTCTCTCTCTCTCTCTTACGTGGCCACGTTCTCTCTTTCCTTACCTAATCTGGTGTCATTTCAAGTCATGTATAACTATCCTGGATATAGTTATCGATATTGGTAATGTCAGGTTTCAGTGGCAAACTTGGCCCCAGTACAGCCTTAACAGTAACTTTATAAAGGTAGACGCCAAGTTTGGTGAGATAATCCTGGATCGATATTGTCACCTTGACTAGTTAATGCTAGAAGAATCGAGATATAGTGTTCACTGCAAGGAATGGAAAACGAATACTTCTGGTATTTGGACCCAGCTAGTTGCTACAAATTGTTACTGATGCTGGTATGCGATTGATTAGATAGATCCTACCGGCTAACTCTGGTGGGTGCCGATTCTGAAATAGCGTGACTGGTTTGGATAAATATCCTCTTATAATAAAACGACTATCAGAAGTCGCGAGAACAGTTATTGTTATTTCACCACAATGGGCTGATAAAAATGCAAGAAAATATATCTGGGTATTTGGTAAGTCCTGTTAAAATTTTACTTATTAAAATGTTCGTTCGTCTCTGTGGCCCGTCCTGTTCACAACTGAAACTTGGAGACGCGTCAGCCAACAGAAGACAACTTTACTTCCACTCAGTAAAAAAATCGAGATACGGCCCAAGATATGGCCAAGTAAAAACGCTGGTCGCCGTTGAACAAGTTGCCTAAAGGATATAGGAACATTATGAAACACTTACTGCTAATAATATCTACATATATATATATATATATATATATATATATATATATATATATATATATATATATATATATATATATATATATATATATATACAGAGAAGGGGACGAGACATCTCTCATCCTCTCCGTCATCTGTGATTAAGTTAAAAGGCGCACGTTATGTCTAGCCTATCCTGTCTGGTCAGTTATTATTGAATCTTTAACCAATATCGCACTTATACAAATATCGCTTGTCATTACTAGCTATTTGTTTCGCCACATGATATTACACTAGTCACTTATATAATTA
Organism: Oreohelix idahoensis; assembly: GCA_024509875.1. Classification (NCBI taxonomy): domain Eukaryota; kingdom Metazoa; phylum Mollusca; class Gastropoda; order Stylommatophora; family Oreohelicidae; genus Oreohelix; species Oreohelix idahoensis. Next base: position 167,096 of record JAMPIV010015249.1, on the reverse strand, counting down.
CACTTAATGAATTAGAAGTGAATTTTATTCCATCAATTATCAGTCTCCTAGTGTATTTATTAGTCAACTAAACCGTCTCTTTCTGGGTGACAGCGGGTGATTAAATCTACATTACAACTGAAACATCTGGAATAAAAATAGCTATGCGTTATTTAATTCGCTGGTCTTAACACCTAGAAAATCCCAGGGAATTATAATGGTAAACTTAACACATCAAATCACGTAAATGCAAATTTTTATTACCACAGTCAGAAATGAAACAATCTCCACGAAATGCTAATAACACACTTTCACAATGGCTCTAGAATAACGATTTAGATTATCCAAAAAAATCTGAGCGACAACTGATAATGGTTAGAAAAAGACGCGGTTTATATAGGATCATCGTATTTTGATCTCAGAAGGCTGTTACTTTTCGCACTTCTCGTGCATAGCAGAAATTCAGGAAACTATTCCCCTGATCAAGGGTTCTCGTTCACTTCTGTCGGCCGCTGCTAACGACAACAAAGATTAATCTATGTAGCGGGCTCCGGTCTGCAAATTGTCCTGTTTCTCGAGATCAAAGAGATACATTTCCCTGAATGAATGGACATCACAGGATTTGCTCCCCTCATAGAGAAACTTCAAAAGCTGTTACCTACCACGTGTTTTTGCACGTGCTATCTGCCAGTTATCATAATATTGACTAATCAGCTCGCGGGAGAGACTCACGTAAACAAACGTAATTCGCTCCCTTGAATGAATGACAGTTTGCGGAGTTTGTAAGCAAGCTCGCAAGCTCGTTTGGCATGGTCAAGTAGACAAAAAAGAGACATGGATTAAAATGTGAGTCAGTCAGAAATTGCGTGGTTTGGCTTTAGCAAATGATAGGCATTAAATGGGAAAGCAAAGGCTGTCAGATTACTGTATCACTATTTACATTTCCACGTCACAGTACGTCCGGGCTTTGAAGATGTGAAACCATTTCATATCTTATTTATGGAAATAGAGGTACTGTCATCCGCAGTGTCAGAGTGATTGCTATCTTCCACTTCATCATCCTCCTCCATGCTCCAATTTCGACTCATAAAATCCGCTCCTACATTCTCTTTTCCTGGTATATATTGTACTTTAAATGAGTACACACTTAACAGCAAAGCCCAACGCACAATCTTTGCGATTAATTCCTTATTGGCTCCAAGAAAGGCTAATGGAGCATGGTCTGTCTGCACCATGAATGAAACGCCATAAAGGTATTCGTGATGTCTTCTTATTCCATTCACGAGTGCTAAACATTCCCTCTCCACGTCGAATAATTCCTTTCTGCTGTATTCAATTTGCGGCTGCCGTATGCAACTGGAAAGAACAGGTTCGGATTCTTGTCATCTGCCTGAAGCAGTGTTGACCCGATTCCTTGTCCTGAGGCATCTACACGCAAAGTGAAAGGTTTCTTAAGGTCAGGTAACCTGAGAATTGGGTATTTGGATAGACGTTCCTTGAGAGTGACGTAATCGTTTTCACACTCTGCGTTCCAAATAACTTTATCGGGTTTTCCCTTCTTTGTGAGGTCAGTAAGGGGTGCTGTCAGGCCATTACAGTTTTTAATGAACTTTTGGTAGTATGCAGACAGTGATAAGAACGAACGTGTGTCTCTCTTTGTTTTAGGCCTCTTCGCTGCACGTATTTTCTCTACGTTTTTGGCAACTGGCCACATGCAACCTTGAGAAATAGTATGCCCTAGGAAGTCAAGCTTTTCAAAACCGATTAAACATTTGCCAGGTCGGGCGGTGAGGCTAGCTTTCTGTAGTCTCCTGAGGAGCATAGCGACCGTAGCAACATGTTCTTCGTAGTTGCTCGTTGCAATCAGTATATCGTATTTGGAACCGACGACAAGATCATAAATGTGGACCTGATGCCAAGATCACTAATGTGGAACTGATGACTAGATCACTAATGTGGAACTATGAAAAGATCATTAATGTGGAACTGATAACAAGATCACTAATGTGGAACTGATGACAAGATCACTAATGTGAAACTGATGACAAGATCACTAATGTGGAACTGATGACAAGATCACTAATGTGGAACTGATGACAAGATCACTAATGTGGAACTGATGACAAGATCCCTAATGTGGAACTGATGACAAGATCACTAATGCGGAACTGATGACAAGAACTAGACAAGTACCAGAGGAACCAGACATTAGAAGACGCTGGAAATGGATAAGACAAAACAGTGAAGAAACTTGTTGATAGCATTACCAGGCAGTCCTTGTTCTGGAATCCCCCAGAGTAAGAGAGGTAGTGGAAGATCAAAGAACATATGAAGAGAACTGACGAGAAAAATGAAAATGATTAAAAAGACGTTAGAAAGACCTTGAACTGATAGCAGGAAGACGTGGAACAAGTTTGTTGAAGGCTTATGCTTCATTGGAAACTCAAACAGGATAATGACTTGATGCATACTTAGTGGATGGAAAAGGGAGACGCAGTTTCTTCTTTTTTCTCACCAGCACAGAATACGGAGCAAACACATTCACACACACACACACACACACACACACACACACACACACACACACACACACACACATATATATATATATATACATACATACACATACACAAGCGAACACATTGAGAAGAGAAATGGATAAAGAAATGAAAGAGAACATGAAAACAGGGAATACCAGTGACCGGATGGCACAGAACACGAGGACTTCAACATTTGTTGAAGCCATGTGCCTGAGATGCTGGCTGATAATGACGATGATGATCATAATGATGATGATACTAATGATGATAATTATGATTTACTATTCTGCTAGACATTACTGTAAAATGGTTTTCTTTTTCAACTATCACCTTTACTTTATTTTTGGATTATTGACGAAAGTAGTGACATGAAAAATACATTTTAACAATTACAGAACTTCATTTCCAGTAAAAGCTCTCAGCTAAAACCTTCTTGCTAATTTTAAGTTTTGTCTGGAAAGTCAACGCGACAACTTGACGATTCGTTTTTCTGAAGAGGAACTTCACACGAGAAGTGATCGGAAAAGTGATGGCAACAGTCGGGATAATTATTATTGCAAGGGAATTTAGTGCTGAGTGAAGTAGTGGAAGTTATTCTCGTGTTAAATTAGAATAAATGGCCCCTGCTTATTTTTTTTTTTTTCATTATCATGCTAGTCTGTTTTTATTTTTAAAATGTCAATTCTGTTTCCAAGTTTAAAGTCAAGTGCGTCTCGGAACTGAGGAACACGTGTAGACAGAGGACTGATAAATCTTTAAGTGTTCCTGTTGAGGGAGGACTTTCAGTGTTCTGGTTGCCTAGGCAATAATAGATCATTGGCCTTTAACGATTCATTGAGGCTAAGGGAGAGTAGGGCTCCTATTCGTGTGGGCCTTCGGACACTGTCCCACTGTCCGAATGCCCAACAGGTCAGTTTACTCGTGGTCCCTGTATTAAATGAAAGAGCGAGAAGATAAATACAAGTTTCAAAAGACCTTCCCTGTAAAATATGATAAATATAGAGGTAGTACCATCATTGAAACTGTCGTAAGGGTGTGAAGTGTTAGAGACTTCACTGCAATATGTCCATCTTTATGAGGTGAGGTGACATAGTTCTCGCTGTCTTTGCCTCAAAAGCAGAGTCAGGTAAACATTTACAGTTCTGCGGACTCGAACGCGACCCTAGCATTTTTTGGTCGCGGGATCCTAAAGCTTTTTCCCTAGCGGCAAGCGCAGAAACAACGTAGACAGTCTATTCACGGTAATCCAAAATTCAGTTCAAAGGAAATATTGTGTAGGAGAATAATTGATTGATTTTGTATTACAATTTACATCATTGCACTCCGGGCAGACCCATAGATGCTCAGTCTCCTTCAGGAAATATCGAAGGGACATGAATATTAATTGTTCCTGTTGCTTGCTGGTTCTCGTATACTCGCCGGATACATCCTCTCATACGTCCATCCCTGATACGTGCATCCGTTGTAGAATATAGCTTCATTTAGTAGCAAAAACAGTTATAGTCTGAAGAGAAACTTCACAAGATAAGTGATCAGAGAAGTGAAGGCAACAGTTGGGATAATTATTTTTAGAATGGAATTTAGTACTTTAGTGAGCTCTCGGTAATGAGTGAAATAGCGGGAGTTGTTCACGTGTTAAATTAGAATAAATGGCGCCAACTCTATTTTCCCATCATGCTATTCCTTTTAAAAAATCAATTGCCTGGTTTAAAATCTAGTGCGTCACGCAACAGAGGAACCGTTGTAGAGAAAGGTTTGATAATTTTTTAGTGTTCCTGTCAGAGGCTGATTTTTCGTGATCTGGTCTCCCAGGCAATAATGGGTCATTGGCCCTTAACGACTCATGGAGTGTAGGAAAGAGTGGGACCTTCTACTGCTGTTATTCTTTGGGCATTATCTAATTGCCGGACTGGCCAGTTCGCTCCTGCTTTCTGTATTAAATGAACGAGACTGAAAACAAAAGTTTGAATTTACCTTCGTTGAAAAATAAGGTACTCCGTGCCCTGCAAGGAACACATGAGTTAGTGTAATCTCTTTAAGAGCAACTACAAAGCTGGCTCCATGCTCCGTTAGGGGCGCCAAGGAGAAAGGAGAAGATACGTAGTCCCATAGCAGAAACTGCCGTATCGGGAGTAAAGTGTGAGAGACATAACTATACTAGTCCCAGCTTTATGAGGTGGGATTACCGGTTCGCTTCCTAGCTGCCTTCACCTTCCCTAACTCAAGCGCAGAGTCAAGTACCTATTCACAGTTGGGTAGACAGGAGTGTGAGCATACAAGGTTTTGAATCCTGCATCCGTTAATTGTCTCGGAAGGAAAGCGGTCTAACAGCACAGCCAATCTTCTGAACTGCCTAGGATAAAAGAAAAAGAGGAAGAACAAAACCACATGAAGAAGAGAACTGGGGGTAGACACTAAATGACCTTGAACCGATGGCACAGGAAAGGAAGGCTTGAAACGTAGTGTCACGAGTTGTTCGTGACCTTTGTTCTTCAGGAAGTTGTAAGGCAATGATGCTATCTATCATTCTGACAACGAATGCTCATTTTTCTTTTTCTTTCTTTCGTTCTTTCTTATTTATTTCTTTGTTTGTTTGATGTTGTTGAAAGGGTATTACTGTTATATTTAACAGCTAATCGTATATAACTCCCATATTTATAATTTACAGATGGTTGAACGAGGTTCTGAGAAATTCATGGTTTTCTACCTAAGAAAAGAACCATTTCTTAAGAAAATACAACTCGAAATCAAAATACACCTGTTTAGAATGTGTTGATTTTAACATATTTAGATTCAGAGGAATAAAAATTATTAGAATATAGACTAGTGGACATTTTCCTCTTCGTCCTATTGCGATTTAAAATGCACTACCGCTTCTCCCCCTTAAGTCAAGCACAGAAATCAGAATCTTCAATTCAAATGCCAATCTTATGGTAAAAGGTAATGGTAGTCCAATATCAGATACTGCCGTAAGGGAGTGAAGAGTTAGAGACTTTACCATCCTAGGTGCAACATCGAGAGGTGGGGTGGCCAGTTTTCCTTTCCTAACTCAAAGAGCAGAGTTATGTACCCATTTACAGCTGGGTAGACTGGAGCGTGTCGATACCGTGATTTGAACCTGGCACCTTTGCCGCGAGAGACAACCGCTCTAACCACTCTGTTAATTGCTCCGAGTATAGAGAAGTAGTGGACAAAAAAAAAACAAAAAAAAAACAAACAGATGGAGAAGAGAACTGGAGCCAACGAATGGAATTGTTGAAGAAGATATGGAAAGATCTTAAGTTGGAAGGCACGTGACAGGAGGACCTGGCGTACGTTTGTTGAATGCCGCTCCTCCTTGGGGGCTGAAAGGTCATGAAAGAACGAATAAAATTCAGCGCTTCTAAGATCGATTCACTGGTCAAGCTGCTTTGACATATTCGATCTGTTTATCACTATGTACCTTTCTCTCCTCATTTTTCACTGATATTAACCTTCTTGTCAGAAAGCATTTGTTTGTTGTCTGCAGGCAGTGATGGCATATTGCGTAATTATTATCGTACTATCGCGATGGATAGGACACACACTGAGGAAACCTGTTGGTAGCATTACAAGGCAGTCCTTGTTCTGGAACCCCCAGGGCAAAAGAGGCAGAGGTAGACCAAGAAGCACATGGAGAAGAGAGCTGGAAATAGAGGTGAAAATGATGAGGAGAACGGTGAAAGAACTTGAGATAATGGCACGTGACAGGAGGACTTGGCATGTGTTTGTTGAAGGCCTATGCTCCTTTGGGAGTGGAGGGTTATGAATGATGAATGAATTATCGTACTAGTGTAAAAGCCCGTCATAAGACGGGAATTAAATTCAAAAGGACCAATACCTAACGGCATTTTTACTTATTCAAAAATATTTAAAAAAAAACCACTGTGCATCACCACAGTACACGAACTACGTAGCAGCAGCGAGAATCCCAATGTGTGTATATGGGATCACTTCTTCTTCTTCTTCTTCCGTCCTTAGCCAAAGACCGACCAAGCAGTCAGAGGCCATCACGCCTTGTGGCGTCTTAAGGGCAACAGCAGATTGATTTTCTCTGTTGTAGTTTCCCATCACGCCTAGCGGCGTCTTTAGGGCAACAACAAATAGATCCATCTGCCGTTGTTTCCGTAATCGGTGTGACAAGCCAACGGGTGATCAGCCCATTGGGCAGTACGGGATCACGTTACTTCTTAATTGTAATCAGATACTGTAAATGTATGCTTTTATACTATTTATAATGTTGCATCGCCGTTAAACTAATACCTTAAGTATGTTGGAGAATGTCTGGATACCTAGCAATAAAGATGAGTAAGAGGAAGGGCAAAATGCAAGACGGGCCTATATGTACGATTCTCATCTATCAGTCAATACCCTTTACCTCCCTAAGGAGCATAGGTCATAAAACTGGATCTCGTGTAGTGGAGGCGTCGACAATTCACTCCCTGTGGCAGTATCTGCTTGGGACTCAAAGTTGCTCACCTGTGAGAACATTTTCCGCATGCGCTGACAACACATGAAGTCCCAGCTAATTCAGCAGATTTCCAAAATGTCACGAGTTCTTATTATATGCCACCATTATCTGATTACGTTTAAAATTATGTCTTATTTACTGTATGAATGGTTTAGATTGTGTTTGTTATTTTTTTTTAATTTTTTTTATAAATTTTTTTTTTTTTTTTTTAAGGTATTAATTTTTGTTAATGTATTTTAATTAATAATTCCCCCCCCCCCCCCCCTGAAATTTGATTATGTCTGGATGTTACAAATGTATGTTATTATTTTACCTCGATAATGTATGCTTAAATAATGCTAAAAATACATGTGCTATTGAAAGGATACGGTATGAAAGGTGAGCGAAAGGAACGGCAGAATGTTAGACGGGCCTGCGTGCCCAATTCTCAACCCTTTGAAAATAAAGTTCGTTCGTTCGTTCACATTCTATAAATATATTTTTATGCACACCGTCATTTGCGCACTTTTCTTTGTCGAGTGTTACTATTTTCGGGAGAGTACATAAAAGGGAGACATTACAATTAATGTCTAACTTTCATACAAAGTTGAATCCCTTAGCGTTACTGACAGAAAAAGCTGGGATTTTATATATATATTGATACACGACTACTGCTGCAAATGTGGACATGTTGCAACATTTGCCGCTGCCTTTTTACTGCGATGGTGTGTTGGGATGGGGGAAAGGAGGGGGGGGGGGGGGAAATATCATTTCGTCATTTCCAATTTCTTTCCTTAAGGAGCTTGACACCACTGCTTCAGCTTGTCGTCTTGCAGGAAGCCTGCGTGAAAACATTCGTTGCTGCTCTTGCAGCAATAGTTTGTGTTGCCATTTATTTTACATCATGAGGTGGCCAGCCCCAAACACAACCTCTCTCATTATTAGTAATCTTTTACAAATTGCTTGAGGTAACAGTGGTTCTTTTCTTTACTTGTCTCTTTAAAGACCGACTAGGAACTGCAAATGGCCACAGATAACATAGATAACGTAGATAACATAGATAACATAGATAACACAGATAACATAGATAACATAGATAACGATAAAATCAATGATTATACTTCACCTCCACAACGTGGCATTGACCTTCAGCATATTGTATACCATGTCCTACCGTCCCGTGGCATCCGCTCAAGATCTTTATTTATTTGATTTCAGTAATCAGTTCTCTTTGCCGCGATTTTTTCCTCTGGCCTCCTTCTACCTGTCTTACTCTGAGGATTCTAGAACAAGGACTGCATTGTTGTGCTTTCAGCATATATATATATATATATATATATATAGATGTATATAGATATATATATATATATATATATATATAGATATATATATATATATATATATATATATATATATATATACGATGTAAAACCAATGTGAAACAGATATCTTCTCCTTCTTCGTACTCTCTCAGACGTCTACTTGAATGTTTTAAAAGAAAGCAGTAGTCAGTTTGAGGCTGTTTGTATCTCCATAGACTTCTTTCTAGGGGTTATCTTATCGGTGCCACAGTTACAATCATCGCTAGTTCCTATCTTAAGCTTGTTGAATAGGTGGTATCTCAATCTCTTGTGCCCCGTGCGGAGACTGAAGATTACCGCTTATTCTCTTCTGAGCTGATGCATCATTTTGTCCACTGTACAACAACTCCTTTGAAACACTGACAGTGTTGGTGAAGTATTACTCTTATGTCCTCCACGTCTGCATTAGTCCCACTCTTTAGTGTTGTAATCATTGGCAGTGCGGCTGTAAAGAAAGCTACTTGTCTCTCTGTGCTTTTCGTCTGTCATTATAACCTATGCTCCAGTTTTCAAGGCCTCTACTTCTGCTCTGAAGTTACTTGAGAATATTTCTGTTGCAACTGACAGATTGTGTGTGTGTACTAGTGCTTAAGCTTATCAACCCTCATCCACTTTCATTTTCTGTTGCATTTGTTGTTGATCCATGTGTGTAAGCATGGATCCGGGTGCTACTTGGGTAAGTGAAACATATAACACAAATCGAATTAGTGCCAGTTGAAATGAAAGGGATATAGAAAGCGTGGAAATACTATGAGACGATGGTACAAGATAGGATGCTATGGTATGATTTTTTTTAAGGGTCATAGTGATGATAATGATGCTGATAATAGTGATGCTAATGTTGATAACTACTGTATAACTCTTCACATTGCCGAGATGATTTCTTCACTTGTCAAAAACATTTTGTCACTGCCGCTCTGAGCTTTCACCCTCTTTTCGGCCTTCACCTCTAAGATTGTCCGTAGCTGCCGTTCTCTATCAAAGATAATAATATGGATCTACGCAATGTGTCCATGGACTGACGTCATCACATTACTTGGCTCTTACAGTAACGATGTCATTATTGAACTTGATTCACAGCTTTGCTGTCTAATGTAACAGGAATGAATGCCAATCGATTTCTATTTTTTTCTCTCTCTTTTCCCCCGAGAAAAAAGCCGAAATTTCTTTTAAAGGATACCTCTCTCTTGAGTAGGAAAGTTTTTCTCTATCTTCCTTTATTCCTTCTTTCTCTCTCCCACTCTCTACACACAAAACCTTCAAATAATTCGATGACAAAAGCCGTCAAGATGATTTCCTCAGGTTTATTAACTCCATTGTTTCCGTTATGAAGGGAACGGCTCCGTGATGCGATTGGTTAAGACTGATGGTCTATTTTTAGACCCGTGGTAAGATCGAAGGCGAGGTTATGAGCATCGGAAATGAAAAATGGCGCCTGGACTTAAGTTATTCAGGTGCTTGGCACATTGAGGTTCTATTAACGCTTAAATTGTCTTTACCCCCAGCGAAGGTTTTTATTTTTTCCTGTTGGATTTCCTAAATGATTACCTTATGATGAATAAATGAAGGTATGTTTGATTTAGGAAGCCATGTGTAGTGGCCCAGGGTCTCTTATAGAAAAAGAAAGAATAAGTTGACGGCCCCTATCAGGCAAGCCGTATAAGGCGATTAATAAGCAGTGGCGTATCCTGGTAATGCGAGCTAGGCGTGCTGCTACTTAAAATGAATATGTACGCCTACTATTTAACTTCTTCCCCTCTTAATTTAAAAACCAACTATATTCAATTACGCAACGATATTTATTAGGGGTATATGTCAATTATCTCCGAAATACTAATTAACTTACAACTTGAAACTCACTGTCACTGAAATAATCTGCATTCCCGGCAACTAACAAAAATTAATCACAAAAAACACTGGACGGACACAGCCGATTTTTACAACCCGAGAGCTGCAAGACCACCGCACGCATGTTCATATTGTATTAACGTATCTGGCCATGACCCCGATCCCCACAAACCAGTCTTCAAACGTAAATCCGAAAGGTGCAGCACGCATAGTGACGGAATTACCCGAGAAACTTCGGGCTATTGCTACCAACCAAAAAAAACTGCACTATAAAACGCGTCTGGGAAACTGAAACTAGATATACTCGTAGATTCTATGCGGGAAAATCCGTTATCCTGATGCGTGCGGTCCGAAAGCAGAACATTAGAAGAGAAATATTTTATAGAATAATACATTAAATTTTTATTTTCCTTCGGGCATAGGTGTGCGCAGCACGCACAGCACACATAGAGAATACGCCACTGTTAATAAGAGGGTGTGCTGGCGACTTCATCATGCAAAACACATTACTACAGAAACCACTGTTACAAGGGCATGTGCAGGCTTTGTGCTAAGGGGCCGGCTACAGCCGTGGCTCCAGGCTACATGGATAAAGAAAAGTGCTTCTTCTTCTTCGCCGTTCGCTCTCAAACAACCATATCTATCCCTCTTATAAAGCTAGCAGTCCGTCTCAGGCTTCTCTCGTCACCATACAGTTTCTCTCTCAATTGGGTTGCAGAAGGCAACGCTGCCACCCTTCTCGTCTCATAGAGCCAACAGTTTTAGAGTAAAACAGAAGTCCCCAAAGGAGATCCTGCTGTAGGGGAGTGGAAGTGTTAGAGACTACACCATACTAGGTCCAACACTGATCGGTGGGGGCTGACCAGTTCCCGTTCCTCGCTGCCTTTTCCTTCCCTGACTCTGGTCAAGTACCTATTTGCAGCTGGGTAGACTGAGCGTGTCGGTGCCGTGATTCGAACCCGCTACCTTTGCCGCGAGACCAGTGCTCTAACTACTTTAGTTTTTGGAGTACTCTTTAAGACCAAGAAGTGAATAGACAGACAACATCACAGACATTTTACAACACGGGCTCACCGCAGTCAGTGCGACATACTTGGTTCATTAACGCAAACATCAGCTCACCACTACTCTTCGTGGTACTAGTGGAATGAAATGAATAAAGTAAATTAACTCTTTGACTCCGAAACAACGCTCAGAGCGTTGGTCATATTTGACACCCGTGCCAAAACAACTCTCTGAGCGTTGCTTTTAGTCTATCATGAATTAAAATTACGGCACAGGGTGGAAAATAATTGCGGAGTCAAAGAGTTAAGGATGTAACAGCATTAACCAGTATTAAGAACAAACACCTCTAGGTAAAGTAGAAAGAAAGAAATGTTAGTACAGTTTAAAAGTAATAAAGAACTAAGGGTATATGCTTCTGTTTTTTTTCTTCTTCCTCGCTCGCCTTCACACATCCACATTAATAACTCTAATAAAGGCAGTAGTCAGCTCAAGGTTCCTGACATCTCCAAACAGTTTTTCGTGGAGAGAAGAAGGTTGTTGCCATATGCTACTGCGTTCACTGCTGTATGTTAGGTGGATAAGGTATAACGTACATGAAGACAAGACACACGGGCGTTGGCATACATGATGTCTACTTGTTGGGTCTCCCAACTCCCGCTGGAACATGCAGCAAAGATAAATACTCTAAAATTGGGTCAGAAGATCTACAGTGCTGTTTCCGTCTGCGGCATTTTACTGGTTTTTAACTCTGGTGCTGCACGCTTTTATATGATGTAGGGAATGGAGATATGTTTATTGTCTTTGTAAGATTTTTTAGATCACTTTGTTTACTTGATAATGTAAATGGATATAATGTTGATAGATTTTGTCAAATTTCTTAGATCACTTTGTTTACATGATAATGTAAATGGATATAATGTTGATAGTCTTTGTCAGATTTCTTAGTGTGGTGAAGTGGGATGTTATAAATATTTATAGGGGACTTAGTGTACTGACTGAGATCAGCTGTGAAGGTATCTATATCTAATAAGAGTAGTGTATTATAGATAACCTTACTTGCTGCCACATATGTATACCTCAGTCAGAATTATTCTGGAATAGTGTGATGACTACGTTATATGTCTAGGGTATGTGTATGATGAAGTGTAAGTCATAACAACAACAGACAGATAAACAATTTAATTTATTCCACCACACTTGACAACACTGTGACACTCACATACATAAAACACTCTACAAGGATATCTTAAAGGAGTCACTGATAACTTTTCAAATAACAATATGTATTCAGTGCTGTCATGAATGTATATGTGTCCTGATTCAAATACAAAGGGAACCAGGAATCACGATCAATTTTAATTACAAGTTATATGTACAGAATTTATCAATATGAATATTGTAGTGACATATATTATTAATAGTATCCTATGTGTGTCAGTTGTGTAGTGGTAATCTGAGGTAATACTGGTTTTGTTTTGTTCAAGCTCTGTTGGTATTTGTCATCATGACTTCAATAGTTTGTTTCTATTGGAACTAGTATTGGAGATGTTCTCAGTTCCTGGTATTAAAACAATTAAATTCCCCTCTTAATTGTATTTTACACTGTCATTTTAAGATGGGGGTACATAATGTTGAGCTCCATGGCCACACTCTCTTATCTTTCGTGATGACTGCAGTAAAAGACTCCTCTGCTCGATTACTTTAATGAGTTCTGGAGCCACCCCACTGGTTGCTATATGGACCAAGGAGTATGCTGTCCACCTCTGGCTTCAGCAAAGCTCTGACCAGGTGCTGCTCAATAACTTTAAGACCACGGTCCCTGAAACAAGAAGGATGTACCTTCTACGTCATAACTAATTTATACTCTCTTTCTACACTGAGCACAATACATCACAAACATTGAGTTCAGAGCGTTAGGCCAACTGTCAGCTTCATCTGAAATACTTTATACCAGTATTTCCCTCCCTAATGGTTACTACGCCTCTGCAATTCCAGCATTATTTCTTTCTAGTTAATAATCTAGGTGTCAGTGTACTGTTTGGCCATTCCATGCAGTTTTACTTTCCTCCGACACCTTCTGTTCAGGCTGGAGCAATATAGGCTTTACATCATGTTCGCTACTGAACTACACATATATACAGGCATAAATTAACAATTTACATTCAATTTTCATTAAAAGATATTGAATATTTCAAGCTTACCACAATTCATAGAATAATAAACAGTTTCGTTGACTGGCAATGAATATAGCACAACTCCGATCTGCCGATGTCCCAGGCTTTATTTTATATAAAATATACACTGGTGCTCAACGCACTGCTTCTTAGTAGGTTTATTACAAGATGTGGCAATGAACAGACGCTCTGAATCGAGTATATTCGCAGCTCTACCCAATGAAACCATGTCTACACATCTTTTCAAAAAAGTACTCCTTTTTCACGTTTCCCCTGACAACACAAGATAGTATTTATAGCCCAACCAATCGTGTTTAGTCTTACATTTGTTGCGCTCCAATCAAATAGGGGTTTACATAGAGACTCATTTCCCGTACAATGGTGGCCTAAAATTCTGCCACTGAGCGATTCTGATTTTGGTGCTGTCTGACACCCTCACTATTTTATTTTGGCTATAATTTGGTAATTCCTAGACTATTTGCGTAACGTTTTACATATTATTTGTCAGCAAGTCCTAAGGAACCCAAATATACAAATTTAATGGAGCTAAGTGGCTGCGTTCAAAATATGCAATTTCTTCTACCTCCTGTTTTGAAGATGTGCTGTCTGGGTACTGTAATGTTTTCAAACGTAAACCAGTATAATGTCATATTTCCAATAAGCGTTTTTCAGGATTTTAAAACCTAACTCTGGTATGGGTAGTGTATTTTATCACTGTCCGTCTGAAAAAAAGTTAGTGCATGTGGCCTTACACGCGTGATGGCAGCAATTGTGTATCGCTCGACGCGTGTTTAGTATTGCATGTGTCCCTGCTTTCATTCGCCCCTCTCTCTCTCCTGCTTATCTGTCTTTTAGTTACGCCGTGTATAAAATGGAATGAATGAAATATTAAATTTAGGTCATTGATCAGTTTGCGTATCTCAAGGTTGTTCCAAGAAATACAGTACACGTTTCATTGAAGAAAGCGGGTAATAATACAGTAGGCTTCTACTATCAACGTGAAAGCGTTACAATTTGCAGACTAAGTAGAAAACGAGGGGGATTTTGCGTACAGTCATTGTGACAGCACTGTTTCTTTTACCATTTCTCTTTTCTTTTATTAAATTTATTTGTTAGGCTTTACATTTACGTTTTAATTTATATATGTGGATTAGAATATTCCACGACATCTCCCCTCTTAAAACAGACATTACATGTCAGTCCTTTATTCTATATACACATAGAGAAATTTATTATTATTTCTGGGGTTTACGGTGATTCTCATCACACGAATGGCGGCTTAAAAAATCCGCTCCCAAATTTGTTTTTCCAGATATATACTCAATGCTAAAATTATAGGGAGCCAAAAGTAAGGACCATCGGAGTAACCTAGAGTTCTCATGCCTAGCCTGTGCTAGAAACGATAAAGGTTTGTGATCCGTTTGCAACTTAAATGCCTTCCCATACAGATAAATCACCCGTGTGTTACCGGGGCCCGAAAGGGGAGCAAAGAATAGTAACACTGCACCCTACCACGCATGTCGTAAAAAGCGACTAAGGAGGGTATGGGCATGGGGCTGTTTACCCCATCCCGTAAAAACTTCGCACAGTGGGCTGATCACCTGCTTGCCAACCATTCTGATTACGGAAACAATGATAGATTGTTTGGTCTGTTTTTGTTCCACAAAGACGCCACCAGGCGTGGTGGAAACAGCGATAGATTGATCAATTTGTTGTTGCCCTAAGACGCCACTAGGCGTACTGGCCACATACTCTTTGCCGGTTGATGGCTAAGGATGGAAGAAGAAGAAGAATACAGATAAATATTGAATTTCTTTATTGCCCATATTACTGCAAGACATTCTTTTTCGCTAGTTGAGTAGTTGATTTCAGCTTTATTCAACTTTCTGCTAGCATATGCCACTGGGCTTAATTCCCCATCCAATGCATCTGATTTCTGTAGTAGAGTTGCACCCAACCCAATATTACTGGCATCCGTTCTTACTATGAATTCTTGACTTAAGTCAGGTAATTTCAAAATAGGTTTACTTGTGAGCTTTTCCTTCAATTCTTGGTAAGCCATTTCACATTGTGGTGTCCATGTAATGCGATCTGGATGTCCTTTACGTGTCAAATCAGTTAACGGTGCACATATGGAATTAAAGTTTTTGATATACTTCTGGTAGAAACCACATAATGAGACAAAGGATCTCACGTCCTTCTTGGTTTGTGGTCTCGGGGCTTTCTTCAGTTTCTCTAAATTCTTTGGGTCAGGGGTCATGTTTCCCTGATAAACTGTGTGTCCCAAAAATTCCAATTCTTTACATCCAACGCAACATTTGGTTGGTCGGGCTGTTAAATTTGCCTCCCTAAGTCGATTAAACAGCATGTTCAGAGAGTCAATGTGTTCCTCAAATGTTTCTGTTGCTACGAGGATATCATCCATGAAATTTGTTATACAGGGATTATTCAGAGGATCCAATAATTTTCTCATCATTCTAGAGAAGACACTAGGCGCATTCTTCAATCCAAATGGCAATCTATTAAACTCATAGTGTCCTTCGAGGTACTAAAAGCTAGGTATGGTCTAACCTCAGGCTTTACTGGAATCTGATAGTATCCTTTACTCAGATCCACTTTTGAGAAATATTTAGCTTTATTTAGTCTGGCAAACAGCTGATTTGTATCCGGCAATGGATCCACCTGTCCTTCTGTAATAGCATTCAGTCTCCTGTAATCTATACAGAGTCTATGTTCCCCCGAGGGCTTCCTTAAGAGTACAACACCGGAACTATACGAAGATTCACTGTGCGAAATAATTCCTTCCTTCAACAGATAGTCTATCTCTTCCTTCAAAGCTTTCTCCTTAGCAAACGGAATCGAATATGGTTTCATAAAGACAGGTGTGGGGTCTATCAGTTTCATATCATATTCCAATAGGTTTGTATGCCCTGGTCGGTCTGTTAACACCTCTGCATGATTATTTAGAACCTGTTGCACTCTCTCTTTCTGAGTTTTCGTTAAATGTGTACTGATTTTCACCTGTGCTGCTGTCTCACAGGGGTGTAATGGATATTCAAATGATGAAAGTGGTTCCTTTTTCATCTCCATGGCGATGGACAAGGTCAACAAGTGTGTCTCTTCCTGATGTTCTCTTTCCAAATATTTCTTCAGGAGATTCACATGATAGATTTTTTCTTTCCCCTTCTTATCTATCTTATAATTTGTTCTAGACACCTTCTCTAAAACTGTATATGGACCCTGCCATCCAGTTTGTAACTTATTCTGACTCCCGGGCAAAAGAAGCAGTACCTTCTCTCCCACAGCCAAATTTCTGTCTTTCGCCTTCCTGTTATAATAGGCAGCATGTTTCTTCCTGGCTTGTTTCAAATTTTCATTGGCAAGTTTCCAGCCAGTTTTTAACCGAGTGGTCAGCTCATTCACATATTGGTATGAAGATGTAATGTTTTCCTCTGCCTTTTCATCAGTCCACGTTCTTAACAAAGCTACATATGGACCTTTAATTGTGTGGACCTATTTGTCCATGCACCGGTATGGTCTCTTCCACTCGAAGCTTTATAGTGATGATTTTTCCTCCCAGAATTATCATTCACAAAACGACCGCTACCAATTTTTCTTTTGGGGCTTTCTCCCCACTTAAAATTCTTGATGTGAGATTTCCTCTCTATATCCTCTTCCTCCAGTTTGTTTAAGTCCGATTGAGGGATTTTCGGCTTATCCTGGGGTAAGACATCTTTTTGCACTCTCCGCATAGTGGCCATTGTAAAACAGTTAGGTGAAGCTTGTCCGTGAAAAGGGGCTTCCCATTCCATTTGGTCCACTTTATCAAATCTATTTTTCTTTTTATTATCAGGCCTAATTTTGCCCCGTGGCGTGTCCAGGTCCTGATCATGTTCCCACTTGTGGGTGTTCCCTCATGTGCTATGCTACACCTTTCTACAAAATTCTCAATGTCCCATCTTGCTTTGGGCCAATAATAATTGTGAGCCACCTTTTGAATGATGGTACCTATCTTCTCATGGTCCCCATCTGGTTTCACATGTAGGCTCCTTATTAAGTCTGCCCTATATCTTTTAGGAAGTACCAGCTGTCCCTGACCTTTGGATCTAGCTCCAGTCTTCCTATACATCAACTTGTTTTTCATGTAAAAATCTCCCTTGCCTGGAGTTGTATGACAAGTTGACAATTTTCTGAAACAAGGCTTGAGTGTTTTATCCCCAGCCTGTGCCTTCCTCATCTCTTCTGGAGTGGTATCTAACATAATATCCTCCTCCTGTCTTGAGGTCGACCTGACCTGAAGGGTTGCCATATACACAGGTTTCCTTCTGCAACGGTCAGTGTCATGATTGTCCATCTGACAATTCTTACACCACCTTTTTCCTTGGTTGAAAGATTTTCTTTCATCATATTTCCTTTCATCGAATTGTGGGAATTTATTTTTATTTTCATACCGTGGCCTATCAAATTGGTGCTTACCTTTGTTTTGATCCCTAGGATCAAATTTATTAAAGTTCTGTGGTGCCCTAAAGTTATCCACTTGTTTCTTTTTATTACCTGTTACCTCTGCTTGAGCTGCTTGATACCTTTCAGCAACATTTAGCAACTCACCCAGCCTCTCTGCACCTTGTTCCATGAGAAACTTTCTCAGGTCTGGAGCCATGGACTCTCTTAATTGCTCTATAAGGACCATTTCCTTAAGATCTTGGGTTTTCCCCAGAGAAGTCCATTTCTCCAAGTATGTCTCTATTCGTGCAGAGAACTGGTGATAGGTTTCACCTGACAGTAGTTTAGCATTCCTAAATTTTTTCCTATAAAATTCTGCATTCTTTTCATATCTTAACAAAAGAGCCTGCTTTAGCATGTCATAATTTTCCTGATCACCTCTGCTCATTTTTGCAAAAACTTCATAAGCTGCCCCACGAAGTCCCTGAGATAACTTTAAGCTCCACCTTTCTCTCTCTAACCCATACGTGGTAGCTAATAGTTCATACCTATTTAGATAGCTCTCTATATCATCGTCTTTCTCAACAAAATGATCTAAATGAAAATTCATAGCTGAGGTTGAGGCTCCTTGGCTAGCAGTGGCATCAGAGGCAAAGGGACTGGCACCATTTTCAGGAGCATGGCCTTGAAACTCAAACTCCCTTAGTCGTAACTCATGTTCCCTTTGTAATCTTTTATCTTCTGCTTCCCTTTCTGCAGCTAATTTTCTTTCTTCTGCTTCCCTTTCTGCAGCTAATTTCTTCTCTTCTCTTTCTGCAGTCAATCTTCTTTCTTCTGCTTCCAATTTCTTAGCCTCAGCCTCAATCTGCAACCTCTTAGTCTCAGCCTCAGCCTCAAATTGTAACTTCTTAATTTCCCTTTCAGCCTCTAACTTTCTTTCGGCTTCAAACCTTCTTTCTTCGCGTTCAATAAATTTGTCACATTCCGTAGTGACATAGGCAACCATAACTTGCCCATCTAATCCTAACTCTTTTGCAGTCTGAACAGCAGCAGATCGAAATTTGGCCAGGTCCGCCATTGTCTATCAGGTAAATTTATACAATGTCTAACCAACAATTCAATCTCTAAATATATATCTAATGGACAACACAGGCACCGTGAGCTCAACCTTATTTAATTCCACCCAAGGATACCTTTTAATTCTTATATTCCCTGAAGTGAATTACCCCCAATATTTTTAATAGGGAAAGATTCAAAATCCCAAGAGCGAGACCCCAATATATGTGGTGAAGTGGGATGTTATAAATATTTATAGGGGACTTAGTGTACTGACTGAGATCAGCTGTGAAGGTATCTATATCTAATAAGAGTAGTGTATTATAGATAACCTTACTTGCTGCCACATATGTATACCTCAGTCAGAATTATTCTGGAATAGTGTGATGACTACGTTATATGTCTAGGGTATGTGTATGATGAAGTGTAAGTCATAACAACAACAGACAGATAAACAATTTAATTTATTCCACCACACTTGACAACACTGTGACACTCACATACATAAAACACTCTACAAGGATATCTTAAAGGAGTCACTGATAACTTTTCAAATAACAATATGTATTCAGTGCTGTCATGAATGTATATGTGTCCTGATTCAAATACAAAGGGAACCAGGAATCACAATCAATTTTAATTACAAGTTATATGTACAGAATTTATCAATATGAATATTGTAGTGACATATATTATTAATAGTATCCTATGTGTGTCAGTTGTGTAGTAGTAATATGAGGTAATACTGGTTTTGTTTTGTTCAAGCTCTGTTGGTATTTGTCATCATGACTTCAATAGTTTGTCTTTATTGGAACTAGTATTGGAGATGTTCTCAGTTCCTGATATTAAAACAATTAAATTCCCCTCTTAATTTTATTTTACAATGTCATTTTAAGATGGGGGTACATAATGTTGAGCTCATGGCCACACTCTCTTATCTTGCGTGATGGCGGCAGGAAAAGACTCCTCTGCTCGATTACTTTAATGAGTTCTGGAGAGACCTCACTGATAGCTATATGGACCAAGGAGTATGCTGTCCGACTCTGGATTCAGCAAAGCTCTGACCAGGTGCTGCTCAATACCATCAAGACCACGGTCCCTGAAAACAAGAAGGATGTACCTTCTACTTCATAACTAATTTATACTCTCTTTCTACACTGAGCACAATACATCACAAACATTGAGTTCAGAGCGTTAGGCCAACTGTCAGCTTCATCTGAAATACTTTATACCAGTATTTCCCTCCCTAATGGTTACTACGCCTCTGCAATTCCAGCATTATTTCTTTCTAGTCAATAATCTAGGTGTCAGTGTACTGTTTGGCCATTCCATGCAGTTTTACTTTCCTCCGACACCTTCTGTTCAGGCTGGAGCATTATAGGCTTTACATCATGTTCGCTACTGAACTACACATATATACAGGCATAAATTAACAATTTACATTCAATTTTCATTAAAAGATATTGAATATTTCAAGCTTACCACAATTCATAGAATAATAAACAGTTTCGTTGACTGGCAATGAATATAGCACAACTCCGATCTGCCGATGTCCCAGGCTTTATTTTATAAAAATATACACTGGTGCTCAACGCACTGCTTCTTAGTAGGTTTATTACAAGATGTGGCAATGAACAGACGCTCTGAATCGAGTATATTCGCAGCTCTACCCAATGAAACCATGTCTACACATCTTTTCAAAAAAGTACTCCTTTTTCACGTTTCCCCTGACAACACAAGATAGTATTTATAGCCCGACCAATCGTGTTTAGTCTTACATTTGTTGCGCTCCAATCAAATAGGAGTTTACATGGTAGGCTATTTCCGTACAATGGTTTTTTAAAATTATGCCACTGAGCGATTCTGATTTTCATGCTGTCAGGCACCCCACTATTTTATTTTGGCCATAACTTGGTAATTCCTAGACTATTTGCGTAACGTTTTACATATTATTTGTCAGCAAGTCCTAAGGAACCCAAATATACAAATTTAATGGAGCTAAGTGGCTGCGTTCAAAATATGCAATTTCTTCTACCTCCTGTTTCGAAGATGTGCTGTCTGGGTACTGTAATGTTTTCAAACGTAAACCAGTATAATGTCATATTTCCAATAAGCGTTTTTCAGGATTTTAAAACCTAACTCTGGTATGGGTAGTGTATTTTATCACTGTCCGTCTGAAAAAAAGTTAGTGCATGTGGCCTTACACGCGTGATGGCAGCAATTGTGTATTGCGCGACGCGTGTTTAGTATTGCATGTGTCCCTGCTTTCATTCGCCCCTCTCTCTCTCCTGCTTATCTGTCTTTTAGTTACGCCGTGTATAAAATGGAATGAATGAAATATTAAATTTAGGTCATTGATCAGTTTGCGTATCTCAAGGTTGTTCCAAGAAATACAGTACACGTTTCATTGAAGAAAGCGGGTAATAATACAGTAGGCTTTTACTATCAACGTGAAAGCGTTACAATTTGCAGACTAAGTAGAAAACGAGGGGGATTTTGCGTACAGTCATTGTGACAGCACTGTTTCTTTTACCATTTCTCTTTTCTTTTATTAAATTTATTTGTTAGGCTTTACATTTACGTTTTAATTTATATATGTGGATTAGAATATTCCACGACACTTAGATCACTTTGTTCACTTGACATTGTAAATGGATCTAATGTTGAAAGTCTTTGTTAAATTTCTTAAATCCCTGTCAATTAGATCCAGATATGCGATGGCTCAGTCAAAAGCTTGTATGCGAGTAACTACAGGCAAAGGCATCCCCTGCGTGGGAACATAGCTGACATCAAAGAAGCAAGAATAAAGAGGGGAATGTCATGAACGGCGCAGGCAGAGGAGACTATTAGACAGGTGACCACAGCTGAAAATATATTCAAGGGAGAAGAGTGGAGTAAGTCAAGTGAAAACTGGACGAACTCCCAGCAAGTCATCATCAGCCTTGGTAGAGAATGCAGAACATGGGCCAATGGGAGGGCAGAGTAGAAACTGATCAGCTGATAAATTATCATTCATGCATTATCATGATGATGCCATCGTGTACACTGATGAGTCAGTAATCCATGGTGAGAAATCAGGGTGGCCCTTCTGTGCAGAAACGTTGCCGAATATAGCGTGGTTTACATGATAACAACTTCCAACATGAGAATGGAGAAAGTAGCAGCTACTGCAACATTAAGGTAGCAACCTTAAACTTCATTAACAACGGCAGTTATTGTATCAGACTCACAATCCATGCTTCGGAAGGTCCAAAGTATATGGCTGCCATACAAGCTTCTATTCTTCAGTACCTGGTGTGGATCTACTGTCCTGCTCATGCAGGGGTATATGGCAATGAAAAAGCTAACAGACTAGCTTCAAGAGTACACATAGAAGGGGCATTGAATATGGATAAGGGAGGGATACTGTGTGCAATTAATGATCACCTATTAGAGAATGACACTGCAATCGATGAATCATCAAGGTTAAGATTGTCGGAATTCGGAATCAAACGTAAGACCAGCAAAGATGGACGTATGAGAGGATGCATCCGGCGTGTATACAGGAACTATTAGTATTCATATTTCGGGATTTGCTGAAGGAGACTGAGCATCTATGGGGTTGCCGGAGTGCAATAACGAATCTGAACAACAATAAAAATAACAATTAGATCACTCTTTTCTTTTAATGGATAAAATGGAGATACACTGAATGTCTTTGGTCTCTTTGGTTACCTTGATTATGTGATGTTGAAAAGGGCGATAAACGTACTGTCTTTGTCAGCTCTGTTATGTCAATTTTTGTATATAATGTTTGAAATGGAGATCTACTCAATGACTGTTTCAGATCTCTTAGATCACTTTGTTTATACTATCACTTTACGGCATAAAATAATAGACAACTTTACTTGTTGCTCGGTGACAGCATCTTCTTTCAAGGATTCTTTCGCGTGGCCATTTTGTTCACAACAGAATCGGCGACAGCAGTATCGGATACTTCCGTTCACGGGTCGTGTCATTTTTAATTATTTTTTTGGTGTGTATGTAATTTAGTTGGTTGGTGGCTGTGACGTACATATTATATGCAGGTATTTATGTTCTTATATCTAGCTATTAAATAGCTTCGCCCACAAGTTTTTATTACGGCCTGTCGCATTGCGGCAGATACCACTAATTACAGGGGCGTTCAGAAAGTAATGCACCACATCGTTTTTCCCAGCTAATAATGAAGATAGAAGCATGAAATTTTGCACACTTCAAATACGGCATGTGCCTATAGTGTGCACCAAATTGCACCGCAACCGACCAAATAATACGGCTGCCCTAAACCGTTGAAATGGAGCGTGTTAGCAACTTGCGTTTTAAGCAGCGAATTGTGATAGAATTTCTCGTTGCAGAGAAGGAAACTGTTGTGAACATTCACAAGCGTCTGTGTATGTAAGTTTTGCAGTCGACAGGAGTACAGTCAGTCGCTGGGTTCAGAGAATCAAAGAATAAGGAAGTGGAGATACGGAGCTGCTTGATAGGCCGCGCTGTGGACGTCCTGCCACAGCCACTAACGCAGAAATGCTGAAATGCGCTGAGGGCATTATTCTTACTGATAGGCGAATCACTACTCAACAGTTGGCCTTACAGCTGTCAGTCAGCATTGGTAGTGCAAATGCAGTTATAAAAACTCTCAGATTTTCTAAGGTTTGCGCAAGATGGGTTCTTCGAAGTCTCACAAATGACCACCGATTGCAAAGGAAAGCAATTTCTTCTGAATTGTTGGAGCGTTTCAATGCTGATGGAGAGAACTTTTTGGCTAAGATCGTTACAGGTGACGAAACCTGGGCATATCATTTTGAACCTGAGACAAAAAGACAGTCAATGGAGTAGCATCATCCGCAATCACCACGAAGAAAGAAATTCAAGACAATTCCTTCAGCTGGAAAGGTCATGATCACTGTCTTTTGGGACATTGAAGGTGGGATTCTTGTGGACGTTATGCCAAGAGGAGAGACAATCAATTCGCAAGCTTACATTAAGACATTAAAAAAACTCAATCAACGTTTTCGCAGAGTTCGGCCGCACAAGAATCCAGCAGACCTGCTTCTCTTTCACGACAATGTGCGACCTCACACAAGTCTGGCAACACGGGAAGCAATCACCAAATTGGGTTGGACTGTACTACCCCATCCACCCTATAGTCCCGATTTGGCACCCTCTGATTTTCATCTATTTGGTCCACTTAAAGATGCATTCCGTGGGACAAGGTTTGAAGATGATGAATGAGTGATTCATGCAGCGAAGAAATGGCTACATGATCAAGACAAAATCTGATACGGGCTAGGAATACATGCACTTGTTTCGCGCTGGCATAAAGCCGTACAAGTTGATGGGGATTATGTTGAATAATACCAATGTTTACATGACATATCTATGTATATTGTGTATAAATTTCATGCTTTTTGAATATACAGCTCCTGAGAAAAACGTTGTGGTGCATTACTTTCTGAACGCCCCTCGTAGTATGCAAGAGAGGTCAAAAAGAGGGGAGATGATAGCCAAGGGTTCACGGGGCATTGGGCGGTGTGTCATGGAAGAGTGAGGATGCATGTGTGAATTGCTCCGAGAGATTTCGGGTGTCAGTGTGTTGGATAGATATGTTCTGACGTTATTTTGGTCATCCTGGAATGACTGAGTGCCTGGTTCATTCACAGGATAGGTAGATGTGTGGATAGAAATGATATAGTGATGTTTGCAGACTGGAGACGGGCGATGTTCCGGTTCTTATATATTCGTATGTTCATAGATACAGCTGATTACAGGACTGGATCTCGACATCTACTGACAGACTGTTATATGCCAGTAACGGTATTTACCCTATGCCATTGGAGTTAGAGAGGTGTAGTGAAAGAGGTCTTACAAGTAATACTTCATTGGAGCATACGTTTTATTCATAATAAACATGTTTGTGATGTGAATAAGCTGGACGTTTCTTCAATTCTTGTGTGGCTGTTTATGTAGCAAGTTTAAGGACTCTCGTATGACCACTTGGCTACTGCTAATATGTTTACTCTTCCATGAATTAAATCATTAATCCTAAGCTCAAGTTGGAGAACGCCACAGCTTTTTGGGGGCCAAGTACCGTGGATTTTGAACTTGTAAAGTACATTTTTTAAAAACCAATTATACAAGCAAATGTTTACCGTAAGTTCGTCCCACTTACGGACAAGGTGATGGTCACATCTGCTCAGAGCGGTGTTTAAATGGAGGAGAGGAAATTTTTGAAGTAACTTTCGAAATATATTAGGAATTAACTGTCCATTATTATCAAGGTGTCGGCAGTGGAAAAGTTAAGAGGGCCAACGTTATCGAAGAATTTTATTCATTAGAGGAAAATATCAATTTACCAGCAGTCACTACTTCAAGTGAGCGACTTCTGCGAGTCTACAATCAAATTCAAAATGGAGTCCTGTCAGACCGGAGTGTAGGTAAGGACTAGTGACGAATCGTTTTACATTGTTGTGGAGTGCTTCAGAGCGGCACATCCATTTCTTAGCACCATATTTCAGGCCAGGAAGGAGACTGTTTTATTTTCATACAAGATAAGTGCGATTTTTTACATCTTTCGGTCTGTGTTCATGAATATTTTGGTTGGATCTCCATCAGCTCTGATGTTTGTTTTCCTTTTTTAATGTATTAATATATGTAATTCTTGTATAAGCGAGCAAGGTTGGCTCGGCTGTCTTGTTGTAAGATACATCTCGCCGTAAAGCGGGCACACACAAATTGTTCTATAGGTACTGTGTGGTGATCATAACTTGTTAGATCATTACAATTATTATTATTATTATTATTATTTTTAGTTGTGCGGACTTGTTTTAATGTTGGTCTTTGTCATCTTCTGTTGATTATTTTAATTTTTCGTCATTATTGGTCGTGCTCTGTTTATCGAATCTGACCATCAGTTCAGTTGATTCATATGTTAAATGGTGGATGTTCTACTGATTACGTTCTTTTTTCATTACCTGTTAAATCTTCTATACCTTATCTTTCTTTATACCTTAGTATTGTCCTTGTTAGGCGTGATCTATTGTCTATATATATAAATAACTTAAATTGTAATGTCTTGGTTGCTCCTTTGGAAATATATTACTGTCTCCTTTGAAAATAGTGCAGAATTGTTCAGTTCTGATATTAAGTATAAGGCAATTTGTTGAAAAGTGATATAATTTTATTTAAGATTTATTATTGTTGTAACTGATTGATTACATCAAGGTACCTCAACTTGCCTCGCCTATAACATGTTGTCACCGTGGGGGAAAGACTTGGGTTTCAAGCGAAGGCCTTTAAAGAGTTTGCTTTAGAGCAGGTGGCTAAGTAAAAGAAAAAAATTAGAACAAGAATTAGCTGAGATGGCGAGAAGACAGAGAAGCAGCAGTAGCTGAGAAAAAATTAGAACAAGAATTAGCGGAGAAGAAGAGGCAAGATGAAAAAGAAGAAAAGCTTAAGCTAGCACAGTTTGAGCATGAGCAAAAAATGGCTGAAATTCAGCTTCAAAAACTTAAACTTGAGAATGAGAACAAACCGGCGGAGAGCACTAATCAGGGCACGACAAAAAGGGATCACGGGTGTCCTTTTAAGGTTCATTTACCCAAATTTCATCCATCCGATGACATATCGTGTTACTTGAATAGGTTTCAGACAATTTGCCAGGAACATAAACTTGACAAATCTGAATGGCCTAGTAAATTAATGTCATTATTTTCAGGTGAAGCTCTTACAGCTATCTGCACTTTGGATGATGCCTCTAGAAGTGACTATGATTCTATAAAGGCATTATTATTGAAAAAAGTCCAGCTGGATACTCACGGTTATAGATTAAAATTCAAAACTTTATTGCCTGACTCGGCCAAGGACTTCGCAGAATACATTGCATCTATCAAGCTTACTTTTCAGAGATGGATTGAACTGTCACGAATCGATCATACTTTTGAGTCGCTTATGGATCTCATACTAAGAGATAAGGTTCTCTCTTCAGTCAGTCCAGAATTTTTGACCTAGATCCAAGAGAGGGATCCGCAAACCGTTGCTGAAATGGAAATTTTGGGGCGACGTTTCATGACCGCCCATCCTGGGACAAATATAAGCAGCTCGAACATCAAGGAGGCATTACCAGTTGCTTTAGCAAAGGCTATATATACAAGAAATCAAAAACAGGGACCACCTGATAATTCTTCAGGCTGGGGAAGAAATTTTAGCCGGAATGCCGGATCCTTCAGGGGTCGATATAACTTTGCATACAGTCAATTTCGACCATATAACCAGGGAAATATGCCTCAACAAAAATTTAATGGACCAAACAGAGGCTGGACCAGAACTCAGAATTCCTATTCTAACAGAGGCAAATCAAATTATAATAATGATTGTAATTACCAGAACAACAGGAACAATCAGCACTACATAAGCTCTCGACCCCCACATAGGTCTAATGCTGCTGTTGAACAAAACAACCAGTCAGTTGCTCGGAATCAAGGGTTTGAGACCACGTCGCATGCCAATGCATGCAGTGTTGATCTTTCTAATAAAGCTAAATGCTCTGCTTGCAATACTTTTTTTCAGACAGATAAAGTATCCAGATTAATTTGTGGTCACCCTCTACCAGTACTTGCGTCTCATGATGGAAAAGGTTCACTTAAATTTTGCAGGGGGTGTGTTAATCATAGACTTGTTTCCGTCCTCAGAGATACGGGATGCACTACCGTAGGGGTGCGACAATCTCTGGTTGATAACTCATGTTACACAGGTAAACAGGTGAAATGTGTTACCTGCGGGGGCACAGTTGAATATTATCAGACTGCCTTTTTGTACATAAACACACCCTACTTCACAGGGAACGTTCTTGCTTGTATGTTGGAAAATCCAGTCAGCGAGTTGATTCTGGGTAACCTCCCTGGGCTGAAGGAGTGCTCAGATGATGATATTAAAAGTTGGGAAAACCAGCATTTAGTGACTGCTAATGCAGTTACTACACGGGCACAGGCTCAGGCAGAGGCCAATGATAGTACGGCATCAGGGAATGAGGATGATGACAATTTACAAGTTTCACTTGTCAGTAAAGAGTATTTTATTACTATGCAACATAATGATGACTCACTGAAAAAAATTTTCAAGGTTCCTAGACAAGATGATGTTGTGTGCAACGAGAGGGCTATTCACTGGTACACCATCAAAAAATGGTATTCTAATTAGGAATTTTAAAGATGCTAATTCTGAGAAAAAACAGATCATGGTTCCAACTAATTTTAGACCTTTTATTTTACAACATGCCCATGATGTCAACTGTGCAGGCCATTTGGGGATAGCTCGTACTAAACAAAGAGTGCTGTCCAATTTTTTCTGGCCTGGGGTCACCAAAGATGTCAAAACTTTTTGTAGAACTTGCAAGACATGCCAAAGCGTAGCTGCGAAAGGTGCATATCACAAAGCACCTATACAGGCCTTTGATATCTCAAACAGACAATTCGCTAAGATGGCAATTGACTTCATAGGACCATTACCAGTAGTATCAGGAAGAGGCCACAGATTCATTCTTACGTGCATTGACATGTGCACACGGTGGCCTGAAGCAATACCACTTAAGAACATCACAACTAGAGATGTTGCTGATGCACTCATGATCATTTTCAGTAGATTGGGGTTTCCGGAGGAAATACTATCTGACAGAGGTAGACAATTTACATCAGAAGTTATGGCACAGGGTATGAAGGATTTTCAAATTGAGAGGTCTCTAAGCAGTGCCTATCATCCAGAAGGTAACGGCACAGTAGAACGATTCAATAAGACACTCAAACAGATGTTGGGTAAGGTTACCTCACAATGTCCACAGGACTGGGACAGAATTTTACCAGCTGTTTTGTTCGCCTATCGGGAAATTCCAAACAAACAAACTGGGTTTTCGCCATTCGAATTAATTTTTGGGGCAAAGCCTAGAGGTCCCATGTCGATCTTAAAACAGCTTCTCGTGGGCTCCGAGTTGTCAGAGGAGGTTCAATCCTCTTATGAGTATGTTGTAAATCTACGAAAAAAGATTGTGGAAGCATGCCAGATAGCAGTGGATGCTTCTGAGAGAGCAAAAGGAAAAACCAGACTATTCATTAATAAGAAGAGAAAATTACACTTATTGTGGCTTGGTGATGAAGCATATGTGCTTCTCCCCACAAAAGAGAATAAACTATTAATTGCATGGAGAGGACCGTATAAAGTGGTTTCACAGTTAACTGATGTTGATTATATTGTGGATATAAATTGTCAACATAGAACATTTCACATCAATATGCTCCAAAAATTCCATTCTCGACCTGGTAATCTTCAACCAATTTTCGAGGCCATTAATGCGTCTGACTCAAACTATTCCTCACCTGCTGTAATTCATGATGAGGAGTCTTCATTCGAAGATGTCTCTCTGCCATTATCTTTTGTTCCGCTTCAAGCGTCAGAGTCTTGGAGGGACGTTTCTATATCTCCAGATCTATCAGTCGATCAACACACTCAAATTTATACTCTGTTACAATCCTATCAGGATGTGTTGACTGATATCCCAGGTAGTACTTATGTCATCTCTCACGACATTCTACTTCAAGATCAAACATCTATCCGGATAAAGCCATATCTCATACCAATTCATTTTCAGGCTCAAGTGGATAAGGAAATTGATAACATGCTTAAAATGGGTATTATAGAACCATCTCAATCACCTTACTCATTTCCTCTTGTGATTGTTAGGAAAAAAGATAAGTCCATTAGAATCTGTATAGACTTCCGTCGTCTTAACGGTATAACTTCTACTGATGCAGAGCCTATGCCTGTTCTTGATTCCTTACTGGAAAAGATGTCTGATGCCACATATTTCAGTAAACTTGATCTTTCAAAAGGCTACTGGCAGATTCCCTTAACAGATAGATCTAAGCCTTACACTGCCTTTGCCACTCCTAATGGATTATATCAGTGGACTCATATGTGTTTTGGGCTAGTGAACGCACCGGCAACGTTTGTCCGGATGATGAGATTACTATTTGCTGGTCGGCCTGATATCATAACATAAATGGACGATATCTGTCTCTTCCACAATTCTTGGCAGGACCATATCTTAGGTCTTCAATCTTTATTGGACATTCTACGCAGTCACCACCTCACTGCTAGACCTTCGAAAGTCCAGATTGGCTATAAAGAAATTTCTTTTCTGGGACATAGAATTTCTCAAGGATTCTTGAAAACAGATGATGAGCCTGTCTCAAAAATTCTTAATCTTGAGGTTCCTAAAACAAAAAAACAAGTCTTGAGTTTGTAAGGT
This sequence comes from Oreohelix idahoensis, assembly GCA_024509875.1. Taxonomy (NCBI): domain Eukaryota; kingdom Metazoa; phylum Mollusca; class Gastropoda; order Stylommatophora; family Oreohelicidae; genus Oreohelix; species Oreohelix idahoensis. Next base: position 136,905 of record JAMPIV010015249.1, on the reverse strand, counting down.
CTAATCAACTTTTACAGGAAATTCATTCCTCGTTTCTCGGAATTAACTTCCATTTTGTCATCTTTGCTGAAAAAGGGATGTCCTAACAAAATAGGCTGGACACAGCCATATCAAGATGTATTAAACCGTATTAAATCTTTATTTTCACAGGCACCAATATTGAAACTGCCTAATCCATTTTTCTCCTTTACCATCCGGTGTGATGCATCTCAATATGCGATAGGAGCGTCTTTGATGCAACTCCACAACAATATGTTACATCCAGTATTGTACGTTAGCCGCAAGTTATCTTCAACAGAATCGAAATACCCCATTCTGGAAAGGGAACTCCTAGCTATATCATGGAGTGTTTCCAAACTACAAAAATACTTGATTGGGGCACCATTTGTCATCAAAACCGACCAGAGGGCGCTAGCATATCTACAAATTGCGAATTTTTCAAACCAACGAACAGCTAGATATGCCCTAAATCTACAGCCATACTCTTACACCATCCAGGCGATCAAGGGGTCTGAGAACAATCTCGCGGACGTCTTTTCACGCTGTACAACCATCTAGTACTGGTTTGATACATCACGGAATTACCCCACATGGAGAAAATCTGAGAACTGTCATATTCAAGTTAGTTGTCTTCGACAACCTATAGGTACACTTATATCTGCCACATGTGACTATTTTTATGTTCATTCCATGAGACTGTTATTCGCATAGTTCAAGGACTTTGTTTACAGCAACTAGTATGCATGGATACTTGCATTATGTGTTGCTATGAAACTTTATCGGTGATGGAAAGTCAAGGGACACTACAGTGTATAACCTTTCCTCCAAGGGACATTAATCATACTCAGGATTCAGGTACTTCGCAGTACACATTGTGAACCAAAGAAACTCTCCAGGGATAATTTATTACCTTTTATTTGATAACCCATGGACATGAATCGTCAACTTGAATTATCTTTATGGATTTATGAACACTCACAATTTTTGTGCTCAACAAACTTAATAGTGATATTTACCTAATATATTCTTCTTTTTTGGTCACATTAATTTTTATTACTATCTTTGTGCTTAGACTTTGATTAATGGACACACAGGGTTTAAGAAGGAGTATCTCTATGCATTGTCCCTGTACTCTGCTTTACTAATCTTCTTGCATCTACTGAAGTCTTATACCAACTGAGCATCTGTCTTGTCTTCATTGACATTAACTACTTTTACCAAACTACATAGGGTCGTTAGGACTTACTATGCTTGTCTTAATCATCATGGTATATCATCCATTGAGATTGTGAATAAAGACTCATGTGAGAGAAGAAAACAAAACATAATATGAATGAAAAAAAAAATTAGAAAAACAGAAAACATTTTTCTCTTATCATGAAGATATTACATCATGTACTTCATTGCATGTGGCTTACAACTTTCATATATTAGGTTAGAATTACTTAATGGTCATCTGTAGCATAATGACTTTGCAATTGTATTAAGTGACAATATTCACTCAGTCTATGACCTGACAGGACTTAGACTGAAAGTATGTGACATTAGAGTGAAAATGATTGACAGGTATGGATGGGTTCATATAACATGTAGTCTTAGTTACTGGAAGGCAGGTCATCTACTTCTTGTGTGTCAAATTGTCTCGACTTGAGTAAGACTTAGGTTTTGATATTTTGATATCAATGTCCTCACTTTGTGTTGAATTGGGCTTTCTCATGACAGACACAGGTGTTGGAGTACTTCCTGGTCTCCGCTCGTATTATATTTGAACTGGCTACTTGGGGGCACTGTAATCTCACTTTATATTTTGTTTACCTACCTTTGAGGAAGAAAAATTTCATTTTTCACCTCAAACAGGGGAGGGGGGAAGATGTGACGTACATATTATATGCAGGTATTTATGTTCTTATATCTAGCTATTAAATAGCTTCGCCCACAAGTTTTTATTACGGCCTGTCGCATTGCGGCAGATACCACTAATTAGTATGCAAGAGAGGTCAAAAGGTGGGGAGATGATAGCCAAGGGTTCACGGGGCATTGGGCAGTGAGTCGTGGAAGAATGAGGATGCATGTGTGAATTGCTCCGAGAGATTTCGGGTGTCAGTGTGTTGGATAGATATGTTCTGAAGTTATTGTGGTCATCCTGGAATGACTGAGTGCCTGGTTCATTCACAGGATAGGTAGATGTGTGGATAGAAATGATATAGTGATGTTTGCAAACTGGAGACGGGCGATGTTCCGGTTCTTATATATTCGTATGTTCATAGATACAGCTGATTACAGGACTGGATCTCGACATCTACTGACAGACTGTTATATGCCAGTAACGGTATTTACCCTATGCCATGGGAGTTAGAGAGGTGTAGTGAAAGAGGTCTTACAAGTAATACTTCATTGGAGCATACGTTTTATTCATAATAAACATGTTTGTGATGTGAATAAGCTGGACGTTTCTTCAATTCTTGTGTGGCTGTTTATGTAGCAAGTTTAAGGACTCTCGTATGACCACTTGGCTACTGCTAATATGTTTACTCTTCCATGAATTAAATCATTAATCCTAAGCGCAAGTTGGAGAACGCCACAGTGGCCTTAAGAGGCCAATCACTTTGTTAATTTAAAGATGAAAATACAGATATACTTATTGTAATTGTTGTATTTGTATAGTCTCTTAGATCGGTTTGTTTAGTTAATGTTGAAAATCGATATATATTTAATGTCTGGGTTTGGTCTCTTTGATTACTTTGATTATTTCATGTTTGAAATGGAGATATATTTATTGTCTTCTTAAGAACTCTTAGGTCAGTATATTTAGACGTAGGAGATATGCTTACTGTCTTCTTAAGGTCACTGTATTTACATGTTGGTGTAAATGGAGATAATGGTGATAGTCTTTGTCACATCTCTTAGATCACTTTGATTATTTGATGTTGGAAAATGAGATTTATTTATTGTTTTTGTGACATCTCGTAGATTACTGTGATTATTTCATGCTTGAAATGGAGATATGTAGATTGATATTTTCAGATCTTAGATCACTTTGCTTACTTAATGATGAAAATGGAGATATATTGATTGTCTTTGTATTGTCTCTTAAATTACATAGATTATTTAAAATGGGGATAAGATATTGTCTTTGTGAGATCTCTTTCTTCTTCTGTGATCTTTAGCCGCAGCCTGTCAAAGCATCATTCAGTGGCCATCACGCCTGGTGGCATCATGTAGGGCGACAACAAACTGCTTCCACTTTACTCGGTCGGCTGCCATCCTTCGTGCAGTGCCCCAGCTCTGGCTCATTCTTTGCATCTCGGCCTCCACCGCTCTCCTCCAAGATGTTTTTGGTCGGCCTCTCTATGGTTTTTTTTTCTTCAAAATAAACAAAGTTAATGTATAGCTGGTGACATCTCTAATACCAATTTATTTATATGATGGTGGAAATGGAGAAATGCTTACTACCTTACGGGCATTAAGAAAGACTTTGGCTTCGTTCTGACGAGGCACTCGCCGTTGGACCTAGAAACATTGTCTGTTGGTTATATCAGAGCGTAACGTATATAACTCTTTTCTGTAGTTCCCGAAATCTCTGAAGAGACAAAGATAAAATGGAACTATTGCACACTTTCAGGCATGTCGTACAAGGCGATTAATATGAGGTTGGACATGGAACTAGCAACTTCATCATGTAAAAAAATTGCTAAAGAAAACACCTCTACAAGAGCATGTGAATGCTTGGTGCTAGCCTCTTGCAAAGGGACCAGCCACTGTGGTGATCTCAAGCTCCGTAACGAGCTCAACGTAAGATAATGATGATTATTGTCTATGTAAGATCTCACAGATTACATTAGTGGGAGTTTACGTTAACTAAATACTTGTATAGGGTCAAATCCCGCCTTTCTGGCAGTATCTAGTAACAAAAGTAGAAGCGTTTAGAGCTAGCAGTATACAATATAAAAGTAACAGAAATGATAGTCGACTCCCAGGAAAAAAAGCAAGGAATAAGCATTAAGGTTGCTTAGTTGGCCGTGTACCCAGTCACAATTCACTCTCGCAGCGAGTCGATGGAGCTGATCGTTTAGTTCCTGTTTTGAATCATCAGAGTATATATCATATCTTTTACTTTTATGCTGTCTGTCGTTATATTTCTATCTATCTATCTATCTATCTATCTATCTATCTATCTATCTATCTATCTATCTATCTATCTATCTATCTATCTATCTATCTATCTATCTATCTATCTATCTATCTATCTATCTATCTATCTATCTATCTATCTATCTATCTATCTATCTATCTATCTATCTATCTATCTATCTATCTATCTATCTATCTATCTATCTATCTATCTATCTATCTATCTATCTTATTATATACCACCATAATCTGATTACGTTTCAAATTATGTCTAATTTACCGTATGAATGGTTTAAATTGTGTGTGTTTTTTTTTTATTTAAATTTTTTAATTTATTTTTTTAAATTATTTTTTTTATTTTATTTTTTTTATTTATTTATTTTTTTTATTTATTTATTTTTTTTTAAATTTATTTATTTATTTTATTTTTATTTTTTTTTTATTTATTTATTTTTATTTTATTTTATTTTTTTACATACTTAAATTTGATTATGACTGGATGTTACAAATGTATGTTATTATTTTACCTTGATAATGTTGTATGCTTAAATAGTGTTCAAAATACATGTGCGATTGAATGGATAAGGTATGCAATATGACAGAGAGAAGAAGGGAAGAATGTAAGACGGGCCTGCGTGCCCAATTCTTAACCCTTTGAAAATAAAGTTCGTACGTTCGTTCTATCTGTCTGTCTGTCTGTCTGTCTGTCTGTCTGTCTGTCTGTCTATCTATCTTCTTTATTTTAAAACATACTTTAATTATGATTATTATTGCAAATGTTTGATGTTATATTACTTTTATAATGATAAATGCCTTAATAATGCTTAAAGTAAATGTGAGGATGGAAGGATACAGTATACATGATGAGAGAGAGAGGAAGGGCAGAATGTCAGACGGGCCTGCGTGCCCAATTCTTAACCCTTTGAAAATAAAGTTTGTTCGTTCGTTCTATCTATCTATCTATCTATCTATCTATCTATCTATCTATCTATCTATCTATCTATCTATCTATCTATCTATCTATCTATCTATCTATCTATCTTCTTCTTCTTTGATCCTTAGCCGCCGACCGTCAAAGCAGTCAGTGCCAATTACGCCTGGTGGCGTCTTGTAGGGCAACAACAAATTGATTCCACTTTGCTCGGTCGGCGGCCATCCTTCGTACAGTGCCCCAACTCTGGTTCATTCTTTGCATCTCAGCCTCCACAGTCCTCCGCCAAGTTGTTTTTGGTCGGCCTCTCTTTCGTTTTCCTTCAGGGGTCCATAGCATAGCTGTTCGTGTGATGGCATCGGGGTCTCTTCTGAGGACATGGCCAACCCAGCTCCAGCGTCTGCCAGCTGTGATGGTGTGCATGTCCTCTTGTTTGCTCCGAGTAAGCAGATCTTGGTTGGTGATGGTATTCGGCCAAAAGATTCGGAGAATTTTTCTTAGGCATGTTGTGTGAAACGAGGACAATTTCGACATTTTCTTCTCTGTAACTCTCCACCTCTCCGCGCCATAGAGAAGCACAGAAAGCACACAGCTCTGATATAATCCTAATTTTGTGCTTGTGCTGTACTGAGAGGACTTCCAGATGTTGTTTAGACTAAAAAAGGCTGTTCTTGCTTGGTTCATTCTGTTGTTGATGTCTTTGCTTGCTCCGACGTCTGGTGTTACTATTCATCCTAGGTATGTGAAGGCATCTGTCTGTTCCAGTTGCTGATTCCTTACCGATATGGGCTCAGCGCTGCTCACATTGAGCGTCATGACCTCTGTCTTCTTTAGGTTGATGTTTAAGCCCACCTGCGAGCTATACTTATTAAGTCTATCCGTTTTTCCCTGGATGTGTTGATGTGAATGTGCTAGCAGTGCAGTGTCATCTGCATATTCCAGATCTTCCAATGTAGAAAATAATGTCCATCTTATTCCTCTTGGATTGCCCTCTGTTGTCTGGCGCATCACCCAGTCTATGACTGTTAAAAATAGAGTGGTTGATAAGGGGCATCCCTGTCGTACTCCTGTCTTCACTTCAAACGTTAGGTTGCTCTGCCCAATGCTACATGTAAAGTGTATCTATCTATCTATCTATCTATCTATCTATCTATCTATCTATCTATCTATCTATCTATCTATCTATCTATCTATCTATCTATCTATCTATCTATCTATCTATCTATCTATCTATCTATCTATCTATCTATCTATCTATCTATCTATTTATCTATCTATCTATCTATTTATCTATCTATCTATCTATCTATCTATCTATCTATCCATCTATCCATCTATCCGTCTATCCATCCATCCGTCCATCCATCCATCCGTCCGTCTGTCCGTCTGTATGAATATCTGTCTGTCTGTATGTCTTTCTTTCTGTCTTTCTTTCTTTCTTTCTTTCTTTCTTTCTTAGTTGTGAGTGGCAACCATTATCCTGTTTTCATTTATTATTTACTGCTCGAAGGCCTCAGGTTTCCGTCGTGGTTTATTACTATGAGCAAGCAGTAAACAAGTTTGTGATGGAAACGTTAGAAATAATATTAGTTTTGACAAGGGAAGGGCTGACAGTAATATGGGCTTCCAGGGATTAAGAGTAATTTACTCCTAACCATCCATCCGACCTAGAAGGAGGCTAGAGAAGAGTAGGCCCCCTATTGCTGTGGGCCCACGGGCACTGTTCAGTGGCTCGACGAACCAGTCCGTCCCAGGTTTTGACCACAACGATGCAGTCACGAACATTTATCGTAGAAAATGCAGAAGAGGAAACGGACAAGAAATCAGAAAAAATAGAGAGAAGGATAAACTAATTGAGAAACCTTGTAACAAAATAACACTTGTAATCAGTGTAGAGAAATAAAGAGGCAGGCCAGAGGGAGGGGGAAGTTTTGGAATAACCACATTAATAAATAATAATAAATTCTTTAAGCACCAAACACGGCGTATAAGGCAGAAATCAGTTCTCTCCAGATTGTTCGTTGTGACGCCACTCCTCTTAGCTCTTGCACATTATTTAATCCCAACGTTCTTCCTTCTCTTATTATTGTTCTTCTAAGTGTTTCTTTTGGTCTTCCTTTTTTTCTCTTACCCTCAGGAACCCAAGTGAGCGCCTGCAGTGGTATTTTGTTGTTTTTCATTCGTAGGACATGACCGATATATGACCATCGTCTTTTCCTTATATAGTCGGAGACATATTTCTGCCTAGAGTTTTCTCTTATTTGTCGATTAGACTTAAATTCTTTCCAACTGATGTTCATGAGTTTTCTAAGACATTTGTTCTCGAATGTATTCAGCTTGTTCTCCAATGATTTTGTTATTTTCCAACTTTCACAACCGTATGTTAACACTGAGATAACATTTGAATTAAACAGACGGAGCTTGGTATGTATATTCAGTGATCGTAATTTCCAAATGTTAGATAATCTATTGAAAGCGGTGGCTGCCAAAGCAATTCTAGTATGAATTTCTCTTGTTGTGTCACCATCCTGAGTCATTTTACTGCCTAAATAATTGAAACTTTCAACTTTCTGTAGTTTTTCCCCGTTCAGGATGATATCAAAGGTCTCGTTGGAAAAGTTCATAACTTTAGTTTTAGAGGGATTTATTTGGAGACCTATTTTAACCGAGAGAGGACACAGATTACACTGACAAACAACATTTTTCTTTCTTATATAAGAATAAGTGTTCTTAGGTCAGTTTCTTGCGCTGATTTCAAATCTGAAATCCGTTTATCTCTATCACGTCAGGTTCTTAAGATATTTGTGAATAAATATATTTTTGGGAAACCGTTATTTGCTCCGTTTCATTTTTACTATATAACTTATTAAAAATTAATAAAATGCAAAATAATTCTACTTTTTATACTGCTAACAGATGCATGACATATGTTACGCTATTTTTCAAATAGTTACTGTATTTTGAAATAATTCTGAGCGAAATATGGCTTCTAGAAGTTGTAGAAATTCGGCTGATCTGTTCTGTTACGTATGCGGATATTTTACCGATCGTGTTCACCAGAAAAAACTTTACACCATTACTAAAGAAAGCATATGAACGTTATTTCGATTCTAAAGTTGATGATGCAAATAAATCTTGGAAGCCAAATGCAGTTTTTTCGACCTGTGCAAATACATTGGCAGGTTGGTTACGAAAATCGCTGAAGCATAAGTCGATGCCTTTTGGAGTGCCAGTAATATGGCGTGAACCGACAAATCACGCTACTGATTGTTACTTCTGCTTGACAAATATCCATGGTTTCACTTTTAAAACTAGAAAGTCTGTGGTTTATCCAAATATTGAATCGGTATCGAAAGCAGTTCCTCATGATCCAATCACGTGTCCGATCCCAGTTCCACCATAACAATATCCGTTGGACGTGAATGAACCATCAGAAAGTGATAGTTTACCTGCTTTAGAAACTAATTCTGACTCGGATTATATACCGGTGAATGATGGTGTTCACTTAATTAACCATTCAGAACTTTCAGATCTAATACGTGATCTCGCTCTTACCAAAGGACAAGCGGAATTACTCGGTTCGCGACTCAAAGAATGGAATCTTTTAGCGCCCAATACTCCGATATCTAAATTTCGTCATAGACACAGAGAACTTGTTCAATACTTTGAGATGGATGATGGCATTTGCTATTGCAAAGATGTAAACGGTCTAATGGTGCACCTCGGTCATGAGCACATAGTTAACGAATGGCGACTTTTCATCGACTCTTCCAAGACTAGTCTAAAAGCCGTGTTATTGCATAACGGAAATTTATTTTCATCAATTCCAGTCGCCTACTCTGTTCATATGAAAGAAACTTATTACAATATGGGTATACTTTTGGCAAAAATAAAGTACAATGACTACCAATGGCGGATTTGTGGAGACCTAAAGGTCATTGCAATTCTCACGGGCATGCAGACTGGGTATACTAAATTTTGTTGCTTCCTATGTGAATGGGACAGCCGCAACAGACAGGAACATTATGCAAGAAAGGTGTGGCCTATCAGGGATCGTATGCAGCTCGGGCATAAAAATGTAATACATGAGCCATTAGTTAACAAAGACGGCATCATTTTACCACCGTTACATATAAAGTTGGGGCTCATGAAGAATTTCGTAAAAGCGTTAGATAAAACGAGCAAAGCTTTCACTTATCTTCGAGAAAAGTTTCCGCAAGTTAGCGATGCAAAGATAAAGGAAGGTATCTTTGTAGGACCTCAGATTAGGAAAGTTATTGCAGACAAACAATTCGAGAACTTGTTACATGGTAGTGAACTTCGCGCATGGATGGCATTCAAATCGATCGTCGATAACTTTCTGGGAAATCATAAATCTGTCGACTATGTGCATATTGTTAAGCAGTGCATAGATGCATACAGAATTATGGGCTGTAACATGTCCCTCAAAATCCATTTGCTTGATTCGCATCTTGACTTTTTCCCTGACAAACTTGGCGAAGTCAGCGATGAACATGGAGAACAATTCCATCAAGATATCGCCGTAATGGAGTCACGCTATCAAGGACGGTGGAGTGTGACCATGCTTGCCGATTATTGTTGGATGCTTCATCGCGATGTACCACATGCCATTCACCGACGAAAGTCGACTGCAAAGAAATTCAAGCCTACATAACTGTTACACTTCTTGTATGAATGATGTTATAATACTGTATGCCTTGTTAAAAAACTTCAATTGCGTATTTCTAGAGATCCCGACCTGATAGAGAAAAACGGTTTGCAGATTTAAAAACAGCGCATTAAAATTGACCAGACAAACATAGAAATGTTAGAGAAAGAAAAAAAAAGTTTTTTTTTGTTAGTCAGTGTTATTTACTGCTTCTTGGGATTGTCTGGGTGTTGAACTTAAGAATGCTTTTTTTTTCTATAACCAGCGACACTCGAGCTTTCCAGCTCTTTTGGCCCAATGACATGTCATTGCGAGGCTGAGGGGTCAGTGGACTTTCCTTCCAACCCGGTCAGGAGCTTCGCTCCTTCCCATCCACAGGGGGTTTATGTGCAGGAGCCGTTCAGGTTATTCAGTCAAATTTCCGGTCGTAAACATTTCTTCAAACGCCGACGGCTGGGTTTGAACCATGAACACCTGGTCGCCAGTACAACATCGTAGCCATTACACCAGCGCGGCTCCCGACTTAAGAATGCTAAATCATCTGCAAAATCCAGGTCCCCCAGGAATGTTCCATTTGTCCATTTTATACCTAATTTTTCATTGTGGGTATAGTTTCTCATAACCCAATCATAACACCTAAGGGTCTTTTATGTTTGGACATGCGCCCTAATATAACCGACTAGGTTGAACGGGACGCGCCTCGCCAAAACGAGGCAAAACTGTATTTAAAAAAAAAACCCAATCAATAGTTATTCCAAAAAGTTATGGTGACATAATACAGCCTTGTTTCACCCCTGTTTCTACTGTAAACCATTCTGTATTCCCTTTATTTGTTCTAACACAATATCTTGCATTGTCATATAGCGCTTTGATTATATTCACATATTTTGTTGGAAAACCATAGATTGCAAGTATCTTCCACAGTGATGGGCGGTGTAGACTATCAAAGGCTTTTTGAAAATCAACGAAGGTGATAATAAGTGGTGATTGCATTTCCACTGATTCTTCTATAATTGTTCTTAGTGTGAATATTTGATCAATACATGGTCGTTTCGGCCTGAAACCCGCTTGTTCTTCTCTGATCTTTTCGTTAGCATGCAATTTAAGTCTTTCTAACATCATGCAACACAATAATTTTCCAGGTACTGATAATAGAGATATACCACACCAATTATTACGGTCTGATAGATCACCTTTCTTCGGCAACTTTACAATAATACTGTCTTTCCATTGTTGTGGTGGTCGTTCTTCTCTCCATACTTCATTTATAATATCTAAAATTTTCAAGAGGTTATTATCATTAACTGCTTTAATCATTTCGCCTACAATTTCGTCAACTCCAGCAGCCTTAACATTTTTAAATCTTTTAATGGCTTGTTTGATCTCGTCCAGCGTGAATTCATTGGCAAGGTAGTTGTAGGTGTTTCATTATTAAAATCAGGTGTTACTGTTGGTGGTTGTCTGTTTAGCACCTCCATGAAGTGCTCAGCCCATCTCTTCATTTGTTCTTTTTCTGTTGGTATTGAATTCCCTAATTTGTCTTTAACAGGTGTTTCCATATCAGTAGGCTGGTGACATAGTTGTTTTGTAATTTGATAAAGGCACCTACTATTACCAGTTCTTGCAGCACATTTGTAAGGAAAAAAATAAAAGATAAAAAATAGCGCTAAGGAGAATAAACAAAATGACACAGAATTCAAAATAAATTTATAAACATTGATATGTTTAACTCCCATTGCGAGAGGTCCATGATTCTACCTGTGTTTTACTCTTAGTTCTATCTTGTAAATGTTATGATTAAAATTCATAATATGTATGTCGATATCAATACGGTTTGACAGTTCGTCATATTTGTTTATGACCGGTGACCAATATGATAGACGTGGCAAGAGATCAAGAAGAATTGCAATTAGCTGAGAAGAGTAGAAGAAATGGCTCTTGAGGGAAAAAAATTGGCACAGGCTCAAGCTGAAATAAAGAGATTACAAGAGGTGGTATTTAGAGAGGAACAGAAAAGAGAATTGAAATGTATGGAATATGAGTCAAAAGTGGCAATACTTGAGCCAGAAAATTAAAAACTAAAATGCCTTCAAAGTCAACAAGAAACGTTGACTAGTAATAAGGTGGCTGACTTTGAGGCATTACTCATTGTGGAGAGATGTAAAAATGTAAACCTTGAAGAGGTAAATAAGAGGCAAAGTGAAGAAATTTCACTCAAAGATTTGGAAATTGCTAAGGCAAGAAAAAGGGTTGATGGTTTGCTGGGTGTGGAGTTACGCAAAAATATATTGTCAAACATTGGTTATGGAAAAACTAGTGTACAACATGCCAGTGGTACTGAGCGTGATACAAACAGAGTAGCACAACCTGAAAAAGTAAAGATATCATGTCGAAGCAGATACAACTTCTCTCGACATCACCCTGATGCCAGTGTTGCTGGTCAAAACAATACTGCCTCTTCTGGGAGTAAGTCATGGAGACATGCTCACAGTACATCTAATCTTAAGAGTGTAGATGAGGTTTTCAAAAGTGAGAAAAAATTTACTGATAAGGGTCATGGTGTTACACTTAATGATGTACCCCTGCTCTTCGTAAATATGAGATGCCTTATCGAGGTAATAGTGCATATTCACGCACCGTGCGAAATTTGCCTCCTAGCACTACATGGCAGGCACTGGGTGATTTTTTTCAATTCACTGCTGACGTGAAATGTGTATGTCTGTTGCCTATCTAGTGATGTAACATAGTAGGAATATATCATGCAATGCTATAATACTCAGGAGCTCATAAAACACACGACCATCGTTGATCGTGGGCGACAATTTTCGGCTGACATACATAATTGGGTGCATGTAGCCATCAAATTCTTGCATCAATGTTCCACCGATGCCTGTAGCAGAGGCGTCTACTCTGAGGGTAAAAGGAAATCGAGCGTCAGGTAATCTCAGAATTGGTGATTTAGAAAAATAGCATTTAAGTAAATTTAAGGAGACATCGCATGCATGCGACTAAATGATCCTGTTAGGCGAGTTCTTCTTTACCAACGAAGACAGATCTGAGGTAATATCTGAAAAATTAGGTAACAATTTTCTATAGAAATATACCAAGCCTAACAGACTGCGAACCTGTAAAAAGAATCATTAGTACAGGAAATCCACATTGGTAAGGAAAAAACAAAAGATAAAAATAGCGCCAAGGAGAATAAACAAAATGACACAGAATTCAAAATAAATTTATAAACATTGAAATGTTTACCTCTCAGTAAAACTGTTTTGGGTCGTTTTGTATAATAATAATAGTTGGAGTAAATGTAGTATTACTCTGGCCAAAGTCACATAGGGGATGTCTAGGAGACTACGCACACAGTAAAACAATTTCACATCTTCATATTAATGTTAAGGCAGCCTATACAATTTCAACAATATTTATTCGACGAGACGAAGCTCCATAGATACATTCTTGAAATGCGTATACAATAGTTTATGGCGTCAACTCTACAGTCTTTAGTATCGACCTGTAAATGTCTTCTAGTAGAACACTGTCGAGGACATTTTCATATATTTTATTATAGTCAAACACTCACGTTCTGCAGATAAAGCATAATTCCTTTTCACAGATATACTAGCATCGTCTCATGGAGGTATATGGATGATCTAGTGATGTAACATAGTAGGAATATATCATGCAATGATATAATACTCAGGAGCTCATAAACACACGTCCATCTGCCTTGAAGAACACAAAGAGAAGAGACCGTACAATCGATCGCTGACTTTAGCAAACTCGCGGCGTCTGCAACTCGACCCAAAAGTCATGACGTACTTCCTGTAACCAATAGTCACCGGCCATAAAGCAATAGGACCACTTGTCGAACCGTTTTGATATCGACATACATGTTATGAATTTTAATCATAACATTTACTCCCCTCCCCCCCCCCGGAAAATAATGGAAACGAAGTTTTCATTATTTCCGTGGTGTGAGTTTCAACATCACTGGAGTGAAAAGATGGTATCATCAAATTTCACTGTTAGAATGAAGTAGCATAGCACCCAGGTGTGTGCCACAGAGTAGACAATTAAACACTTAATGTGTGGACAGTAGCAAAGAATGCTAAAACCATTGACTACAAAGGACCGAAATCTTTTTAACAACAATGTGAGGTAGCTATCACAAAACATCCAACATCTTAAAAAAAATGATGGTATCAGTCCAGGCACTTCCATCCGCACACCGTCCACAAACACCTATCTGTCACGTCAGGTAACAGTAGTCAATTAATCTCACATTAATTAATAGTCATAATGCAAAGCATTAAAATAAATACAATTATGTAATATAGATAAAAGATGACATGAAGCAGACAATCACCCAATGAAGTGAGTGAATGCTACATTTTTGTGAATTGATCAAAAATTATGTGTACCTTAAATTTATGTCATCAATATAACATATTAATGGTAAGAGAAGCAAGGTAATCTTGTATATGACACATTTGTGTGAGCAATAGATAAAACTATGCTTATGTGTTGTACCAATAGATAATAGTATGGCGTATTAGCCCATTAATGTTGCAAAGTTTAGTGTGAGTGTGACAGATTTGTGTCAAAATCCAACAATTTCTAGTGAATTTACATCAATCACCACTTAATATTACACATAGTAGTTAAAGTCTATAGGGAAATGTCATTCCGCCAATTAATAAATGTTCATACACCGTTTTTATAAGTATGTTGAACCACATCGTTGACAATGTCCATAATTGTTCTCCATGCGAGTATGTTGAACCACATCGTTGACAATGACCATAATTGTTCTCCATGCGATAGTACGTCAGTACGAGTCAGTCATCTCAGAATTGTGTCCCTTAAGGTGCATACGTCAGTTCTTTGCAATTAAAATTTACAATATATGTCCGCACGAAACTGTCTGGAAATGACAATATTTTCAACATTTCACGTAATGCGTGTTTGGAAGTCTGTAACTTGCCTATAACCACGTCATTCAGGCACAACATCTATACGGAGTGAGCTGAGTTCAACAAGATATTACACCATTTTGAGCATTTGAGAATTCATCATAATCCTGTTGCTGTGTGAATCGCTTACTCTTATCAGCAATGTTTCTTTCTTTGAAAATGCAACCATGTAGATTATATTTCAGCATAGTTAGCGTACAAAATGTTAAAATACGGTTCATCATTATAGTCACTGTTTCAATATAGTAGTGTCATAATAATAATAATAATAATAGTTGCCCATCGCAAGCGAAGATGGCGACAGCTTCAGACTTGAGTTGTGACACATCTGTGCCGTGATCTCATGTGACTAATTAATCCTATTTTGGCTTTACCGGCCCTGCCACATACGGGGCACACATGGTTAGAGTCGATAGTAGTGTTGCTGTGCATTCTGGCCTTTCTTGCAGCACGCTTGCCTTCTGCCTTATCAGCTAAATTCTGTTCTGCAATGCGAGCACCTTGAGTAATATTTGTCCGCCAGGCACAGCGATTCTGTGCGATAGACTCCCAGGAGGAGACATCAATTTTGAAGCTGCTCAACGATGCTTTCAGTGTGTCTTTGAAGCGTTTCTTTTGTTCCCCTGCTGTTCGCTTACCCGTGGAGAGTTCGCTGTACATCAGCTGCTTTGGGATGCGTTTTTCGGGCATGCGAACAACATGTCCGGCCCATCTAGTTTGGGCCCTCTGCAGCAATGTGTAGATGCTTGAGATATGTGCTCTGTTGAGGACCTCAGAATTAGATACTCTATCATGCCACTTGATCCTGAGGATCCTGCGAAGACAGCTCATGTGGAAATGACTAAGCTTCTTGGCATGTCTGCTATACACTGTCCATGTTTCACAGGCATACAGGAGGGTAGTGAGTACTATTGCATGATATACTTTTATCTTGGTGGCGGCACTAATTCTTTGTCGATCCCAGACATTTACTCTTAGTCTTCCGAAAGCTACACTTGCCTTTGCAATTCTGTTGTTGACCTCGGAGTCGATATTCGCATCTTTGGTAAGGGTACTGCCTAGATAAGTGAAGCTGTCCACCACTTGGAGACGTTGGTTCTTTACTGTGATATTTGGTGTCATACGAAAACGTCATCATACAAGTAATAGTTTCTTGATCAGGACATCATGAAGTTTATTCATAGGTTAGTTGAAATTCTGTGAGTCACCTGTGTCGCAGAGAGATTTTTGATTAATAAATTTCTATATCTTTTTCTCTATTCTACCCGTGTCTTCTACTTTATTATCGCTCTTTTAGCCTTTTTCTTTTTTTCGCATTCGTTTGATTGTGAAAATATAACTCTCCCATTCATACCTTCGCCTGTCTCTTTTCTTATTTAGCAACGCATTTTTATTGCTGTTCAGCTAAGTTGTTGAGTAGACCTAATAGTGTGAAATTCGTTCTCGACAGACATAAGATGGCAGACATATCGTCTAGCATTTTCATCTGACACGAAGCTTCTACGGTTAAGTTTCTCGGTGTTAGGCGTGAGAGGCGCCAACATGCACCGCTTGGAAATGACCATAGGTAGCTGCAAGTGTGAAACGCGTCTGGCAGTTTCAGTGCCGTCGTCTGAGTTTTATGTAGGTGTTAAGACGGGAACTATTTCGGGTTTTCGAGAATTAGGAAATCATTTCTTTTCATAAGATGTAAACCCCAGTAGTTTAGACTAAATTCATTCAGTACTCCGCAGTCAAGACTAGTGTCACAGAGGTTATTGATCATAAATTGCCTACATCCTCTTCTTTCTTCTTTCACCCTTATCTTTTATTTTTGTTATCCTTTTTACTTTCTTTCCTGTATTTTTCGCATCCATTCGTTTGCGAAAAATATTTTCTTCCCCATTCTTAACGTATACCTGTTTCTGTTCTCAAAACTGAGAATCGCACTAGTGATGGTATTACGTAGATGTCAGTCTCTGCCGG
Organism: Oreohelix idahoensis; assembly: GCA_024509875.1. Taxonomy (NCBI): domain Eukaryota; kingdom Metazoa; phylum Mollusca; class Gastropoda; order Stylommatophora; family Oreohelicidae; genus Oreohelix; species Oreohelix idahoensis. The sequence continues at coordinate 120,233 of JAMPIV010015249.1, read as the reverse complement.
TCGAACGATAGCTGTGAATATACGGTTCTCGCCAGACAAAACGTCTGCAGTTTCCCCGGTCAGAGCGCTGCCTGACCAGATTTCTGGGCCTGGGGTGTGAGAATTCGCTCCGTCGGACATGGCAGGCAGACGGATTGTCTACCTTTTGCAGCAACGGCGTGAGTTTTCGTCGGGATAGTCCGGCGAAGTGTGAAATTGCGCTTCGCACTGCAGACGGGGTGTCTGAGATTTGCAACTGACACGCGTACATCTCGGTCAGTAGATGGCAGTTACGACATGCGTTTAGGTGTTAAACGTATCGTTAAAGCCGGAAAGGGGAGAGCATTTCGTTCTACGAAATAAACGTTCACCTCTTTGTCTGTTTGATAGATATAACCAGAATGTTAAACTTTAATTTCATTCTGACTCTTAAATTCGCAGTAGACAGATCACTGTGCTAGATCAAATATCTGTGTTTTGGCGAAGTCTGAGTTGCTTGGCAACATTTTGCCGAGTTCTAGATTACCATTAGATTACAGTATTCTAGTTCATGGTTTAGTCTGTAGTTCTGCGTGAGGTAAATATTATATATAATAGATCTCTAGTATTTTGTGAAGTGATAAAGTGTTTAATCGCCTATTTCATTTTAAACTAGTTCTGTGTGCAGAGTGATTATTTTAATAGTTTGTTATATTCTTTAGTCGACGAGTTACCGTGGAAAGCAAGATAAATTATAAATTTCTAGCTAAACCCATTCGGCTAATAAAAATAATTCCATTTAACTGCTAATACTCAGGCGAGATACATTTTCTAAACTAACTTATAACTGCTAGATGTCTTATGAGTGTTGACGAAATATATTTATATGTATTTCAAATTCATGATGATTGATTTTATAATATAACTTATTTCACGGGAAGTGTTAAATGATAAGCTCTACGCTTGCAATTTAAAAATATAAGTTATATCCTTATACATAGTATGTATAATTATTTTATATGTGCTTTTTCCATTTTATGCAGTGAATACTGGGGTGCCCAGAACTTGCCGGCGTTTAGTAGTAAAGAGACATACTTGTGAGAAGAATAGACATTTCCTATCTTTAACCACGTGGGTGGTTTCAAGTAACACTGGTCTGACAGTGCATGTGCCATCAGAGATAGACAGTAATACCAATCCCACTAACGGTTTTCTAAAGACTAAATGTTTATACTGGGCCTTTGAGCCAGACTTTATTTCTTCACAATAAACTCAAATATACATGCTGCCTGGCGGCGAGAATAATTACAAGAAATAACATTAATATTTCCGACAAGTATTGAAAGAGTGTATAGTGAACCAAGACTATCTGTTAAAAGAAGTTGTCCACTGGTCAGTTTTTCCCAAATGAAGGAAACCCTCGTGTTTTGACTCTGTGTGCCCGTTCAAACTTGCTTACCCAAACCGATCTAAGTGACATGAACAGTAATCTAAAAAATTAACTGGTGAAGTGAACGCTCCCCGAAAACAGTGGAAGAAACCTGTAATTGTAGAGCTGGGATTCGCTTTATCCAAAGAATACAGATTCACTGTAGAGAAGTGTCCAAAGGTTGCGCCAGACGGTGAACAACATCAAGTTTTTTTAGGTAAGCACGTGTGCCAGGGTACCCTGATGAAAGAACCGAGTGAAAGTGGACTGAGTGAGTTTTTTTGGATAACTATTGATTAACCCACTTTATAATCTCCTTACGGAAGATTGGCTGCTTGATTAAATTGTTCCTTTTGAAGGACAATATTAGACGCTAATCATATGTATTTATGACTCTTTGGGCCATCATCTGTCTCATAACGGGGCTGTGGGCTAAACCTAGAGTTAATATCATAACGGGGCTATCATCCTTGTAGCATTCTCTTGATATTTTATGACTATTTGTATATGTTTTTGATGTAAATTCTATGTGTTGTGAAGAAATTTTAAATGATAATTAAAATTTCCCTTGGAATTAATCAGCGTGTTGGTCAGCTCGTTCTAGAATATATATATAAGTATTGTTATAGGTTTCCCACGTCTGTGTGTTTAACTGTCGTCACGTGTATGTGCGTGCCCGTGAGTAGATAGAAATATAGGAAAAATATATATGTGTTTAGACTGTCTGACGCTGTAAAGCTGTCGTAGAAGATAGGTGAGAGAGAGAAGAATTGTTTCGCTTTCAGAGACAGCCTCTATATCACATTCTATCATCTCACTCGTGGAATCTATTTCTTTTACTAACTCTCACTGTGTCTATCACCTATTCTAATCTATTCAGAAGGGACCAACCCAAGTCTTAATTGTCCTATTAAAAATCTACGACAAATGGTTGCTCGTTACCGGGAATTGAACCCAAAATCCTAAGACGATACGATAAATGTGGACTCGGCTATCAGGATTTTGAACTTAGAATAGGAAGACGAGACGACAAATATCAGCTCGTCTGTAGATTCTTTATTCTGATATAGAGTAAGAGTGTGATGTCTGGGGAGTTGTTATATCTTTAAATAATTTTTCCCCTAGACTAACGATCTGTTTATGGGCGTGCTGACCACACGACTAAAAATTGTTTTCCACAGCATTAAGAAGCATTATACATTTGGTTTACAGGTTGATTTTGTCAGAATACATGTTAATTAATGATTTTGTAATACTAAACGCTGGTAAAGTTTTGTGAGTGTATAACATTCACAAGAGTTCTGAAGCAGGAAGGTGTTTGAACTAAGTTAAGGAGTGCGTTTCGGACTATTTGTCCAGATTAATTGCCTCCCTCACCCTAACTGTCTTCAGGGGCGAACTTATAGTGGATTTTAAAATTAAGGGATTATTTTTCTCTTTAATTTTTGCAATAATTATTTTGTTTCCACTGTAGCAACTTATTTTTCAGAAGTAATCTTAACTACCATTTAGTTGGCATAGTCGTGTTTGCATTAGGTGCTTTATTGCCGATTAATAGTATCGATAGTTAGATTTTATTTTGGAGAAGGTATCCCAGGGTTAAGCATATCATCTTTTATTTGGTATTTTCTCGTAAGTGGTAGGAACAAGTGTATCCTTTTTCCAATTTTCTTTCTCCACTAGTCTCAGTAACTGACTTAATATGGCCGAGAGGGCAAAGCTTAGACAACTCCTCAGGGACGAAGCAAGAGAGGAGGGACTGGAAGGAGAGGAAGCGAAAGCATTTGTCAGAGACGAACTCGAGAGATATGACGCGGAGAGAAAAGCAGCCGAAGCTAAAGAGGAACAAGAAGAATTAAGGAAGAAAGAAGAAGCAGCCGAAGCTTTACAGCAGAAGAAGATGGACGAGGAAATGGAAATTCGCAGGATGAAGCATGAGGAAAGAGAGAAGGAGAAGGAGAGACAGCATGAGGAAAGAGAAAATGAGCAACGACGACAGCATGAGCTGGCGCTTAAGACTCTAGAGTTCCAAAGCCGTGGTGCTGCCTCTACCTCCAGCAATGGAGAGTCTTCTCCTCATTCTTCCTTAACTGATCCTTCTAACACTCAATCTACTCATCTCTCTGCTATGTCTTTTCCGCTAGAATCTTTCCCTTGTCCAAATGAGAAGATTGACACTTGGCTAGAAAAATTTGAGAAAATTGCAACTCTGTACGGTTTAGAGAGGTCGCGTTGGAACATGAAGCTTTCTCAGGCGCTGAAAAGCAGTGCATATGATGTTTACGCCAAACTGGAAAGCAGCCAACAAGACAACTATGATCTGTTGAAGAAAGCGTTATTGGAGCGCTTTGAAATGAACGCTCGCAAATTTTTGCAACTGTTTCGCAACAGCCGGAAAGAGAATTCTGAAACTTTTCAGCAGTTCTCGTCTCGTTTGAAGGGTTATCTGACAAAGTGCCTAGAGCTCTCGCAGCTCCCCTCTACCTATGAAGGTCTTGAGGAATTTGTTTTAACAGAACAAATAAAGAACACATTGTCTGCAGATACCCGGAGATTTCTTGCCGAGCAGGGTGCATAAAAGCTTGAAGACATTTTGCAAAAGTCTGAGCGATATCACAATGCGCTGGCTGAACTACCGGCCATAAAACGAAAACCGACAGAAGAGCATTTTCGGAAAAATAATCCTGACGAAGCTTCTCAATCTTCTCAGGCTTCTAATCAGAATAATCAGAGAAACTGGACCTCAAAACCCCCCTCCTGAAAAATCCAAGTTCTACAAGAACAAGTACCCCAACCACCCCAAACAGTCTGATCAACCCGACCGCCCTACATGGCAGCGCAGCCAGAAAGGACAAGGTGGCAAAGGGAAAGCCCCTGAGCACGGGACAAATGATCAGAGTGAGCACACCGAGCCTAAACGCATCGGATGCTTGCTAACAGTCTCGCAAGGCGGAATTATTGACAGTGATTCCCAACCTGTTGGGGATACACCCTCAACGCGAGGTACTGTTACATTGAACGGTTCTCAAACTTCTTGTTTATTTGACACGGGGCTTTCTTATGATTGCATTGTTGCCAGAAACCTGGTCAAACCCGGTCAAGAGACAGGAGAGACCATCCAACTTTGTGGAGTTCGTAAGAGTGATGCACCTACAGCGCTTCCCATTGCATTGGTGGAGATCCACTCTGATTTTGTCAGAGGTGTGATCAAAGCGGCTGTTATGGATGATCCCATCTACCCAGTCATACTTGGCGGGAGATACGTGTGTATTGGGAAACCGGAAGAGCCGATTGTGGCAGCAGTAACTACAAGAGGGCAAACCAAGAAGGAACGGGAGCCTGCGCCTAATTTGTTACCTGTGGAACTTAAAGAAGCGCAATACAAGGACCCTACTTTGGCACCCTGCTTTAGGAAACTGCCCATGGCTAAGGAACCCAAACAGCACGGGGAGATTTTTTCTAAGGATGGCGTACTTTATCGCAGAACGGGCAAGCCTGACCAAGGTTACAACCAGCTCCTAGTACCGAAACAGTACAGAAGCCAAATCCTAGAAATGGGGCACTCTCTTCCCTTCAGCGGACATATGGGACAGAACGCCACAAACCAACGGATAACCACTCATTATTGGTGGCCAGGAGTAAATACTGATATTATCAGATATGTCAAATCCTGTGCCCAGTGCCAACGTGTGCCACCCAAGCAACGGACACCCCCAGTCTCTTTGGGTGAAATGCCAATAGTGGGAACACCATTCGAACGGGTTGTGATCGACATTTTAGGACCTTTCGAAAGGACTAAAAGAAGGAACAGGTTTATCCTGACCTTAGTCGATACATGCACTTTATGGGCAGAAGCTATACCGCTAACATGCGCAGATGCCAAGCATGTCGCAGAAGCCCTCGTGCAGATTTTCACTCGGTTGGGATTCCCTCAACAAGTGTTGACGGATAACGGATCCCCATACCGAAACCTGTTGATGGATGAGATCGTGAAGATCTTGAGGACCAAACACATCTACACAAAGCCTTATACTCCGGCCGGAAATGGGCTCGTGGAACGTGTTAATGGAAACCTCAACATGATGCTAAGCAAACTGGCAGAAGTGAAACCTGAAGATTGGGATCTTTGTATTCCTGCAGCTTTATTAGGCTACAGAGTATCTCCTCATACTTCCACAGGATTTCCGCCAGCTACGCTTTTATTCGGCAGACCCATTAAGGGCCCGCTTGAAGCCTTTCTTTGGTCGCTGACAGACCATAAGGCTGATGAGACAGTTGTCTCAGCCAGTAAATACGTATCGGATTTAAAAGGAAGGTTGAAACTAGGATGGGACCTAGCAACGACTAACTTTAAGCGAGCACGCACAAAGCACGCTAACCGATACAGGAAAGTCGCGAAAGAGAGAGAATTAGAAGTAGGAGAGAAAGTTTTGGTGTTACTCCCTACCGAGAACAACCAACTGAGGATCGGATGGCAAGGGTCGTTTACCGTCCTGAAAAAGATTTCTAAGGCTAACTACCAGATATCTATTCAAGGAAAGGAAAAGGTTTTCCATTTAAATCTCTTAAAGAGATAATTGGAAAGACCTGTGCCGACCTCCGACCATCTCCTGACGATCGCCAAAACTGACGAAGATGACGATAGTGGCAGGGAAATTCCACTGCAATCACAGGAAATCTTTGAAAAATGTCAGAAGCGGCGACACTCTTTCAAGCGCGCATGGGAGACATTCCAGAGGAAGGAAACTTTGGGAGTAGACTTGAGTAGGAATTGGAGAGAGATGGAGGGGAAGATGAGAGGGAAGAAGACAGACACCCTAAAGCTACGGATATAGCAAATTTATTCCCATAACGTAGACATGGAGTGCTTCCATATCTTAAAGGGGGGACGTTCTGTCACAGAGGTTATTGATCATAAATTGCCTTTATCCTCTTCTTTCTTCTTTCACCCGTATCCTTTATTTTTGTTATCCTTTTTACTTTCTTTCCTGTATTTTTCGCATCCATTCGTTTGCGAAAAATATTTTCTTCCCCATTCTTAACGTATACCTGTTTCTGTTCTCAAAACTGAGAATCGCACTAGTGATGGTATTACGTAGATGTCAGTCTCTGCCGGTCGAACGATAGCTGTGAATATACGGTTCTCGCCAGACAAAACGTCTGCAGTTTCCCCGGTCAGAGCGCTGCCTGACCAGATTTCTGGGCCTGGGGTGTGAGAATTCACTCCGTCGGACATGGCAGGCAGACGGATTGTCTACCTTTTGCAGCAACGGCGTGAGTTTTCGTCGGGATAGTCCGGCGAAGTGTGAAATTGCGCTCCGCACTGCAGACGGGGTGTCTGAGATTTGCAACTGACACGCGTACATCTCGGTCAGTAGATGGCAGTTACGACATGCGTTTAGGTGTTAAACGTATCGTTAAAGCCGGAAAGGGGAGAGCATTTCGTTCTACGAAATAAACGTTCACCTCTTTGTCTGTTTGATAGATATAACCAGAATGTTAAACTTTAATTTCATTCTGACTCTTAAATTCGCAGTAGACAGATCACTGTGCTAGATCAAATATCAGTGTTTTGGCGAAGTCTGAGTTGCTTGGCAACATTTTGCCGAGTTCTAGATTGCCATTAGATTACAGTATTCTAGTTCATGGTTTAGTCTGTAGTTCTGCGTGAGGTAAATATTATATATAATAGATCTCTAGTATTTTGTGAAGTGATAAAGTGTTTAATCGCCTATTTCATTTTAAACTAGTTCTGTGTGCAGAGTGATTATTTTAATAGTTTGTTATATTCTTTAGTCGACGAGTTACAGTGGAAAGCAAGATAAATTATAAATTTCTAGCTAAACCCATTCGGCTAATAAAAATAATTCCATTTAACTGCTAAAACTCAGGCGAGATACATTTTCTAAACTAACTTATAACTGCTAGATGTCTCATGAGTGTTGACGAAATATATTTATATGTATTTCAAATTCATGATGATTGATTTTATAATATAACTTATTACACGGGAAGTGTTAAATGATAAGCTCTACGCTTGCAGTTTAAAAATATAAGTTATATCCTTATACGGCTTTGACTGGCCGGCCAAACTACATGAGTAAATTGAAAAAGGGGGGTCCCCCTTAAACAGTACACACAACTGCTGGCCGAACGGGCGGATGATCAATACTATTTTGACAACGGCTTCTAGGGCAGGAGTTGGAAAGGCCTGGTATCGGGCTGAGGGCGCACCATGGACTGTAATGGTAAGCGGCCAGAACCATCCAGAAAGCAATGGCAAACTACTGGATGTACAATGCCAAGAAATCCATAATGGCTAATCTGAATACCAAAAGCCTGACTGTGTTACCACGGAAAACCATGTCATCGGTCTTAGAAAAATAATCAAAATAGGAACATGGAACGTCAGAAGCTTATACCAAGGAAAACAGTACATAGTGAAGAACGAGATGGAAAGGCTAAACATCGATATCCTGGGCATCTCAGAGCACAGATGGTCGGGCCAGGGACACTTTTCGATTCCATCAGGAGGAACATTCATATACTCAGGCAAAGAGAGAGGAGGTCAGAGCGGCGTCGGCTTCTACCTGTCTAAAAGGACAGCTGCCTCCCTATTAGGATATAATCCCATAAATGACCGCATTGTCACAATCAGACTGAAAGGAAAAAGAAAGAACATCACAATTATACAAACATATGCGCCAACAGCAGCTGCTGAAGAACAGGAAATTGAAGATTTTTACAATGAACTGCAAAATGCATTAGAGAAAGCAAATAAGCAAGATATTAGGATAATAATGGGAGATTTTAATGCCAAAGTTGGAAACGAAAGATTAGAACATGAAAAAAGAGTGAAAGGAAGTTATGGATTGGGCCAGAGAAATGAGAGAGGAGAACGCTTGACAACATTCTGCCTAGAAAACAACCTAGTCATCACGAATACTCTTTTTATGCAACACCCTAGAAGACTATATACATGGACGTCACCGGACGGAAAAAGCAAGAACCAAATAGATTATATCTTAATACAACAAAGGTGGCGATCTTGTATCTCATCCATCAAGACGTTCCCAGGAGCAGACTGTGACTCCGACCATGAACTTCTTGCTGCAAACTTCAAGATCAAATTGAAAAAAGTCGTTACAAGCGACAAAGTAATACGTTATGACACAAGCGCCATACCAGAAGAGTACAGTGTCGATATTCAGAACAAATTTGACATTCTTATGGCAGTACAGGAGGAAATGACACCAGATGAACTTGCTAATAACATCAGAGATGTATATATTACAAATGCACAGAGGTTAATTCCTAAAAGAAGTATAAAGAGACGAGAATACATCTCAGACGAAACACTGAAGTTGGTGGTAGAGAGAAGAAAAATGAAGTCCAAAAGAGATACAGAAAATCAGGAGTTGTACAAGGAATACACAAAGCAGATTAAAAAACGAGTCAGACAAGACAAACAACAATACATAAACGACACCTGCAGGAAAATAGAGGAAATGCGCGAACAGGGATTGAGTAAGAATATGTTTTCTGAAGTAAGAACATTGAAAAACAGCAACTTTAAATCATCACCCCGAGCAATAAACGACAAGAAAGGCGACACTCTAACAGAACGTAAAGATATTCTGAACAGATGGAAGGAGTACTGTCAAGAAATGTATACGGAAATAAACAAAGCGGCAGATAACAACGTCATGAATGAAGCGGAACGTGAACCAGAACCTACCATAGAGGAAGTCCGGAATGCAATCAAACACTTAAAAAGTGGAAAATCTCCTGGTTGTGATGAAATAACAGCTGAAATGATACAGGCAGGAGGAGAAGGCAGCGCTCGTATATACCATGCATTATGCTGCAAGATCTGGCAAAGCGGAATTTGGCCCAAGGAATGGAAACGATCAATTTACATACCCTTGCCAAAAAAGGGCAACCTGAAACTGTGCACAAACTACAGAACTATAGCTCTTATAAGCCATGCCAGCAAAATACTTTTACAAATCATAATGAAAAGGATGCAACAAAAGCTAGAAACAGAAATAAATGAAGTACAGGCGGGTTTTCGACCAGGTAGAGGCACTAGAGATCATATATTCAACATGAGGATCATCATAGAAAAGTGTAGAGAATTCAACGTTGACCTACATACTTGTTTCATTGATTACACCAAAGCTTTCGATTGTGTACAACGTCAGCAGTTATGGGCTATTATGAAAAATATGGGATTTCCAAACCACCTTATACAACTCATCGCACTGCTGTACCAAGAACAACAGGCAGCCGTAAGAATAGAGGGGGAAACATCAGAATGGTTTGAAGTACAGAAAGGAGTAAGACAAGGCTGTACCCTTTCCCCTTACCTGTTTAACATTTATGCCGAGAATATCATGAGAAACGTAAGAGATGACCAAGAACACACAGAGTTTGACTCATTTAACATCGGCGGGTACCAGATCCCGGAAATCAGATATGCTGACGACACAGTCCTCCTATCGACCAACCCAAATGGACTTGAACAATTACTTCTGTCCACCAAAAAACACAGCGAGGCCCAGAATCTATACCTAAACACCAAGAAGACCAAAGTATTGACAACAGACAAAGTAAAGACCAAACCAGAAATTGAAATTGATAACGAAGAACTGGAAAGTGTCAATGAATTCGAATACTTAGGATCAATCATTAACAGCTCTGGCGACTGTGCAGTAGAAATTAAAAGAAGACTTGCAATTGCTTCACATAAGCTAATACAGATGAAAAACCTATGGCAAGGCACAAGCAAAGAAACAAAGTTACAACTGATCAGAGCATGTATATTCCCAGTAGCAACATACGGCTGCGAGACTTGGACACTCAATAAAACAGTTGCAAAAAAGATTACATCATTCGAAATGAAATGCTACAGAAGGATGTTGAGAATACCCTGGACAGAAAAAAAGACCAACAGAGAAGTACTGCACTCACTAAACGTACAGGAACATTGGCTCCTAAATACCATCGCAATAAGGAAGCTGAAATTTTTCGGTCATATAAAAAGACATAATAGTCTGGAAAAAACAGTGATGGAAGGCATGGTCCCTGGAAAAAGGGGAAGGGGTCGACCTAGACGACGGTGGACCCAGGACATCACAGAGAGTCTGAACTTGTCTTTGTGTGGTGGGTCGATATTACTTATATATATATTTGTGTAGCAGATGTGAAGTCAGCTATGCTAGCTCCTGAGGAAGTTTACCTTTTAACTATATGTCAGGAAACCTGTCTTGCTTCCACCAATGACTACCACCCGCTATGTATGTTATCCCCAATTTATATGTTATAATGTATGGATGTTGTGTAGCTACGTGTCTAGGGTATATGCAATGCATGTGCAGAAAATAACAACAACCACACTTTAAGGTTAATAAACAATTAAGTAAACAACCCCCTATTGAATTTTGGTCTGAACAATTGTTTTCAAATGTATTAAGTATAATTGAGTTGATTCATAAAAAACATTAAGATTAAACATTTATATACAGTTACACACAATCTAGTTTCACTACTAAAGTCCTTTTATTTCTGACTAGGAAGTGTTCTTGTTGTAATACTCTAGTCCAAACTAAAGCACATATTTTGGGGAATCACTACTGTCATCATTTTATTTAATCTGATTGAAATATCAAATTGTGGAGAATAGTTCAGTGAATTCACAAGGCCCCAAAACACAGGGCTTATCTTAAGATAGGTGTCGAAAATTCTGCGATGTCCTGGTTATAAATCTTCCTCCTCACAGCACTGCTCAGCTTTCAGGATTCAAGATAAGGTAGGGCCCTCAAATCATATGGCCTCGAACAGTTACCAGGGTTGAACAACAACGTGACTGGCTCACTTCAGTTTCACACCCAGAAACTCGAAATATCGAATTTTTTCACTATGTAAGTAAATTACAGGCCATAAATGGTCACACAAGATCTCCTGCTGAATAACAGAACAGCGAAGGCATCTGAACACACTTGTCTGTAAACGTTATTAACTTTACATGTGAAAGTTTAAATTGAAAGTGGCAAGGAACGCTCGTCTTTCTGAGTATTTATTTCACTTTCTTAGTTATGCTCCTCAACCAGTCAGGTGACTTCCGTTCCTACGCGTCTATTTTCAAAAGCTAACCTACAATTTTCAAATCAGGAGACACCCCTTTCTATGGCCTCAATATGGCTAGCTTCAGTAAAGAAATCCCAGGCACGTCTTTATATGTCTTCATTCTACCATATCGCTAGTATTATCTAAGTCATGTTAATCCAGAATGAAAATATTTACTTATTCTACCGTTTTGTCATCTAATGCATCAGGTTTCACACTTCTAGCTATTATTTTTACCCTTTTCGTCTTTCCTGTATATTTATTCAAATAACATATTTTTCTTATACAGTAGGCTAAAATATTTAGACTAACGCATATTATATATTTAACAACTAATTAGCAGCATTTTAATCTTCATTTCTAGTCTTTATTTTTCCTATCGCTCGTTTAGGCCATTTAGTTTCAGTTTAGAAATTCAAACAGGGTCTATGCATTTCCCCCGTTCTCTCCCTTGTCTTTTCCAAGAAATACACGATTTCCAACTACACTAACTTTCACGCATGCATTTTGGGTAAGGCTTGCAAGTCTGTAACGTCACATTGGCATTTTCAACTATCGGCGTTTTACGCGTTAACCCTTTAGGAACCAAGAAATAAAACTAGTCTTTTGGTGGTGTGGTAATACCTATGTTATTTTATACCTACAAACTACTAAATGCTATATTTTGATCGGTGAAATATCGGATATCATCACACATCTCCCCACTTAAGAACATGCTTGTAAAGCGAGTTCAAAATCCGAGATTCACATAGATCAAATTAACTTATTTGGCCTTATGACTCCCCTGAGTTTCTTCCAAAGGATGTCTACTCAGAAAATCCGCTCCCACATTCAGCGAACCGGGTATGTACTCAATGGAAAACGAATAAGGTTGGATTAGTAACGACCACCTTAATAATCGGGCGTTTTCATGCTTAGCCTGTGATAAAAATACGAGGGGCTGATGATCCGTTTGGACCACAAATGTTCTACCATAAAGATAGATCTGGAACTTTTTTATAGCCCAGATTAAAGCTAGACATTCTTTCTCACTTGTTGAGTAGTTTTGCTCCGCTTTATTCAGCTTGCGGCTAGCATAAGCGACTGGGTTCAGCTCCCCCTTTTTTGAATTGGACCGTTGCAACAATGTAGCCCCTAATCCTACGTTGCTAGCGTCCGTTCTTACCACAAATTCCTGAGTCAAATCAGGCAATTTCAAAATAGGCTTGCTAGTGAGTTTCTCCTTTAACTCTTGATACGCCGATTCACATTGAGCAGACCACACAATTTTATCTGGATTTCCTTTGCGAGTTAAATCCGTTAGAGGAGCACATATAGAGTTAAAATTTTTTATGTACTTCTGATAAAATCCACATAGCGACACAAACGATCTCACGTCCTTCTTGGTCTGTGGTCTAGGTGCCCTCTGTAATTTCTCCAGGTTCTTGGGGTCAGGGGTCATGTTACCCTGATATATCGTATGTCCCAAGAACTCCAACTCTTTACAACCAATATAGCATTTGGTTGGTCTCGCAGTCAAATTTGCCTCTCTGAGCCTATCAAATAGCATCGTCAAAGAGTTAATGTGTTCCTCAAATGTTTCTGTGGCAATGAGGATGTCATCCATGAAATTCGTTATACATGGATTTTTTAGTGGATCCAACAATTTTCTCATCATTCTTGAGAACACACTCGGAGCATTTTTCAACCCAAACGGCAACATGTTGAATTCATAATGTCCATCCGAGGTGCTAAATGCTAAATAAGATCTGACCTCAGGCTTTACTGGAATTTGATAATAGCCCTTGCTAAGATCCACCTTAGAAAAATATTTTGCCTTATTCAGCCTGGCAAACAGCTGATTTGGGTCAGGTAATGGATCCACCTGATTCTCTGTGACAGCATTCAGTTTTCTGTAATCTATACACAGACGATGTTCCCCAGAGGGTTTCCTCAGCAAAACCACACTGGAGCTGTAAGGAGATTCACTGTGAGAGATAATCCCTTCTTTTAACAAATAATCTATCTCCTTCTTCAATGCTTGTTCCTTAGCGAACGGAATCGTATAGGCCCTCATACAGATAGGTGTTGGGTCTATTAATTGCATATCATACTCCAACAAATGGGTGTGCCCCGGTTTATCCGTTAACACATCTGTATGTTCTGTTAGAACCTTTTGAACCTGTTCCCTCTGTTTCTTAGTCAGGTGCTTACTGACTTTCACCTGTACAGGTGTTTCACATGGTTTTAAGGGGTATTCCTGCGAGGTGAGTGGTTCATTTTTCATTTGGGTTGCAATGGACAAGGCCAGTAAAGGTGTCCCTTCCTGGTTTTCTCTCTCGAGATACTTCTTTAGGAGGTTTACATGATATATTTTCTCCTTTCCTTTCTTGTCTATTTTATAATTGGTTCTAGATATCTTTTCTAGAACGGTGTATGGACCTTGCCATCCAATTTGCAACTTGTTACTACTGGCGGGAAGTAAAAGAAGCACCTTCTCTCCCACATGTAATTCTCTATCTTTCGCTTTCTTATTAAAGTATGCAGCATGTTTCTTCCTGGCTTGTCTGAGGTTATCATTTGCAAGTTTCCAGCCAGTTTTTAGACGAGTGGTCAGTTCGTTCACATACGCATATGATGAGGTAACAGTCTCTTCTGCCTTCTCATCGGTCCACGTCCTCAATAGGGTTACATATGGATCTTTTCATGGCCTCCCAAATAGGGTTTCCGGTGCCCTTCCGGTCGAATTTCTAATGAACTTTTTATTGGCCTCCCAAATAGGGTTACCGGTGCCATTCCGGGTGAAGTTTTAATGGACTCTTTATTGGCCACCCAAATAGGGTTACCGGTGCCATTCCGGGTAAAGTTCCAATGGACTTTAAAATTTACAAATTTATTTTTCATAGCACATGTCCGGTCCTTAACATTGGAAGCCTTGTAATGAGGACGTTTTTGCCTTGTATCATGACTTACAAATCGTCCACTACCAATTCTTTTCTGGGGTTTTTCTCCCCACTTAAAATTCTTGGTTAGAGATATCCTCTCTACATTTTCTTCCTCCAGTTCACATAATTCCGACCGAGGGATTGTCGGCTTATTCTGGGGTAGAATTACTCTTTGTACTCTATTCATAGTGGCCATGTTAACACATTCAAGTGAAGACTGGGTGTGAAAAGGGGGTTCCCATTCCACTTTGTCTACATTTTTAATTTTATTTTTAGGCCTAAGTTTGCCCCGTGGCGTTTCTAGGTCCTGATTATTATTTTTCCCACTTGTGGGTGTTCCCTCATGCATTACGCCACATGCTTCTACAAAGTTCTCAATATCGACATTTACGTCGGGCCAATAGTATTTTTGAGAAACTTTTTGGCAGATGGTACCTACTTTCTCGTGGTCACCATCTTTTCCAACATGTAAACTCCTTATTACATCTGCCCTATATGCCTTGGGAAGGACCAGCTGTCCGTGACCATTGGATCCAGTTCCAGCCTTCCTATATAACAATTTATTTTTCATATAATATTCTCCTTTGTTTGGAGGTGTATGGCATTTAGGTAATTTTTTATAACACAGCTTGAGTGACCTATCTTCAGCTTGTGCCTTCCTCATCTCCTCTGGATGAGTATTTATAGGTTCATCTTCCTCCTTCCTTGACTGTGACCTGGTCTGCACTGTTGCCATAATCACAGGTCTCTTGGGATTCCCCAAGAAGACATAACGACATCCCAATATTAGAGGGTATATGGGTTCGTTTATAACTGCTGCTTTGATGATCCCTTCCACATAACGAGTTTTCACCTCTATCCTAGCTACGGGAAGTGTCATGGTTGCTATATCCTTAGTCGCCCCTTGTATCTCCACTGTCTCTGTGGTATACTGATCTGGGTTCACTAGGTGCGAACTGACGACTGAATCATAATCTAGACCTGTATCATAAAGGCACCTTATGGTGACCCCTTTACATACAACGTCCTCACATACTGGGGGGTGATAGGGCTCATGTGGCTTAATAGGTTTTGCCTTTACTCCCTTGTTCCCAGTTTTCATTGCAGCAAAGGTGGAAGGTTTTCTTTTACAGTCATGGGTGTCATGGCCATCCCTCTTACACCATTTACAATATTTCTTTCCCTGGTTAACAGGTTTTCTTTCATTATATTGAGGGTTTCTGTCACGTTGTTCGTACCTGGACCTATCATAATATGGTTTATTCTTGTTAAACTTATCTCTATTGTCATATTTGTTCTGAGGTTGAATTTGGGGACCCTTATTATGATCTATATGTTTCTTCTTTGCTCCTGCCAACTCTGACTGGGCTGCTAATTATCTCTCAGCTACATTTAAAATATCCACCAGTCTCTCTGCACCCTGTTCTGTGAGAAACTTTCTCAAGTCTGGAGCCATGGACTCTCTAACCTGCTCCATCATAACCATTTCCTTTAAATCTTGGGTTTTCCCCAGAGCAGTCCATTTCTCCAAATAGGTCTCTAGTCGGGCCGAGAACTGGTGGTAGGTCTCCCCTGTGAGTAATTTAGCCTGTCTAAATTTCTTCCTATAAAATTCACAGTTTTTCTCGTATCTGACCAATAGTGCATGTTTAAGAATGTCATAATCGTCTTGGTCATCCTTACTGAGCTTGGAAAATACTTCATAAGAATTTCCCCTAAGTCCCTGGGATACTTTAAGGCTCCACTTATCCTTCTCCAACCCATATGTTGTAGCTAAACTTTCAAAACGGCTAAGGAAGGACTCAATATCATCATCTTTCTCAATAAAAGGATCCAAATGAAACCCCATGGCTGATGAGGAGGCCCCCTGGCTTGCAGCTGAGTCGGAAGTGGATGGGCTAGTTCCATTTTCAGGAGCATGGCCTTGTAACTCTAACTCTCTTAGTCGTAACTCATGCTCCCGCTGTAACCTTTTATCTTCTGCTTCCCTTTCAGCAGCCAGTCTTTTGTCTTCCCTTTCTGCCTCCAACCTCTTTTCTTCTTTCTCTCGTTCCGCCTCCCTCTGTAGACGTTTTTCCTCCTTCTCAGCCTCAAGTTTCTTTTCCTCCAACTGCAGCCTCTTAATCTCAGCCTCCCGATCAGCCTCTAATTTCTTAAGTTCTCTAGCATCTTCTAACATAATTCGTTTCTCCTCCGCCAATATATCAGCCTCTAATTTCTTAGCCTCCCTAGCATCTTCCCTTTCTCTGGCTATATATTTATCAACCTCTGCTGTAACATAATCAATTAAAATCTGTCCCTCCATACCCATTTCCTTCGCAGTCTGCACAGCAGAAGATCTGTACTTGGCCAATTCTGCCATCTTAATATTCTATCCAATGTGATTTAAATAAACCAAAATATCTAATTAGTATCTAATTAACAGGACAACACAGAGCAATGTCAATTCACCAAAACCTCCACTTATTTACTTATTATAAAACTTTGGAAATCCCGGACGAGCCAATCCCACTATATGTGGTGGGTCGATATTACTTATATATATATTTGTGTAGCAGATGTGAAGTCAGCTATGCTAGCTCCTGAGGAAGTTTACCTTTTAACTATATGTCAGGAAACCTGTCTTGCTTCCACCAATGACTACCACCCGCTATGTATGTTATCCCCAATTTATATGTTATAATGTATGGATGTTGTGTAGCTACGTGTCTAGGGTATATGCAATGCATGTGCAGAAAATAACAACAACCACACTTTAAGGTTAATAAACAATTAAGTAAACAACCCCCTATTGAATTTTGGTCTGAACAATTGTTTTCAAATGTATTAAGTATAATTGAGTTGATTCATAAAAAACATTAAGATTAAACATTTATATACAGTTACACACAATCTAGTTTCACTACTAAAGTCCTTTTATTTCTGACTAGGAAGTGTTCTTGTTGTAATACTCTAGTCCAAACTAAAGCACATATTTTGGGGAATCACTACTGTCATCATTTTATTTAATCTGGTTGAAATATCAAATTGTGGAGAATAGTTCAGTGAATTCACAAGGCCCCAAAACACAGGGCTTATCTTAAGATAGGTGTCGAAAATTCTGCGATGTCCTGGTTATAAATCTTCCTCCTCACAGCACTGCTCAGCTTTCAGGATTCAAGATAAGGTAGGGCCCTCAAATCATATGGCCTCGAACAGTTACCAGGGTTGAACAACAACGTGACTGGCTCACTTCAGTTTCACACCCAGAAACTCGAAATATCGAATTTTTTCACTATGTAAGTAAATTACAGGCCATAAATGGTCACACAAGATCTCCTGCTGAATAACAGAACAGCGAAGGCATCTGAACACACTTGTCTGTAAACGTTATTAACTTTACATGTGAAAGTTTAAATTGAAAGTGGCAAGGAACGCTCGTCTTTCTGAGTATTTATTTCACTTTCTTAGTTATGCTCCTCAACCAATCAGGTGACTTCCGTTCCTACGCGTCTATTTTCAAAAGCTAACCTACAATTTTCAAATCAGGAGACACCCCTTTCTATGGCCTCAATATGGCTAGCTTCAGTAAAGAAATCCCAGGCACGTCTTTATATGTCTTCATTCTACCATATCGCTAGTATTATCTAAGTCATGTTAATCCAGAATGAAAATATTTACTTATTCTACCGTTTTGTCATCTAATGCATCAGGTTTCACACTTCTAGCTATTATTTTTACCCTTTTCGTCTTTCCTGTATATTTATTCAAATAACATATTTTTCTTATACAGTAGGCTAAAATATTTAGACTAACGCATATTATATATTTAACAACTAATTAGTAGCATTTTAATCTTCATTTCTAGTCTTTATTTTTCCTATCGCTCGTTTAGGCCATTTAGTTTCAGTTTAGAAATTCAAACAGGGTCTATGCATTTCCCCCGTTCTCTCCCTTGTCTTTTCCAAGAAATACACGATTTCCAACTACACTAACTTTCACGCATGCATTTTGGGTAAGGCTTGCAAGTCTGTAACGTCACATTGGCATTTTCAACTATCGGCGTTTTACGCGTTAACCCTTTAGGAACCAAGAAATAAAACTAGTCTTTTGGTGGTGTGGTAATACCTATGTTATTTTATACCTACAAACTACTAGATGCTATATTTTGATCGGTGAAATATCGGATATCATCACACTTTGGCTGATGCAGGTCGACTTGCCCAGAATCGTGATGCGTTCAGAGCAGCTGTAATGGAGACAACGTTCTGGAAAGAATATGTCACATGATGATATCCTTATACATAGTATGTATAATTATTTTATATGTGCTTTTTCCATTTTATGCAGTGAATACTGGGGTGCCCAGAACTTGCCGGCGTTTAGTAGTAAAGAGACATACTTGTGAGAAGAATAGACATTTCCTATCTTTAACCACGTGGGTTGTTTCAAGTAACACCGGTCTGACAGTGCATGTGCCATCAGAGATAGACAGTAATACCAATCCCACTAACGGTTTTCTAAAGACTAAATGTTTATACTGGGCCTTTGAGCCAGACTTTATTTCTTCACAATAAACTCAAATATACATGCTGCCTGGCGGCGAGAATAATTACAAGAAATAACATTAATATTTCCGACAAGTATTGAAAGAGTGTATAGTGAACCAAGACTATCTGTTAAAAGAAGTTGTCCACTGGTCAGTTTTTCCCAAATGAAGGAAACCCTCGTGTTTTGACTCTGTGTGCCCGTTCAAACTTGCTTACCCAAACCGATCTATGTGACATGAACAGTAATCTAAAAAATTAACTGGTGAAGTGAACGCTCCCCGAAAACAGTGGAAGAAACCTGTAATTGTAGAGCTGGGATTCGCTTTATCCAAAGAATACAGATTCACTGTAGAGAAGTGTCCAAAGGTTGCGCCAGACGGTGAACAACATCAAGTTTTTTTAGGTAAGCACGTGTGCCAGGGTACCCTGATGAAAGAACCGAGTGAAAGTGGACTGAGTGAGTTTTTTTTTATAACTATTGATTCACCCACTTTATAATCTCCTTACGGAAGATTGGCTGCTTGATTAAATTGTTCCTTTTGAAGGACAATATTAGACCCTAATCATATGTATTTATGACTCTTTGGGCCATCATCTGTCTCATAACGGGGCTGTGGGCTAAACCTAGAGTTAATATCATAACGGGGCTATCATCCTTGTAGCATTCTTTTGATATTTTATGACTATTTGTATATGTTTTTGATGTAAATTCTATGAGTTGTGAAGAAATTTTAAAAGATAATTAAAATTTCCCTTGGAATTAATCAGCGTGTTGGTCAGCTCGTTCTAGAATATATATATAAGTATTGTTATAGGTTTCCCACGTCTGTGTGTTTAACTGTCGTCACGTGTATGTGCGTGCCCGTGAGTAGATAGAAATAAAGGAAAAAAATATATATGTGTTTAGACTGTCTGAAGCTGTAAAGCTGTCGTAGAAGATAGGCGAGAGAGAGAAGAATTTTTTCGCTTTCAGAGACAGCCTCTATATCACATTCTATCATCTCACTCGTGGAATCTATTTCTTTTACTAACTCTCACTGTGTCTATCACCTATTCTAATCTATTCAGAAGGGACCAACCCAAGTATTAATTCTCCTATCAAAAATCTACGACAACTAGGAACATCTTGCGTTCGATTCCTAAGATCTCTGTTAATAGAAGCATCATTTAGTTGGTCGATTGCCATCTAGCTTTTGATTCCTAAGATCTCTGTTAATAGAAGCATCATTTAGTTGGTCGAATTGTATATAGTTCTTAGTTGTTCTGTGTTGAGTTTTTGGTTCAGCCCAACTTTTAACAGCGGTTTTAGTACAACTGAGAGAAGAAACATTTTTATCTTTAACCACGTGGGTTTACAAGTTAACACCTTTCTGGCAGTGTGTGTGCCTCCAGAAATAGACAGAGTACACATCTCACTAACGGTTGTAAAGACTAAATGCCTATACTGGGCCTATTGTGCCAGATTATATTTCTTCACAAACTCTCATGTACATGCAGCCTTGTGGCGAGAAAAATTACAAATCATTAACATTCCGACATTTTTGACTAATTGTGGTGTGACCAAGAATTTTTATAGTGAGAGAAGTATCAAACCTGCCATTTTTCCTAAGTAAGGGAAACCTCGTGATTCTGACACTGAGCCCGTTTAAAACTAATCCTTACCTGAACTGATTCTTAGTTCTAACAGCGAAACATGAACAAAAGTCAGATTTATTTACACTCGTTAATTAAATAAATGCATGTGCCATTTTATGAGATTAAGACATGAGGAATGAAGATCGCCAGGTAGCGGTTGGGGAGGGGGGAAGTAGAATGAGTATTTGAAAAACTGGAACTAGAAGAAAATATTCTGTTGGTGATACGTCTTTGTTCCTACTGCCTTTGAAGACTTTGATTCTGGGAAATGAATAAACGAAGAAGGTGGGATAGGGATTCTAGGCTGAAGATGTATAATCTCGTTATTAACATTGCCTGCGCTGTTAATTTAGCGTCGGATTGGAAGAGTAGTCAAAGTGCTGGCCTCTCGCGGCAAAGGTACTGGGTGTTTGAAACACTGTGCCGTCACGCTCTAGTCTACCCAGCTGTAAATGGGTATCTGACTCTGCTCGCGTTAAGTAAGGCAACGGCAGCGATGAAAGTAACGGGAACCCCCACTCCTCGATGCTGGACCTAGTATAGTGAAGTCTCTAATCCTTCATCGCCCTACGGCAGTATTTTTATATCTAGCTACCTTTATGCTGCTTTTAGAGCGTCAAATCGCATAGTGAATAACGCAGTAGCTTCTAGGGGCAAAATTAATGGGTTCAAAATCTGGTAGAATCAAACTCCAGTGAAACAAACTGTAAGTAGATACTTAACTCTGCCTTTATTTTAGAGAAGGCAAATACAGCGAGAATGGAAAACAGTTATCTTACCACATGAAGCTAAAACCTAGCATATCTGAAGTTTGTAACTATTTCTCAACAGTCTCTGCTAAGAGACAACCTGTTATTAAAAGCAGTTTCTAGGTATCCCAGAGAGCGGCACTTTCTGTACTTCTTCTTCTTCCTCGTTCGCCCTGAAAAGGACGGTGGTTGCGTTGTGTCCGTTTACGCCTAAGCGGTGATATCTGCACCTTTCGGTCGACACATCCGACTTCTGCACGGCATTTTTTGGGACCGGGTTTGCCTTCCCTCTGCGATCCGTACTCGCTCAGCCAGACTGCACTGCTGCAGACTGTGTCCAGGACCACCACGTGGAGGTGGAGTACGGTCTTGGTCAGGTCTGGTTCGCTGACCCTGATGCAAGCAGTCAAGCTATAGGTCGCTGACTGCATTTTCTATTGCTGCATCTTTTGGTCCCCTTTCTGTACTTCAGGGTTAGACATCAGAACGACCATGACTGTAGCAAACTGCCCATCATAATTACCACTGAGTTCCCAGTAGAGTATTGGCTGTCAATCAGTTCACGACAAGCCCTGCTATGTGCCATCCATTTTCGCATATATTATTTTGTATTTTTAATTTTTATCTCCTGCTGCTCTCTTGGGCATGTTATGAGAAGAGGAAAGGTGAGCAGGTATGATTGAAGGTAACAGATATAGAGGAAGACAAAGAGAGCAAATACTGGACAGTCTGACATAGGAAGATCTGTAAATTCTTAATTATAGTTATTATTTTTTTGTTCGTTTGCTTTTTTTAATGCTACAGTGTCATGCAGTAAAGCTGACTTTCACGTTGGATTGAAATTTCTTATTATGTTCACTTGATTCTTTTAATGCCCATTTATTTGCTAGTGTAATGAAAGCGACTCTTGCTTGCTTTATCAGTATTTTCATATCATTGTCCGTAAAATGAATAGATGTATTTAACAAAATAGAGAAAATAAATAATGATCGAAATGCATAAATATCCTAGATTTCAAACACGGGTTCCATAGAAGACTTAATTGCAGGAAACCAAACAAAAACCACAAATGTACAGAAAAGCAAATAAAGACTTAATAAAATAGACTTAATCTGTTTGTTTATTCATTGTTTGATACAGCTTTACTGCGTTTATAAGTGTGTATATTTTTTTTCATTATTCTTCTGAGTGCAAAATCTGTTTTTGCACTCATTTACCTCATTCTCGTTATCTATCTATCTATCTATCTATCTATCTATCTATCTATCTATCTATCTATCTATCTATCTATCTATCTATCTATCTATCTATCTATCTATCTATCTATCTATCTATCTATCTATCTATCTATCTATCTGTCTGTCTGTCTGTCTGTCTGTCTGTCGGTCTGTCTGTCTGTCTGTCTGTCTGTCTGTCTGTCTGTCTGTCTGTCTGTCTGTCTGTCTGTCTGTCTGTCTGTCTGTCTGTCTGTCTGTCTGTCTGTCTGTCTGTCTGTCTGTCTGTCTGTCTGTCTGTCTGCCTGCCTGTCTGTCTATCTGTCTATCTCTGTAGTAAAATGCTCCGTGTTCCTCCCCGCCCAAATTTCCCCGATTTCAAAAACCTAGTACTGCAAGTAAACATTTACCACCCACCCTGACACCCGTATACCACCCCTCTTGATATTTATGAACGAACGTCAGAAAAGAAGAAATTTACAATTATAAGCCACTACTACTATATTTTAAATTTGCCAAGGGCAAAAGGCAAAACGTCTGCTAAGATTTGGACACAGTATTTGAATTTTCTCTACTATTATCGTTTGAAAAACATTACCCTTCCCCAAATCGTATACACACCCGCCCTATTATTTAGTGGAGGTTGTAACTATAAATAACTCCAAATGTTTGAAATTATGCACCATTTACTAGCCTAACAGTCCACGATTGGCCCAAGATTTAAATCTTCAAAGACAAGCGTATTGAGTCCCATTCCCCAACAACACGCAGCTCGCGTTTTTCTTCCCAATATTTTATGACGAAAGCCGGAAAAGTTGGCAGAAGAAAGAAAAAAAAAACAACTTGTTACCTCGTCTTGAAACGGGAGAGAGGGGAAAAAGTGGGGGGTAAAATGGAAAGAATCAAGGCTAACTTATGCTTTTGAAACTGAAACTGAAACCTAATTTGTGCAGAAAAAAGGTGAGAGAGAGAAACTTAGATAACTTATATAGAGGGTAAATAAAATGGATGGGTGAATTATAGCAATAATATTGTTTATTAAAATACCATACTATTCCCTTATAATAACTTATCTTGCCTTATAGAAAAGCACGTTGTTCAGGATAAATATAGAGAAAAATTACATAGATGAAAATGACGAAGAGTTAGATGAAAACTAGATAGGGTGATAGAGGCCAAAGGGCAATTTAAGAATCACTTTTAAAAATTGAAATCGACCCAATAATAACCGAGATATTGTAGAAACTAAAAATTGAGACGGACTGACAAACACACTGAGGAATGCTCAATTTTGAAAGTCTTCGAAAGTTACATTTTAGGGGACGCTTTTTTGAACAGTCAAATTTGCTTGACTCGTTTGATTGGTTAACGATAGTTTAGGAGAGGGGGGATAAAACTAATGCGTTACCAGAATACGCTGCCACTTGAGAAAAATATTTCAACATAGTAGTTTAAGATCAGACGCATAGCAGTTGTGACCTTAATGCCTTTGCAGTCTGGGCAACAGTGATCTACACCTGTGCCATTGATCGCCAGTTAATCTTACTTTTGTGTGAAATATTTCATTGATTGCGGTAAGATAAATAATTTTATTGATATATTTTGTTAATACTTGTATGTAGAGGCAAACCCAGATAGGGGGCCAAAATTTGTGTTGTGCGACATTGCCATGGAAAAAGAATTACGACATCCCAGCAAGCATGCCTAAGCAGAATTATTGAGAAACGAAAGTAAATTATGGTTGAATATTGTCATACACAAACCATTACGACTGTAAGTCCAGAATGCTATTGGCAGTCTTCTGCAGTATCACAGTGTTAAATTGAAGCCCGAAAACATACTTAGAATGATTGCACAAAAGAATTAACAGGTTTCAAGAAGACAACTGTATACCTATCTGATTGTATGGAAGAAAATCATTGTTTAAGTGACAGGGGCGTTGCAGCCATATGGAAGAAGAATGTAAACACAGTACAGAGTAAAGTCAAATAAATTAAGGGCTAGTGCAAATGTTTGCACACGAGCCTGACCACGGATGATGGTAAGTTTGAGTAATTGTGGAAATATTATTAGCCAGCATATAAAAGTAGAGGAACGTCCTTCTGTTTCAGGGTTTTTTTTTTTTTTTTTTTTTTTTTTTTTTTTTTTTTCGTACGCCCGCTAATACTCGAGGCGAAATCTCAGGTTATTATTTATGTCTAACCTGACATTGATTTTACGTGAGTATCCCTTTATTTCTTGTACAGAGACAGGTGTCCCTCGCCATTCAGGCAAATACTCGCCGATTTCGGAGGTACCCATTGCAGCTGGGTCGGCTCAGGAGCCGCCAGTCCCTGGTCGACGACACTCCTTCAAATGTTCTCGCCAGGTCTCGAGTTAATCCAGTCCAAATCCCGGTCGACGAAAAATCCTCAAATGCCGTCGCCCGGGTTTGATCCTGTATCACCCGGTCGCCAGAGCGGTGTTGTAACCACTACGCTAGCGCGGCTCCCTGTTTCAGGGTTATATTGCCTGTTACCAGCTGGTGACAGGAAAACCTATTGAAGACAGAATTGGAGGAAGAGAAAGCCTCAACAAACTGTATGCTGCATTTTATAGCCAAAGAAAGACCTTATGCTGACATTTATATTATCTACTGAAACCTACGTCAACTAGAAACATCAGGTGAAGTCCCCTTACGTGAGCTCTGAGAACTTATTCAATTAAAAATTTCCACATGTGTACTATCTTATTCGTGGGCATGATGACAAAAATAGTCCTTCCCACCATTGACTTTCACTTTTAGACAGTACTACATCAGTCTGTGTTATACACCTACAGTGACATTTGTTTATTATCATGATATGGACAAAGATTCCTACTTATTTATTTATAATATGTAAATACAGTTCTCTTCATTTTTAACCATTCCTGCCCCAAAAAGATTTGAGGGGACAGGAAATTAAAATTTAAAAAAAAATTATCTAAACTTAACCCCAGTCTTTATTAATTCAATTTCATTGAGTTAAATTTGTTTTGTTTTATGCACTTATCACTATACTTGCATTACCCTAGACATGTAGCCAAATAAAACACATAACAATATCATAAAATATTTCCCGGAGTGAGATCTTAAAGAGGTAGCGAATAGGCATCCTGAGAATACATCATCATCAACAATTAGACTCAGGAACTTACATAGCTTGACCTCACTCCGAGTACACGTAGCTTGGTAACATCTATAACCTCTTCGGCACACACGCCACAATCTCTCTGTCTATCTATCTGTCTATCTATCTGCCTGTCTGTCTGCCTGCCTGCCTACCCTACCTTCGTACTTACCTATCTGCCTGCCTGCCTATCTGCCTACCCACTGCAACTCTGTCTGTTTATCTGTTCATCTTTATTTTTAGCCACCTGTCAGAATGTCTGAACATCTATTTGGGTCATCATCTTTTATCTATTTGTTGTGTGTCTATCCGACTTCCTGCCTGCATCTCTATCTAACTGGCAAGTGTCGCTATGTTTTCCGGTCTGTGTCTGTTTGTCTGTCCTTCAGAGCTGGTTACAAATTGCGTGACCAACTCTCGTCTAAACCTCAGCTTCAGTTCCATAAAACACAGCACTCTTACCAGGACTTTATTTTATGTCCCACCGATTTCCAGTGGCTTCTTCGTTTTCCTAAAATTGTAGTCGACACGCAGTTGTCGACTTGTGTTCCATTAATCTTTAGACGAGTGACTTCCAAGTGCTTTGTGCTCTAAACCAGTGCTTACTCTCTTTGTCTCTCTCTCTATCTCTCGTTCTTTCTCTCATACATCAAGCTATACGCACTAAAATAAACAGCTATGGATGAACCGAGAATACTGTTATAGATGTATACGACCCAAAGTATAGGGTGGGAAGTTTGTGGTATTAACTATTCAGCATTCCTAAAATGCATTTCCAACTGGCAAAGATGATCATGCCTCTCCATAAGTGATGGTCTGTAGTGTTCTTTATAATTTCTGATTTTGACACTTTTGTGCTATGTTGCTTGACTGTTCAGTGTCGTCCTCTGACAGCGCTTGTCTCTGCGGCAAAGTTAAGGGTTTCAAAATCTGCGAACGTCACGCTCCAGTCATCCCGTTGTGAATGAATACATAACTCTCCTTTGTTTAGTTCAGCAAAGTGTCAGCAAAGCTAGCGAAGAAGGGAACTGGTAAAGCCACCTCATAAAGCTGGAACAAGTATAGCGAAGTCTCTAACACTTCATTCCCCTATGGCGGTAATTGATGTAAGACTAACTTCACTTATACCTTCCCTTCCATTAATTTAGCCAGCTGATGCAGTGTGTTCTTATTTTTCTTGCCTCAAACCATGCCATCAAATTGTCACACAGCCTGCATAATGACAATGCTTTGAATATTCTAGTCAAATACTTTCACCACCCACGAACTGCTAACTCGGAGCCATCAAGAAGATATTGCATACCATCATTGCGGGTAGACGCAAGAATTGGGTTGGCCTCAATCTTCAGAACAGACCATGACAGAACAGAACTGCCATGCTATGAACCCCAGAAGTCGGTGACAGACAGCCCGATCAAAGCAACTTTAAAGATACTCGTGGAAACTGAGATGAGAAGAATGAACCAGAGTTGGAGCACAACACGAAGATGGCCGCCCATGGTAGATGGTTGAAAGGGGCGTGCTACAAAGAAAAGTAGTAAACACCTTGATTAAAAAAAATGGACGCTCAGCGAGCAAAGTAGTGGGCAGTATATTGCTGAAGTATAAAATGCCAACAAGTGAAGTGGTCACAAATTGCTTCGTCAGTCAGTTTTCAAGGACCAAAGACAAAGAAGAGAACCTATGTCATGAGAAATTGGGCTGCTTCTTTTTGGTCGCGATAGTAACTGAAGCATTCTATTGAAGCATTTAAAGACATCTTCCTGACACATCATAGTTGGTCCTTGAGATCTTACAATTCTCATACGATACCACATCACAGAGGTCTCAAGGGATCTCCTATAGAGAAATGTATAATTTTGCAGACACTATTATTCTGTTGCAACAGAGTGACCCCTCAGCGTTAACGGAGTTACCATGCAAATTATATTATTAGATTTCCCAACAGTAGTCGCATCAATCTCCACGCTCTATTATTTTATTCATTTTCCTAATCTTCTCCGGTCATCTTTCAGGCTGTTCTTCCCTTCTGCTTTTCTTCATTAAGTGAACGATATTCAAATAAGTCTGGTAAATCAATGTCTACGGTTAATCTTTTTCCTGGAATGTTCTATTTTTTAATGAATCCCGTGACAGACTGTGAGCCCCCGGGGTCTAATAAGGGACTTGTATTAGGCTATACTGTGTCTGACTGGACCAGTGCTGATCATTTAATATTTTAAGCTGTCTATTCTTTACCACTTCGTTAAGTCAAGGGTTCCACAGTGGTTAATGAACTTTTTGTATGTACACACACCATACATACATGTATATATGTTTGTGACTGTACGGCTATAGTCGGCAATTAGGTTTGACGAATACCCCATGACAATGTCTTGATAAATCGCTTACCTTGGTTTTCATAAATTATTCTGATTTTATAATGAAGGGATAAAGAAAAAAACAACTAAGGTTTATCCTATGTGTTACCATGGGGTGTATATATTGATTCAAATATAAGGCATATATGTTCAAGTTTCTTGTGTGTTTGTTTATTGTATCATTCAAGTCAAGATGCTGGTATACTACCAGAAATAGTTATTCTTGATGATGTTCGTACCCAAGTTCGTTCCAGAATTCCTCTGTGGT
The DNA here is from genome assembly GCA_024509875.1 of Oreohelix idahoensis. Taxonomy (NCBI): domain Eukaryota; kingdom Metazoa; phylum Mollusca; class Gastropoda; order Stylommatophora; family Oreohelicidae; genus Oreohelix; species Oreohelix idahoensis. Next base: position 91,890 of record JAMPIV010015249.1, on the reverse strand, counting down.
GTTTATTGTTTTTGTGACAATCATTAGCATACTTAATATCCGCTAGTAACTGCAAAAACCTTCAACAGGAGGTAGTTAAGAAAGTCTTCAGGGATCCAGGAAAACAGTTTATTATCTTGAACATAAAATCCAAAACAAAGTCATTTGCATACAATTACAATTCCTCATGCAAAGTAGTGTCTTGATATACATTTATTTTTCCTCCTTGTATTTCAATCCAAATTTGGTACAAATACTTTGCCTGGTTCTTTTTCGGTATGCTTCTCGTGCTTATCCAACATAGGGGGTAACTGATAGCCGGGCCTCTACCTCTTGTATGACTTGAGTTAATTTGACATTAGAGAGCTCAGTTTTCATTTCTTATAAGTTCAGATCGTTTTCCAAACATTTAGGCATTTCTGGCCTAACTATGTTTTATTCTGAAAAATGAAAAAGTCACACGAAGCTGTACTTATGGGTAATATGAATTCCCCACTATATAAAAATTATCTGCTTCACACAGAGTTGATATCTTGATAACTTCAAGACCAGCAGTTGGATGGACTAGGGCTACGTCCGTACAAACTGGCTTCTGTAGATCAACTAATTTCGGATATGCAAAATTTGCTATCTCAGAGTGGTGGGTGATTTTACTACCTTTTGGTTGGTTAGTCTAATACTTCTTTATTTATTTTATTGGGTGTCATATGCTTACCGATGGAGGGTCTCGGCTATTCCGATTTACGTCATCGGTTGCTAAGCAACTCCCGCTAAAAGATAGCGTTAAGTCACTATTTAACCTAGTTTCGACTAGTTTCAGTTTCAATCTGATTCTAGCGTAACTCGAGTCTTTATTTCAATAAAACATCGTAACTGTTCTTTCTAATCTAACTGATAACTATTAGCACGAATGGTGCTATGGTATCAGTAGTAGGCCTTCCGGTGACATATGGAAACTAGAAATTATCATCGCCGGGGCAATTTACGCCAAGTTGCAGACTACTGCTGTACTGAATACCTGTTGTTTCTATCTGTCTGCCTGTCTGTCTATCCATCTGTCTCTAACTACCTACCAGTCTTTGTGTCTATCTCGCTGACGTCATATTTGTCTTCTTGTTTGTCTTTGCATATAAATAATACAAACCTTGGGAGCCACGGTAGCATAGTGGTTAGTGCACTGGCTTCCTAGCTCAGTGGTCTATGGTTTGATCCCCAGATGAGGTGGGATTTTTTAGGCCGCAAACGGCTCCTGGGTCGACCCAGCCCCAACTGGGTACCAGAGCAACTCTGGGAAGGTTAAGGCGGCCGGCGTGATGCTGACCACGTCACCCGTAGTGTGCCGATGGTCAAGAAAATATGGGCCTAACACCATATTCCCAATATGCCTCAATGGGCGTGTAACGGGATCCTTTGAGAGCGAGATATAGTCCATGAAAAATTATATTAGGAAAACAAACAAAACTAACAAATACAACACAGTAAGAACTGCCACTACATACACGCACCACCACTACTGGCCTGCTATTACCACCACCACAGCCGCTGCCACTGCTACTACTACCACCTAACACAAACACCATCACCCCTACTATAGGGCTATTAATGTAACTGCTGCCTCTTACAGCTCCCGGGAGGGGTCTGTGAGATGGCAAGAACAGAATCCTATATATAAAATCCCAGCTTTTTCTGTCAGTGCGTTACGCTAAGGGATGCAACTCTTGTTGAAAGTTAGATATTAATTGTATTGTTTCCCTTATATGTACTGTCTCGAGAATTTAACACTTAACAAAGAAGAATGCGCAAATGACGGTGTGCACAAAAATATATTTATAGAATGTGTGATCCCGTATACACACACTGGGACCCTCGTTGTTGCTACGTAGTTCGTGTACTGAGGTGATGCGCAGTGGGTTTTTAAAAATACTTTTGAATAAGTAAAATTGCCGTTTGGTGTTGGTGCTTTTGAATTTAATTCCCGTCTTATGACGGGCTTTGACACTAGTAGAACTAATATTTTATAAGTGTTCTCGTAAGAGACGACTACTATGAGGATGTGCATGGAGTTTGGCAACCTCATCATGTGAAATAAATGATTACAAAAACTACCACTACAAGAGCACATAAATGCTTTGATACAGGCTATCTTCTTCTTCCTCGTTCGTCCTGAAAAGGACGTTGGTTGCGTTGTGTCCGTTTACAGCGCAGCTGCGATTTTTGCGCCTTTCGGCCGACACATCCGACGTCAGCACGGCATTTTTTGTGACCGGGTTTGCCTTCCCTCTTCGATCCCTACTCTCTCGGCCAGAGTGCAGTGATGCAGCCTGTTTCCAAGACCACCACTTGGAGGTGGAGTAGGGTCTTGGTCAGCTCTGGTTCGCTGACCCTGACGCAAGCAGTCAAGCTATGAGAAGCTGACTGCGTTCATCTCGTTTGCTGTGTCTTTGGTCCTATGGTACAGGCTTTTAGGACAAGCTGCAAATCTGAGTTCATGCTCCATAGAACGCAAAAAGGAAAAAAATTAGATGATGACAACGATAATGATTATGACTGCATCTACTGGACCTGCTAATGCAAGAAATTGTTAAGGTTTTTTTTTTACTCAACAACCGCTGCTCCAGTACACGGACATACGCACGCAAGGATGGAACCCAACATTTGTGGCCGCCAAATCGTATAATACTTGGAATGATATCAGATCCCTAATAACTGTTATTTTCAGCTCCTATTCCCATTAGCGCTATCCCAGAGAGCTGGCGCCTGTAAATCGAACATAATAAGATAGAGGAAAACCTTGTTAATTTTTGTTTCAGATTTCGGACTGTGGTGGATATTAAACGTTAAACATTGTGTTCTTGTAGCAGGAAGTTGGAGATTTCATGAGGGAATTTTGGAGCTAGCCACATGATGTTTCCTGGGGTCTCTGAAGAGATGAAGAGGAAAGAAGAGGACTACTGCATCCTCAGGTATGTCGTACAAGGAGACCACTAATATGAGGTTGGGAATTGGGCTGGTAATCTCATCTAAAACAAATGTCCACTGAAATCACCGCTGTAAGAGTAATTGGCCTAATGGATATGAACGCAGTTTCATAATCCAGATATGCCAGGTTCGAAACCTGCTGCAAGCGGTTTGTAGCAGATCGCTTTGTGTGGATTTTTAACAATGGTATAAGCGCCGTACCGTTCAGAAAGCAATGGCAAACTATTGAATGAAAACAATTGCCTAGAAAAATCACAAACAGCCAGTAAAAGCTGGGGTTAATTGCCACGTCCTGTAAAGGATAAGCAACTAACTTAAGAGCAATTACATGCTTGCTGCAGCCTTTCATACAAGGGGACTAACTGCAGCCTTAGCACTAGGCTTCATACCAGGGGACTGAAAGTTAATGTAATGTATTGACATGTGTATTTTTCAGGAAGTGATAATCAATCAATCAATGTCCTTCAACTTTTCAAGGATAGTATCCCTTCACTGAAAACATACACAATTCTACTGCCTTGTGCCATCTGTTCAAGGTTTCTCTGTGTCTTTCTCGTGATTTTTGTTTCAGTCTCCTGTTTTCTTTTCCATATGCTTCAGTCTGGATCTACTTCTATTGCCCTGGGGATTCTAGAACAATGACTGTCTGGTAAAGCTACTAACATGTTTCCTCAGCTTTGTGTACCATCCATCGTCAGTGTCTTCTTCTCAACTCTTGTTCCACTGGTACTTATCTGAATCCTGTCGTCAGTTCCACGCAGGTGACTTTGTTGTAACATTTTTTTTTTTAAAAGTTGTTGTGACTTACAGTTTATACCTGATGGGGTAGCAGCCCATGCCAAACCCTCCTTAGTAGCCTTTATGACATGCTTATTACGGTTATTGTGTAAGTATTCTTTACTCCATTTTTCGGGCCCCGGTAACTCATGCCAAGCCCGGATGCTACATGGTGCAATCATCTCGACCGAAAATAAGCCAGCCAAGATGATTACCCACCATGAAGAAGTCTCCAACTCAGTTTATCTCCCGGGTGATCTATGAGAAGACAATTGAAATAATAGGCCTTCTAGTACCTCAGGCAATTCGTAATAATGTGCAGTTCCCGGGTGATCTCTGAGTAGATAATTGAAATAATGGGCCTTCTGGTACATCAGGCAAATCGTAAGAGGGTGTAGTTCCCAGGTGATCTCTGAGTAGATAATTGAAATAACAGGCCTTCTGGTACCTAAAGCAATTCGTAATAATGTGCAGTTCCCGGCTGGTCTCTGAGAAGATAATTGAAATAATGGGCCTTCTGGTAGCTCAGGCAAATCGTAAGAGGGTGTAGTTCCCAGGTGATCTCTGAGTAGATAATTGAAATAACAGGCCTTCTGGTACCTAAAGCAATTCGTAATAATGTGCAGTTCCCGGCTGATCTCTGAGAAGATAATTGAAATAATAGGCCTTCTGGTACCTCAGGCAATTCGTAAGAGGGTGTAGTTCCCAGGTGATCTCTGAGTAGATAATTGAAATAATAGGCCTTCTGGTACCTCAGGCAATTCGTAAGAGGGTATAGTTCCCAGGTGATCTCTGAGTAGATAATTGAAATAATAGGCCTTCTAGTACCTCAGGCAATTCGTAAGAGGGTGTAGTTCCCAGGTGATCTCTGAGAAGATAATTGAAATAATGGGCCTTCTGGTACCTCAGGCAATTCATGAGGGTGTGGTTCCCAGGTGATCTCTGAGAAGATAATTGAAATAATGGGCCTTCTGGTACCTCAGGCAAATCGTAAGAGGGTGTAGTTCCCAGGTGATCTCTGAGTAGATAATTGAAATAACAGGCCTTCTGGTACCTAAAGCAATTCGTAATAATGTGCAGTTCCCGGCTGATCTCTGAGAAGATAATTGAAATAATGGGCCTTCTGGTACCTCAGGCAATTCATAAGAGGGTGTAGTTCCCAGGTGATCTCTGAGAAGATAATTGAAATAATGGGCCTTCTGGTATTTCAGGCAATTCATAAGAGGGTGTAGTTCCCAGGTGATCTCTGAGTAGATAATTGAAATAATAGGCCTTCTGGTACCTCAGGCAATTCGTAAGAGGCAACATATTAGCTGGCAACCTCATCATATAAAACATATTGCAGCAGAAGTCCCCGTTGCAAGAGCAATTCAGTGCTTTAACAAAGGCTTCATGTAAAGGGACCAACTATAGTGGCGACTCCGTGCTTCAAACGTAGCGAAAGGGGAGAAGAAGAACAAAAACACAAGGGGGAAGTGATGATGGTAACGGTGAGAATAAAGATGTTGCGAGGGATGGTAATTATTACGAAGATGGATGCGTTTCACTTTTCCGTTCTTTCCGCATATTTGTGAGCAAGCCACGGGTGGTTAATCCTGAAGCAAATATGCTTGCATTGTTGGGACACGCTCTTAGGAAGGCAATATCTGAGCGCTAATGAACCGTTTATTTTTTCCAATTTTACCGGACATGGGGAGGTGAAGGTCAGACACGTGGAAATTTGTTGATAAATGCTGCAACAATTTAGTTTTTGCGCATGCGGATGTTGCGAGATTAAGGTGTAATGTACCTTCGTTTTGTGTGTGTATGTGTGTTGCAGTGTGCTTGTGGCTTTGTTATACGTGCAGTTGCTTTGATGTAGACGTTCTACAGGTAAAGGTAGACCTTTGGCAGATATTGTCGGAGGGGAGTGAAATGTTAGATACTCCATTATACTAAGGACAGATTTATGAAGTAGGGTGAACGGTTTCATTCCTTCCTGCTGTTGCCTTGCCTAACTCGCATATGAAGGTACCTGGTTTCGAACCTGGATCCGAGTAGCCTTGCCTCCAGATGGAAGCGCTCTACCTCTCTTCCAGTTGCACGCCATAGACAGTCGATACACTCCATACATTTGATGTGGCTTTTAGGAGAGGGGAGTAACGTGTCATTGGAAAGTGATGCATTTTTCTTCTTCATCTTCTTCTTCAAGTATCATGTCGTCTGGTGTATGTGATTTTGTCTCTCCACAAATTCCTATCCCGAATGATATTGATCACCATGTGTTGTTAAATTATATCCACGCCATGATGTTAAACTGTTATGTATCTTCTCTCTTTGTCACTGTTGGAGAGCTGCGCACAATCATTGAAGACTTCGGGTTTTTCCGATAGAGGGTTCTTTCACTTATCGTTGCGCAGTCTTTATGAAAGAAGTAAAAGGTGTTGTGAAGGATGACGTCAGGGGGAAAGTGTGACGTGAGTTGAAGTGTGGACGTTGGTGGAGCGGGTGGAAGGACAAGGTGTCCATTTTAATTGTATTCAGATTTCATAGTATTCAGGAATTGTGTATTTCCAATGCAGGTTAGCCTCTCAGGTATCCGAGGTGATTGAGTAAAGCACACGCAGTTTATCTGCAGTTTATATTAGGAAAGGCTGACAATGGAAATATGGGCAGTATGAATGACATGGGCAATGACTGAAGATGCCGGACGTGTAAGATCAGAGAGGGAAAAATGTCACAGATTGCATATGAGAATAAGTGCGGCAAATCATTGGCTGATTACATTTAGAGAAACCTCCCTGTAAGATTTGTAATGACACATATATCTTGGCAGAAACATACGCACAGTTGGGGAGATGGACATTGATATTAAATTACGAATACAGAATGTGAGAGGGCGCTTTCTTGGCATTGAGAAATATATTAACTAAATTTACACCCCCACATGTCAAAGCAGTTCTCATGTACGGTTCTGAAACATTGAGAACAATAAAAACGATAATCAATAATGTGCATACTTATATGTAGGGATGTTTTAGTACAGTGTTTCCCAAACTGTCTCGAGTCACTGTTCCCTTGGCTCTCAGAGAACATCCCCAGCGTCCCCTTTATTCCCATCTTTCATTTCTCGTGCACGCCTCATTGATGTTGTTTCTCAAATCAACAACACTGTTGTTTCCTCTAACACTACTACGCCATATTGGAATAGGAGAATGCAGTTAATTATCAAATGTTACCAGCACGCCTTGAAAAGCTTCTCGTATCCCCTGGTATGCTATTCCCAGTTTGGGAACCTCTGCTATAAGGTGTATACGAAACTGGGACCAGTGACGTTAGGGAGTAGCTCCGGGTTAGGGTTTGTGCAGGTTACGTTCTCCTTTTTAGTGTTCACGCCAGGGTCCTGCCATATTCAAAACACTTTTATACGTTAGCGTTATATTAAGTAATATTGTTGAGTTTCGCTTGACAAGTCCTTAATCACTCCCTTACTACTGAAAGGCCCATCCGTCGCCCACTTTTCCCTTGTCGCCCCCTTAGGCCTTCCAAACAACCCCAGAGGGGCGGTACCGCCCACTTTTGGAACCTCTGCTTTAGACATTGTTGCAGCCAACTCCAGGTGTAACTGACTTTGAAAATGCTGCGTTTTGGAGGTGATAGTCCTCAGCTGCTAATTTCCCTTGTATTCTTTTCTCTTCTTGTATTAAGAACTTCTTGTCACGCAATATGAGGTGGCGCCTTAGGGATCTTTGCCACGTGGTGCGATCGACAGCTTCAGACTCCCAGGTTGCTGGATTTATGTCCAGTGTTTTTATTTCTCACTTGCACACATCTTTGAACCTCAGCTGCACTCACACGGCTGCTCCTTCTAAGTACAATAAAAAGTATTAAAATGGTATGACGAAATACTAGTTAGAAACTGATGGAAAGTGCACCAATGGAACATGAAATGGAAGGAAAAGAGTTAGTGAATGACAGGCTACAGTAAGGATAGGCGGCGCATCATGCGCACGAAAGTCGCAGGAGCGTTTGCAAGGCCGAAGCACATGTAATTCCACTGGAAAAGACTAAATGGAGTTGTAAACGCCGTAAAAGGTTTGGCATGTTCAGCAAGGGGAATCTGCCAATATCCTTTCGACAGATCTAAGGGAGATCAGCTGAAAGTAGATAAACGTCAGCATTTGTTATGGAATCCTCATGGTAAAGGAAAGAAAAAGAAAAAAGGTAAAGGTAGTCCCACGGTAGATTCTGCGGTAGGGGAGTGAAGTGTTAGAGACTTCAGTATACTAGGTCAAGCACCGAGAGGTGGGGTTCCCTTCCTCGCTGCCTTTCCCTTCCCTAACTCAAGTGCAAAGCCGGGTATCCATTTTCAACTGGGCAGATTGAAGCGTGTCGATACCGTGAATCGAACCCAGCACCTTTTCCGCGAGAGACCAGTTCTCTAATCACCCTGCCAACCGGACGCTCTAAAGGAAATAAGAGACTCAAAACGTCACGGATAAAAGATGTAAATACAGACTTAAATATAAAGAGACAGCATTCTGAGAACTTGAGCTTATTGCAGAATTCAGGAAGGCGTGGCATCAACTGATGAAAGCCCTATGCCTCGCAGGAGGTTGAAGGATAACGTTGATAATGATTAGAAGGAGATAAAAACAAAAATAGAGATGACGACAGTTGCAATGTTCCTGGAAACAAATAAAATAACTTGCAGGGACGGAATCTTGTGATTGACTTCGTTGTGTCTCCCTGTTCCCACAGTCAAATACGTCGTGCCACGAAGTGTTAGCTCTTCATCACTACTCATCACCAGCCTTAGAGGCATAGACCTTTCTGGTAAAGTGGGATGATATAAATATTTATAGGGACTTAGTGTACTGACTGAGATCAGCTGTGAAGGTATCTGTATCTAATATGTGTAGTGTTTTACAGATAACCTTACTTACTGCCACATATTTATATCTCAGTCAGAATTATTCTGGAATATTGTGTTGGCAACGTTATATGTCTAGGGTTATGTAAATGATGAAGTGTAAGTCACCACAAGAACAAACAGATAAACAATTTAATTATTCCACCACACTTGACAACACTGTGACACTCACAAACAGTCAACACTCTAGAAGACTATCTTAAAAGATTCAATGATAAATTTCAGATATATACAGATGTATTGATTTTTTCTACAATAGTGATCCTGATTCAACTACACAGTGAACCAGGCAATATTATAACATGTAATTACAAATATTATGTACACAGATATAAATGTGGTCTTTGCATTGACATACAATATTAGTAATCTATGTGTGTGAGTTGTGATGTGGTAATATGAGGTAATACTGGTTTTGTTCTTCAAGATAGATTCTTATTAGACATCATGACTGCATGTGTTTGTTTCTGTTGGAACTAGTATTGGAGATGTTCTCAGTTCCTGTCATTAAAACAATTAATTACCCCTCTTTAATTAATACAATTCATTTTAAGAGGAGGTGGTACAAATTGTTGAGCTCTGTTGGCCACGAAGGGCTTAACTTTCGTGATGGCGGCAGGCAAAGACTCCTCTGCTAGACTTCTTCACTGGTTCTGAAGACACCTCACTGCTTCTGAAGACACCTCACTGGTTACTACAGGGACCAAAGAGTATGTTGTAGCCTCTGGATTCAGCAAATGCTCAGACCAGGTGCGGCTTCAATAACTAGGACCACAGTCCCTGAAACAAGAAGGATGTACCTCCTACTTCAGAACTAATTTATACTATCTGGCTAGACTGAGCACAATACATCACAAACACAGAGTTCAGAGCTTTAGTTTAACTGCTATCTTCTTCTGAAGCAGTTTACTCCAGTATTAACCTCCCTAATGGTTACTACGCCTCTGCACTTTCAGCTATAAGTCCTTCCATGTCATAAGGTAGGTGTCAGTGTACTATGTGGTAATTCCATGTAGTTTGACTTTTCTCCGACACCTTCTGTTCAGGTTGGAGCAATATATATATAGATATAGGCCTTGTCTCATGTTCGCTACTGAACTGCACATATATACAGACATAAATTATCAATGTACATTCAATTTTCATTAAAAAGAGATCAAATATTTCAACCTACCACAATTCAAGGAAATAAACACAGATACGTTGACTAGCAATGAATGTAGGCACAAATACTGGCACAAATTCCCATCTGCTTATGTTCCAGGCTTTTATTTAGCAAAAATATGAGCTGGCTTCAACGCACTGTTGCTTTATCAAGCTTATTTGAACTAGTGGTCTCGAACTAACGCTATCAATTAACTATATTAACAGACCTAACCAATCAGGCCATTTCTACCCCATCGTCTGAAAAAAGTACTCTTACTTCCGTCTCCCTTGACAACAAAAGATAGCATTTATAGTCCGACTAATCGTGTTTAGCCTTACATATCATTCCCTCCAATCAATTCAAATGTAACTTGTGGCCTATTTCCGTACAATGGTGGTCTAAAATTCTGCCACTGAGCGACTCCGAGTTTTTAGGTTGTCTGACACCCTCATTATTTTCTTTTGCCTATAATTTATTAATTCCTGGACTATTTGCGTAACACTTAACATATTCTGTGTCAGCAAGCCCTAAGGAATCCAAATATCTCAATCTAAGGGAGCTAGGTGGCTGCGTTCAAAATGTGCATTTTCTACCACCTCCTGTTCACTTCAATCCCCATGTGGTGCCTGGGTACTGTCATGTTTTCAAACGTAAATCCATCTAATGTCATCTTTCCTAATAAGCGTTTTTCAGGTTTTTTAAAACCTAACTCTGGGAAGGGTAGTGTTTTTATCACTGCCCGTCTGAAATAAAGTTAGTGCATGTGGCCTTACACGCGTGTTAGGGGTGGCATTAATATAGCGAGACGCGTGTTTAGTGTTGATTGCGTTGCTGCCTTCAGCCCTCCCTTCTTTCCATCTTAGTCCATCTGTTCGTTCGTTTTGGTAACGTAGTATAATTAATGTTAGGATTAATTTAGGTCATTAATCACTTGCGTATCTCAAGGTTTTTCTTAGAACTGCAGTACACGTTTTATTGGGTTGTGGAAACGCTTGTATTTATGCAGTGGCTTATATTTAACGTGGAAACGTTACAATTTGCAGACGAAGCATAAAACAAAGGGGATTTCGAGTACTGTCATTGTGACAGCACTGTTCTTTACCATTCTTCTTCCTTTTATTGAAGTTATTTGTTAGGCTTTACATTTACCTGATAATTTATATATGTGGATTAGAATATTTCACGACAACCTTCAAAATGTCATGCCAGGCTCTCTTGGCATGTGCGTCCACTCATGGTCTGTCAATGTCTTCTTTGTCACATTCATGTCTTCAGTTCCCTTTCTCATATGTTTTCCGGTCATCTCCTCCCCTTTTCCCCTGGGACGTCTAGAACAAGGATTACCTTGTAATGCAATCAACACGCTTCTTCATTGTGTCTTCAAACCAACTCCAGCGTCCTCGTGTAGCTTCTACTTGGTTATCTTTTGGTTCTAGTGGAGCATGAGGTGAGATGTTGACTGGCTTTGAACACGACATACATTGAAGAAACATGTTCCTAGCATTGGCAGGAAGGAAGTGTCCATAAGTGTGCATAATAACAGGTAGTATGACAACAATGTTTCTTCTCTTCTTCTTTGATCGTCAAAGCAGTCAGTGGCCATCACGCCTAGTGGCGTCTTGTAGGGCAACAAAAAATTGATTCCACTTTGCTCGGTCGGTGGCCATCCTTCGTACAGTGCCCCAACTCTGGTTCATTCTTTGCATCTCAGCCTTCACAGTCCTCCGCCAGGTTGTTTTTGGTCGGCCTCTTTTTCAATTTCCTTCAAGGGTCCAAAGCATAGCTGTTCTTGTAATGGCATCGGGGTCTCTTCTGAGGACATGGCCAACCCAACTCCAGCGTCTGCCAGCTATAATGGTGTGCATGTCCTCTTGCTTGCTCCGAGTAAGCAGATCTTGGTTGGTGATGGTATTCGGCCAAAAGATTCGGTGAATTTTTCAGGCATGTTGTGTGAAAAGAGGACAATTTCGACATTTCCTTCTCTGTAACTCTCCAGCATTCCGTACCATAGAGAAGCACAGAAAGCACACAGCTCTGATATAATCTTAATTTGGTGCTTGTGCTGTATTGAGAGGACTTCCAGTTGTTGTTTAGGCTAAAAAAGGCTGTTCTTGCCTTATTCATTCTGATGTTGATGTCTTTGCCTGCCCCGCCGTCTGGTGTTACTAGGCATCCTAGGTATGTGAAGGTGTCTGTCTGTACCAGTTGCTGATTACTTACTGATATGGGCTCAGGGTTGCTCACATTGAGCGTCATGACCTCTGACTTCTTTAAATTGATGTTCAAGCCCACCTGCTGGCTAAACCTATTAAGTCTATCCGTTTTTTCCTGGATGTGTTGATGTGAATGTGCTAGTAGTGCAATGTCATCTGCATATTCCAGATATTTCAATGTAGAAAATGTAGTCCATCTTATTCCTCTTGGACTGCCCTCTGTGGTCTGGCGCATCGACCAGTCTATGACTGTTAAAAATAGAGTGGTTGATATGGGGCATCCCTGTCGTACTCCTGTCTTCACCTCAAAGGTTAGGTGGCTCTGTCCTACGCTACACGTAAAGTTGGCATAGAGGCTTGTTATGATTGACACTATGCAGCTTGGAATTCCATAAGCCCTCAGTATTTTCCATAAACTGTCCCTATGTATGCTGTCAAAAGCCTTTTTCAAAATCAACGAAATTAATGTACAGCTGTCTTTGCCATTCTGAGAACTGCTCTATAATGTTCCTGAGAGTGAATATATGATCTACACGTCTTCTGTTCTTTCTAAATCCTGCTTGTTCTTTCCTCAGTTTGTGGTCTACTGCTTTTGAAATTCTCTGTATAATTATCCTGCCTAGTATTTTGCTGGGAACTGAGAGAAGAGTGATTCCTCTCCAATTATTGCAGTCTGCAAGATCTCCCTTCTTGGGCAATTTGACAATTATTCCTTTGTTCCACTCTGATGGTGTTGTCCCCGTTTTCCAGACTTGTGCAAATAGTGGTTCTAATAGTTCTGCTCCTAGCTCAGGGTCTGTCTTAAAAAGCTCTGTATTTAAGTTATCATGGCCAGGAGCTTTTCCGTTCTTTAACCCTTTGATTGCTGTGATGATTTCTTCTTTTCGTGGAATGTCTGTATTTACATCTAGATCGTTTTCAGCCTCAGGAACATTCAATTGTGTCTCTGGTGGTTCCTTGTTCAGAGTTTCTCTGAAGTGCTCTGCCCATCTTGTTTCCTGTCCCTCTGCTGTCGTGATGAGATTTCCTTGCTTATCTCTTACTAATGTAATATTGTTTGCACCTCGTTTTCCGCTGATGAATTTAGTTATTTTGTACACTGTGCTTTGTTCATTTCTCAGTGCTGCCTCTTCTGCCTGTCTTGCAAGATCGTCTAGGAAATTCCTTTTGTTGGCTCGGGTTTGGCGTTTAACTTCCTTGTCCAGCTGACTGTACTGTTCGCTATATAGTTGCTTTAACCTGGGGGACTTCGCTTCTGTTTTCTTTCTTTTCATTTCCTTTCTCGGTGTTATGGTGTGTTTAATGTTTCTGGTGTTATCCAGTCTTGCTTCTTCCTTTCCTGGAATCCCAAGCATGATTTGCTGCTTTCCTTATATATTGTTGCAATTACAACAATGTTTAAAACCAACAAAATCATCCAGTTATTAATATAAAAACACACAATGAGAAAGTCAGTCAGTTATCAACATTATAAGAATGTTCTTGTTCTGGAATGTCCAAGGTAATAAATATGCAGGAAGGCCGAAGCACACGAAGAAATGAAATGGAAACAGGCATAAACCGGATAAAAAAGACATCCAGGGAATTGGAAAGGATGGTACACGCCAGGAAATTTTGGTTTGAGTCTATCGAAGGTCACCATCTTATAGGATGCTAAATGATAATATACAGTAGAACTCCATTTATCCGAACCCCATGGGACCGAGCATCGTTCGGATAATCAAATGTTCCGATAATTGGATTACATAATGTATCGAGTACATGTACACATATTTCTAAAAATAATTAACCATCACAAGGAAAATACACTATAAAACATATTTACTTGTACTGTAATAATAATACCCACACTGTATTAGATCACTGTATCACCAAAATCTTTTATTACACTGCAGTGCATGTACTACTTGTATTAATTATTTTTGTTAAGAAAGAGAAATGTTTTCAAAATAACATTACAAACGATTCAAAACCAGGCGCAACTTACGTATATATGTACTTGCACAGATGTAGCCCACTATTTAAAATAATGAGGAATCCTCTTTTGCACCAAACTGGATAGTCTCCTTTTGGCTGCTAAGTCCCGCATTCTCTTCAACAGCAGAAGCTGTGTAGGACAGCTGTCATCTTCTTGCTCGTACCAAGCCATCGCTGTTTCTAGTGCTATAAAGGCCTCTTCAGGACTTGGTCGACGTTTTGGTTTTTCTTCATAATCTACAAGTACATCATGTACTTCTGAGGAGTCTTCATCATCGGTCACTACATGTATTTGGTTTTCTTCTTGCACAAAAGACAAAATTTCTTCGTCATTCAAAAACTGAAAACCAGAATCATTATCATCTTCTAGCCACATGTGTGCATCATCTTTGTCACAGTCCGAAAATCCGGGCATTGCTTGAAACAGTTCCACAACTTCATTTATACAATCATCATTTGTGTCCACTGCAGTAGTTTCATTTCCTCCTTTTTTCCCAAGCAATCTACTCCAAGCCTTGTTGAGATTATCTTGTGACAGGGTGGTCCAAGCATCAGCTAACATATAGCAGCAGTCTTTGAGATTAAGCTTTTTGGAAAACGCCACCACACTTTCTTCATCTTCAGCCAACAATAAACGACGCAGGACTTCCTTCTTGTACATCTTTTTAAGCTTTGCTATAACACCCTGATCCATTGGTTGAATCAGTGCTGTTACATTGGTAGGCAGAAAAATTACTTAAAAATTTGCATCAACTGCATTCAATGTATCCGTCTCTGGATGAGATGGTGCATTGTCCAGTAGAAGAATTACTTTTCCAGTTTTCTTGTTCTCTCAACCTCTTCACATTTGGGATGAACTGATTTGTATACCAATCAAGAAATATTTCACTATTCATCCAAGCACTCTTCTGTGCTTTGTAACACAATGGGAGACATGTCACATTCTTTAAACAACGTGGTTTTTTGGCTTTGCCGATCATTAGCACCGGTAAACGATGACTTCCACTGGCATTCGCGGCTACCAAAATTGTTACTCTCTCTTTGCACTTTTTAAACCCAGGGGCAGCTGCTTCGCGCTGAGATGCAAGTGATTTTTGAGGCAATGATTTCCAGTATAAGCCAGTCTCATCGGCATTATACACATCATCGAGTGAATAACCTTCTTCTTCCAAAAAAGCCAAGAATGTTTCTTTAAAATTTTTAGCGGCAGTTGCATCGCTAGATAAAGATTCCCCTTGAATCTCCAATTCTCGTATGCCATGACGAGATTTAAAGTTTCTTAACCATCCCTGGCTAGCCTTAAAGTCAGGAGGACCGTCAAGTTGATTGTTGAACTGAAGTGCCTTTTCACACAACAGAGAACCAGAGATAGGTTCCCCTTTGCTTCTTCTTTGCACAAACCATATATACAAAGCCTCTTCCAATTTCACATCTTTCGCATTTCTCATGGTTTTACGTTTCTTCGACCCATTTTCACTATCAAATTTCGATGCAAAACTCATAATTTTATCCTTGTTACTTTTGATGTCAGAGACGGTAGCTTTCCCAACATTGAAAATCCTCGCAAGTGAAGACACAGTTTCACCTTGTCCTAGTCTCTTGATAATTTCTGTTTTCGTTTCAATTGACAAAACATTGCGGTTCCTTTTATATGCTTTAGGCCTACTGGAAGATGCCATATCGCACAGAGAAATACTTGTACACCAAAATTATTCTGCTGTAGTAGCAGACACAATTATTTTAAGTTGAACTGTCTGTTTAGCCAGTGTTCTACCTAGAACGCACACGTACACTGGATTGGTAAACCAGATATTAACTGACTTTATGATCTAACTGACTTCCTGTACGTAAGCGACCGACCATTAGCCATCCCATTCTCTACAAATTGTTCGCACACATTTGAAGTTTGCCGCATTAAAAGATTCAGAATTTTAGTCTAACGTCACTGTGGCATCTGATTTTTTTTTTTTTTCCTGGAAAAAGTGTTCGGATAATTGGATGTTCGGATAATTGGGGTTCGGATAAATGGAGTTCTACTGTATATCTAAAATCCCAGCTTTTTCTGTCAGTGCGTAACGCTAAGGAATGCAACTTTAGTTGAAAGTTAGACATTAATTGCATTGCTTCCCCTATATGTACTCTCCCGAAAATAGCAACACTTGCCGAAGAAGAATGCACCAATGACGGTGTGCACAAATATATTTATAGAATGTGTGATCCCGTATACACACACTGGGATCCTCGCTGCTGCTACGTAGTTCGTGTACTGTGGTGATGCACAGTGGTTTTTAAAAATACTTTTGAATAAGTAAAATTGCCGTTAGGTATTGGTGCTTTTGAATTTAATTCCCGTCTTATGACGGGCTTTTACACTAGTATTGAATATTTATAGATATAATTTTTGTGAACACTTCCTTATAAAATCAACTGCTGATCATTATTTTAAAAATTCATTGGAAATATAGAACAAAACATCCACACAAGTCAGCGAGTTTAATTTTCGAATTCCTTTCACCCTTGCCGACATAGATGTACATCAAACTACGTGTTTGCTCTTAAATTAAAGGGCGATAGGCCAGTATTCGGGGCCGACTTTCACAGATGATCGTTACGGGAGGCCAGTTTTTATCGCTGGTATATTTGAACTAAATTTGTGTTTCGCTTTGTCTCAACTTTATTTTTTATTAGTCCTCATTCAATTTCATTGACACCTATGTGTACGTTAGGGCTGGGATTGATTTGACAAAATAAAATTCTTAATAGATTAATCGAATTTCTTTACTCGAAGATTAATTGATCAATTTGAACAATTTGACAATTTATGAAAAGCAAATTTTTTTTTCTTCAAATTACTAAGGACTTTATTTATTTTACTTGTTATAAAGGAAATATCGTCCTGATAATATAATCTGCTTCTTCTTCCTCGTTCGCCCTGAAAAGGACGTTGGTTGCGTCGTGTCCGTTTACAGCGCAGCTGCGATTTTTGCGCCTTTAGGCCGACCCATCCGACTTCAACACGGCATTGTTTGGTACCGGGTTTGCCTTCCCTCTTCGATCCCTACTCGCTCAGCCAGACTGCAGTGATGCAGCCTGTTTCCAGGACCGCCACTTGGAGGTGGAGTAGGGTCTTGGTCAGCTCTGGTTCGCTTACCCTGACGCAAGAAGTCAAGCTATGGGTCGCTGACTGCATTCATCTCTGTTGCTGCGTCTTTGGTCCCTGATAATATAAGGAAAGTACTGAAAAATTACAACCAAGTTATTTATTATTATTGACCATACTTGCCAAATTCCAATCACAAACCTCAACCATAGCGAATCTCGCATTTAAGCAAAAAAAAAAAAAAAAATGATAAACATGGAATAATCGATTGAAATTTATGATGTCAGTTAATCGATTAAATATTTTTACCGATTAATCGATTACTAAAGATCCCAACCCTAGTATTCTTACCTACTCAGTCGTTCATCTTCTATGCTGGGGTGTACAAGTATACGGTCGGCTGTTTTCCTCCTGGCCTGGTTCCAATCTAGTCCTCGGTCCTTCATAGATTGTCTAATGTTGCCCTCTTTGTGAACTTTGAGTCGTCCTGGAGGTCTGGATCCTTAGCTCTTGGTTCCTAGCTCTTGTTTTCCATATTTGTCGGGGTAGCTAACGTCTCTTATTCTGCAGACACGGCAGAACCATCGTAAAAAGTACAGACATTGTCAACATTGTAAAAGCACCATGTCTTTTAACTGCTAAATCAGTAACCTAGCCATAAGCATTTCATACATAAAGTACTCTACACGTACCGACAAGAATTATGAACAAACTTAAGACAGCATGTTGCAGTGAAATGCATTAGATATTGCGTTAGAGTGCCTAAAACGTTATTTAAAAACAGTACACCATGTTACAATTGTTATTGTTTATCAGAATCGAAATCATTGCACTCCGGACAAACCCATAAGTGCTTGTGGCGTGTGTGCCGGAGAGGTTATAGATGTTACCAAGCTACGTGTACTCGGAGTGAGGTCAAGCTATGTAAGTCCCTGAGTCTAATTGTTGATGATGATGTATTCTCAGGGTACCTATCCGTTACCTCTCTAAGATCTCACTCCGGGAAATATTTTATGATATTGTTATGTGTTTTATATGGCTACGTGTCTAGGGTAATGCAAGTATAGTGATAAGTGCATAAAACAAACACAACTGTAACTCAATGAAATTGAATTAATAAAGACTGGGGTTAAGTTTAGATAATTATTTTACAATTTTAATTTCCTGTCCCCTCAAATCTTTTTGGGGCAGGAATGGTTAAAAATGAAGAGAACTGTATTTACATATAATAAATAAATAAGTAGGAATCTTTGTCCATATCTTGATAATAAACAAATTTCACTGTAGGTGTATAACACAGACTGATGTAGTACTGTCTAAAAGTGAAAGTCAATGGTGGGAAGGACTATTTTTGTCATCATGCCCACGAATAAGATAGTACACATGTGGAAATGTTTACTGAATAGGTTCTCAGAGCCGACGTAAGGGGACTTCACCTGATGTTTCTAGTTGACGTAGGTTTCAGTAGATAATATAAATTTCAGCATAAGGTCTTTCTTTGGCCATAAAATGCAGCATACAGTTTGTTGAGGCTTTCTCTTCCTCCAATTCTGTCTGCAATAGGTTTTCCTGTCACCAGCTGGTAACAGGCAATATAACCCTGAAACAGAAGGACGTTCCTCTACTTTTATATGCTGGCTAACAATATTTCCACAATTACTCAAACTTACCATCATCCGTGGTCAGGCTGGTGTGCAAACATTTGCACTAGCCCTTAATTTATTTGACTTCACTCTGTATTGTGTTTACATTCTTCTTCCATATGGCTGCAACGCCCCTGTCACTTAAACAATGATTTTCTTCCATACAATCAGATAGGTATACAGTTGTCTTCTTGTAACCTGTTAATTCTTTTTTGTGAAATCATTCTAAGTATGTTTTCAGGCTTCAATTTAACACTGAGATACTGCAGAAGACTGCCAGTAGCTTTCTGGACTTACAGTCATAATGGTTTTTGTATTGCAATATTCAAACATAATTTACTTTCGTTTCTCAATAATTCTGCTTAGGCATGCTTGCTGGAATGTCGTAATTCTTTTCCCATGGCAATGTCGTACAACACAAATTTTTGGGCCCCTATCTGGGTTTGCCTCTACATATTAACAAAATATATCAATAAAATTATTTATCTTACGGCAATCAATGAAATATTTCACACAAAAGTAAGATTAACTGGCGATCAATGGCACAGGTGTAGATCGCTGTCGCCCAGACTGCAAAGGCATTAAGGTCACAACTGCTATGCGTCTGATCTTAAACTACTACAGTATGTTGAAATATTTTTCTCAAGTGGCAGCGTATTCTGGTAATGCGTTAGTTTTATCCCCCCTCTCCTAAACTATCGTTAACCAATCAATCGAGTCAAGCAAATTTGACTGTTCAAAAACGCGTCCCCTAAAATATAACATCCGAAGATTTTCAAAATTGAGCATTCCTCAGTGTGTTTGTCAGTCCGTCTCAATTTTTAGTTTCTACAATATCTCGGTTATTATTGGGTCGATTTTAATTTGTAAAAGTGATTCTTAAACTGCCGTTAGCCTCTATCATCCTCGGTTTTTCATTATTGGGTCGATTTTAATTATTGCTTGTCGTCAAAAGAAATTCAAATCTTGTTACTGAGTTACATAGAGACCGCTGCAAAACTGTAGTTATTTTTAGTTACAACCTCCACTAAATAATAGGGCGGGTGTGTATACGATTTGGGGAAGGGTACCCTTTCTTATAACTATTGTGTTAGAAAAGTCAAGTATTGTCCAATTCTAAGCAGACGTTTGACCTTGCTCTTGGCAATTTTCAAATATAGTAGTGGGGTTTATTAGTGTTGAATTTACGTTACTAGCTTTTGGATGGGGGAATTTGAGCGGGGGGGGGGGGTTTACACGGAGTTAGTTTTACTACAGTGCTCAGTAAAGGTAAAGGATCCCGTTACAAGCCCATTGAGGCAAGTTGGAAATATGGTACCCATATTTTCTTCACCTTCGGCACACTAGAGGTGATGTGGTCAGCATTACGCCGGCCACCTTAACCTTCCCAGAGTTGCTTTGGTACCTAATTCATGAGGCTGGGTCGACCCCGGATCCGTTTGCGGTTTAAAAAATCCCACTTTAACTGGGGATCGAACCATGGACCACCTAGCTAGGAAGCCGGTGCACTAACCACTGCGCTACCGAGGCTCCATAAGTGCTTAGTCACCCTCAGCAAATGTCAATGGGTATGAATGCTAACTGCTCCTGTAGCGCGCTGGTTGTATACATCAGCGGTTCTCAACGTGGGCGATCCCATATTTCTTAGGGGGCCACAGTAAGATAGTAAGCACTTTTTCCCAGCTAACAGTAACTGTGGAGGGGGGCGCAGAGGTAAATGAAACTCAGAATGGGGAGGGGGATGAGCAAAAAAAAGGTTGAGAACCCCAGGTATACACGACGGATGCATCCTCTCATACGATCATCCCTGGTATCTTACATTTGATTTCAAATTTCAGGAATCTTAGCCTTGTTGATTCAACGAGTGCATTGTCGTTCTCTTACAGGCGATCACATCACAAATTGTCTTAAGCATTTCTCCATTATCGGTATTCAATGTTCCTGCTATCGGTGCTCTCACCAGGCTCTATTGAAAATGAAAAAAAAAAAAAATCTTAGAAATAATGCACCTGGTTGCGTAAGTATAGATGAAATTCTCGTAAATATAAAACACTTTGTTTCATGATCTTGTTCTTTCCTGAGCAGTAGACCATAAACTGAGGAAAGAACAAGCAGGATTTAGAAAGAACAGAAGATGTGTAGATCATATATTTACCCTCAGGAACATTATAGAGCCGTCCTCAGAATGGCAGAGACAGCTGTACATTAATTTCGTTGATTTTGAAAAGGCTTTTGACAGCATACATAGGGACAGTCTATGGAAAATACTGAGAGCTTATGGAATTCCAAGCTGCATAGTGTCAATCATAAAGAGCCTCTATGCCAACTTTACGTGTGGCGTAGGACAGAGCAACCTAACCTTTGAGGTGAAGACAGGAGTACGACAGGGATGCCCCTTATCAACCACTCTATTTTTAACAGTCATAGACTGGGTGATGCGACAGACAACAGAGGGCAGTCCAAGAGGAATAAGATGGACTACGTTTTCTACATTGGAAGATCTGGAATATGCAGATGACATTGCACTACTAGCACATTCACATCAACACATCCAGGAAATAACGGATAGACTTAATAAGTATAGTCAGCAGGTGGGCTTGAACATCAATCTAAAGAAGACAGAGGTCATGCCACTCAATGTGAGCAACCCCGAGCCCATAACAGTAAGGAATCAACAACTGGAACAGACAGACACCTTCACATACCTAGGATGCATAGTAACACCAGATGACGGAGCAAGCAAAGACATCAACAACAGAATGAACAAAGCAAGAACAGCCTTTTTTATTCTAAACAACATCTGGAAGTCCTCTCAGTACAGCACAAGCACAAAATTAAGATTGTATCAGAGAAGTGTGCTTTCTGTGCTCCTCTATGGTGCGGAATGCTGGAGAGTAACAGAGAAGGAAATATCGAAATTGTCTTCTTTCCACACAACCTGCCTAAGAAAAATTATCCGAATCTTTTGGCCGAGAACCATCACCAACCAAGATCTGCTTACTCGGAGCAAGCAAGAGGACATGCACACCATCATAGCTGGCAGACGCTGGAGTTGGGTTGGCCATGTCCTCAGAAGAGATTCCGATGCCATCACAAGAACAGCTATGCTTTGGACCCCTGAAGGAAAACGAAAGAGAGGCCGACGAAAAACAACCTGGCGAAGGACTGTGGAGGCTGAGATGCAAAGAATGAACCAGAGTTGGGGCACTGTACGAAGGATGGCCACCGACCGAGCAAAGTGGAATCAATTTGTTGCTGCCCTACAAGACGCGTGATGGCCACTGACTGCTTTGACGGTCGGTGGCTAAGGATCAAAGAAGAAGAAGTTGTTTCATGAAGATTTAAAGAACTTTCGCTTACGAACAAAACAAGTATAAGTAGCAGAAAATAATTAGTAGCAGAAATAATAGCAGAATTGTATTAACACTGCCTAAGCTAGCGTATGTGATTTACTCACACGAAACCGTTGCGTAGCTACAAGTTAACATTATGAAACACAAAGACCTGATATTGGCTCTCATAATTAAAGAAACAGCTGTTCAATTCTGGGCTCTACACGGGGTCAAATTTATTCACCGTGGTGGCTGCATGTCACGTCGGATTCTGATAACACGTTTTCCCTCCAAAGGAGAAACAAAATAGTTTTCAATCAAGAAATACTGAAGTGGGAATGGAAGATGTGGCCTTAGCGTGAAATGGTGTAACGTGACTCAGACAATCAGATTTGCAGTAGAAGAGCTTGGCTACGTTTTCCCCTGAGCTCATGGTATATGCTGGGGAAATATTATGTTGTTTGTACGGCAAGAAAGAGTGTGTTTTTTTTTCTGCGTGCGTATAGCGGATTTTGTTTTTTTCTGGACATGTGTGTTAGTTCCGTGTCCAGGGAGAAGATGCAATGTTGTGCACTTATAAGGTTTATTCCTGCAAGTGAAATGTGAAATGCGGAAGACCCTCTAAACAAATAATGGAGAGAATTGGGCACATGAGGAACAGAGAAAGCGCATATGGCCATGACAGTGATATTCCTAGACAAGCTCTACGGAAATATCTACAGCCTCAGACTGACCACTGCTTTCTTTGATAATATTCAAGTTGACATCTGAGGGTGAAGGTCAAGTTGACGTCTGAGGGTGAAGGTCAAGTTGACGTCTGAGAGTGAAGGAAAAAGAAGAAGGAACAACTATGACATGGAAATAGGTGGTTGAGCAGACTGCTAGTAACCTGAATGACGGAGAAAGCGTAACAGCTGACAACAAGCATATAGATAACTCATCTAGATGCGGTCATTATTACATTTACAAGGATGTGCACGACAAGTGAGATGGAGACATATATAACGAGCTGCTGATTTCTTCGGCGTGTGACGAAATGAAAATATGCACAACGCCATATTTATTCAGTTTTAGTCGTTCTTCTTCTAAGTTGGGATGTAAAAGTTAGCCTGAAAGTGCCCCATGCTATCCTTTAAGCCTACTTCCGGTCTTGCCATGGGTCTTTCAGAGACTGATGCTGTCCTCCCAGCGAACTGGAGGTATGGATCCATGGCTCTTGGTTTTTCATGTTCGACATGGTAGCCGGCCTTTTCCCATTCTGTATGGCTAAACAAATCACAACTGGGACTGTAAAACTCAGGTCTGCACGGGCTGGGTGTCGAGGCCATTCCATTTTGTCACAAATCCATACATGAACTACAAAGTAGACAGAAAAAAACAAACAAACAAACCCAGACGTCTCTACCCCCCTCGCGACGAGAAGTTTACAATAAAATTCGTTAAGCATGCATTACATCACACTCAGGCTTACACTGCCTGTAGGAAATAACTTATAACAATACTTCTACGGACTGGCTGACCGTCCACACACTAACAGTACACACAACGCGTTTCTATGTGCGGCATTCAATCCTCGCACGAATCCATTCACCAAACAGGTGTAAATCACTTATCACAAGTTACTATGATCACATCGCCATATAAATTCTACTCCAATATAGCTTCCAGGCGGACAATACTCAACGCCTTACTCCACTGTAGCTCCAAAGGCGGGACCAACTCGTCGCCTTAATATGTTCTCCACGAACATTAACCAAAGTTCCTATGATCGGCGGCATGCAACATCGCCATATAAATTCTACTCCAATATAGCTTCCAGGTGGACAATACTCAACGCCTTACTCCATTGTAGCTCCAAAGGCGGGACCAACTCGTTGCCTTAATATGTTCTCCACGAACATTAACCAAAGTTCCTCCAAAACACTTAGGCGGGAAGACATCGCCTATACAACAATATGTCAGACATAATCACTATTTTCATAATCACTATATAATATCACAAATGTCACATAATACGAACACTCAGCTCAACCACAATTCACAGCCTCAAACACACAGCTTGGCCATCAAGCACAGACACCCTCTAGTCACATCCGGTTACTCTCTCAGCCACCCAGACTAGTTCACCAAACACGCTTTCTCCATGCGCACGCTCCAAGTCACAACATACTGACATGAAGTCAGACCCAAACTCAATTGCTGAGTGAAACTTAAATATTAATAACCTTAGTGACCCTTACTTCGACTCACTCCATCATCCACCTCAGAAATATGACCTAACAATCAGATTTAAGATAACATTAGTAAATCCTGAGATACATAAGTTTAAAGTTTGTATCTAAAAAAATAACCATATTTTTTTTTTCTTCAAAATTTTACATTATTTGCAATACATCAAAATTTTGATAACAAATCAAAACTCAGATCTGACAAAAGCTTCATTATTGAATGGAAAGTATTTGTGTCAAATCTCGTATTGAATAACTAATAAATAAGCAGGTTATTAGAACATTAGTAACTTAAAAAAGGGTACTGAGAAAATCTTGATTTCTTCATAGGAAAAGCATTATTTCTTAAGAAAATGCAATTTACAAAAACAAAATATACCTGCTTAGAATGTGTTCCGACAAATGATTTTGACATATTTAGATTGAGTATGATTTAAATTATCCGAATATAGACTAATCTCAGTTTTGGGCTATTTGGAATTAAGATGAGCTGTCGCTTAACAAGAAGTCAGAGAACTCATAAAGAGACACAAAATGTTAGTGCAGCAAAGAAATGTCATGTCTCTTTTTGTCATTGGGGATCTATGAGGAGACTCAGAAATAAATATACCTACTTCCCCCTCAATCGAGGCGACTAACATGAGTTTATGCAAGGGCCTTGCAACCTCATCATGTTAAACAAAGTACTATAATAGGAAAATCTATACAGAGCGATACAACAGGAGGCAATCTGATCATCAGAAGTGTCCCCCCGTCGAACAAGTGTTTCGGCCCATTATTCTCCTTACATTCTATGGGGGCGGGCCCACCTGAGTCATGACTCCCATGTGTCTCAGCCTCCTGTTGTCTTGTGTAGCAAATGAACCCATTCCACCTTGGTTGCAGCTTTAAAATCCACAATTCAGCCAGCAGGAGGCAATTGTGAAAGTAACAAAGTGAAGACAAATTATTGCGGTCGTTCCGCATCACACCACTGACACGCCTGCGTGAAGCCGACGAGGCGTTAATTCTTTGCGAGCCGGCCTCTGAAATCTAACTTCGCCTTACACCCCATGTAATGCACCGCCTGTTTCTTGCAACGCCGCCGTCCTTTCACCAATACAATGAAAAACTCGATGTATTTTCAGTACTAGAGAAGCAACTGCTGAAAGAGCACACCAAGGCTTTGGCGCAGGCTTATTATAAGGAGGCTAGCCACAGAGTTGTCTCCCATGATCCTTAAGATAAAGGAGTAAGAAGATAAATGATTATACACACATACTTAGTCGTTCCTCTTCTATCCTGTGATGTAGAGGTTTGCCAGAGAGAGCGCCATACTATCCTATCGGCTGTCTTCCTCCTGGTCTGGTTCCAGTCTAGTCCTGGGTCCTTCAGAGATTGTCTAATTTTGTCCTCCCAGCGAACTTTAGATCGTCCTGGAGATCTGGATCCCCAGCTTTTGGTTTCTCATATTTGCCGTGGTAACCGATCTTCTCCCATTCTGCAGGCATAGTCAAACCATCGTAATTGGGACTGGTCCACTTAGGTCTACAGGGGCTGGGTTTTGAGACCGTGACGTATCGTCTGGTTACGGACCACGTAGAAATGATAATAATGATGAAAAACCTGTCGAAATTTCAGTGATACTCTGTGATAATATTGTTAATGGTACTAAATGTGTGCGTCGCATTTTTTGAAAATACAGCATTCAATTAAAAAAAAAAAAAGGAAGTTTGCCTCAATTTGGTGAGGAGCGTTCCGTTCAGCTTAGACACACGATCCGTCGGTTATATAAGGGCAGATGTCATAATATAAAATAGGTTGTGGTTTGATGTTTAATTATTCCGTTGATCATAAACTTTCTTCTGATGGGGTAAAATTAGCTCAAAGAGCGGAACAGAATGATTATTAAAGAATTAACAAAGGAGAATAATATGGTCTTCAGATAGTATCCTGTTTGTGGTAGCAAAAATGATGATGTTCCTTGCAGTTCCCCCGGGGGGGGGGGGGGGGGGGGGGGGGGGGGGGGGTCTGAAGAGACACAGAAAGAAAAGGACTACTGCAGCCTCAGTGACGTCATTTGGTTTGGTCTTCACTGCACGCGGACAACTCCATCAGTGCTCCCATCTAGTTCCTTAGATCATAGCACAGCGCACGAACTCTGTAGCACCGGCAAGAATCCCAATGTGTGTATGTAGGAATCAAACATCATATATATATTTTGAGGGAGTTACATTCAACAGCACCAATACCTAACGGCAATTTTACTTATTCAAAAGTATTTTAAAAATAACTAAATCACCACAGTACACGAATACGTAGCACAGTATAGTGCATCAAAGTTTTGTGCAACCGTAATCTGATAAGATTTTTCGGGAGAGTACTAAAAATTTTCGGCGAGAATCGTAAGTTGTCACCTCCGCCTTCAGCTTATTATTTACAAACGCATAAGCCGAACAAAACGGTACCCTATTTTTCAAATTCGTCCTTGACATAAACGAACCATTTTTCCTAGTTCTAAGAAATATTTGCCTAACTGCATTTGGAGAAAGGAGGGGCAAGGCTAGATAACACACGCAAATCACGTCTCAAATTGGTTCTAACTCTACAACCGAGTTGCACGCTTTGCCCTAGGCGGGTTTCCCCAATACGATGAAAAAGTTAGAAATGTGGACACTACGGTCAGGGAAACACGCTTAGCTCTTATTGCGAATGACATAAGCTCTCGTAGGTAGTTTAAAAATAAACAACTAACATAGAAAAAAAGATAGAATTTTGAACCAAGCCACATAGCCCCATAAAAATCGTATATTCGTGTACCTGAAGACTTGCTGACCAAGAATATGTTGTTAGTTATCTAAATAGTCCATTAAATAATCAAATATTGATAAAACAATACATAGAGAATCAGAGATACTGTCAGGTCAGGTCATATCTGCTTAGATTGGATCGCATATTTTTTTGGGAAAAAAATTATGTGAAAGCTAGGCTAAGATGGTACGATGCAGGGGATTGGGTGGAATTTGAAGTGAGACGAAATATTATTGGCCGACCTCGTACTAAACATATATCACCCGAGTAACGTAGTAGAAAATTGAATTGTATTTTTGAAAGACTTTGTTTACAAGTGAAATAAGGATAATCATTGGCCAGAGTAGTTGATATTGGGGAAAAAGCATTAGTTGGGGACGCCATTTTCTAACAAAATTTTTACAAGTAGCAATGAGATCAGGCTTGTGCTGTGAAAACCATATTTCTCAAAAGCCTGGACAGAACGGCAGATCGAAAGTGTGCCAGTCATCGTTCACTGTGTATTTCATTGAATAAATGTGGTAAGATTGACTTTATTAACATGAATCTAAAATAAAAATTGAATGTGAAATAATAATATATGTCTGTAAGTGAGTGGGTCTGTAGCAACCATTAGGCAAAGCCTAGAGATTGATCCACCATGTGATAGATTATCAGAGAGTTGTAAAACTACAAGAAAATATGTATGATTGTCATCAAGGAGCATAACACCTATCCTATTATATGGAAAAGATGACAGCTGGAATTGCAGTGGCGTTGTAACTATTAGGGGAGAGGAATACTGGTGTACATTGTCACATCAAAAGATAATGGTGGCATGGGTTGGTATAAAGCTATGACCCTTTTCGTTTGTTTGTAATGTACCTGTACTTAAATGTGGAATAGTATAGTATACTAGGTATAAAGAAGGATGCATAACCTTCACATTTCAGGGTCCTGGGTACTGACGTTAATGTAGTACCAAACGCCTGAGAACTGCTCGATTCAGGACTCTATCTGTATACTTCGAGCCCATGCTAGTGGCCATTGCCTATCAAAAAGGTGGAAAAGATTGTCAAGCGAGCAGTGGAAACGTTCTACCTGTATTCTCCTGCCAAGATAAGTTCTTGTTCGGCACCTGGCAGCTCAACTTGAAAGACTAGAAAGTGATAGTAAAGAAAACTGTGCCTAGTATTAATATTTCCACAAGTGACAAACGAAAACAGACATAACTTAAAGGGAGTGATTATAACCAACAACCTATGGTTTAATACCAGTATTACCTCAAAGTAGAAGAATACAACTACACACATATATTAGAATAATATTGTATGTATGGACATAAGATCCACTGTGTTATTGGAATGTTGTAAATTATTCTTTCGATTTCACTTTTGATTGTCAGTCCTGGTTCAAAATAAATTTGAATCAGGATAATAAATTGTACAAAATTGTATTTGCACAAATTTCAACCATGTCTTAAATAAGATAGCCTTTTAAAGTGTCGTTTGTATGTTCTTGTTGTAATACTGTTGGTGGTTGTGGATAATAAACTATTTGTTTGTATGTTTGTTGGTTATTGCACATTACACCCTACCTTCATAACCCTAGACACTACACGAAGTCATTTTATATAATAATATAGATTAATTTTGAATGAGATCAAAAGGGTGGTAGCGGAAAGGTACTCTGAAAAGTTTACAATACTATTGGGTAAATTCAGGGACCTTCATAGCTGATCTCATTTAATACAATAATAATACATAACAACAATTCACAACATCAAAATCCACCACAGACGATCACAGCGATTATGATAATAATCACGATGTTAATGTTAATCAGAATCGATGTCATTGCACTGGGCAAACCCATAGGTGCTCAGTCTCCTTCAGCAAATGTCGAAGGGTATGAATGCAAATTGTTCCTGTTGCGCACTGGTTGTATACAAGGCGGATGCGTCCTCTCATACGTCCATCCCTGCTGGTCTTACGTTTGATGCCAAATTCCAGCAATCTTAGCCTTGATGATTTATCGATTGCAGTGTCATTTTCTAATAGACGAACATGAATCGCCCTCAGTATTTCTTCCTTATCCATGGCCAATGCCACCTTTTATGGGTGCTCTTGAATAATCACGATGAGAATGTGGAAGATAAATATTATAATGATATCGGTGACGCTAAGATTTCTATTATCACACTCATTATCATCTTCATTATCATCACCCTACAGTAGGGGTGGACAACCAGTCGATTCCGATATACCGGTAGATCCCAGTGGACGCTTTGGTAGATCTTCAGGCGACTGCAGGAAAAAAAAAGTATATTAAACTATAAAAAAAATTTGGTCCAGACCTCTCCCGCCGGCATTTAAAATCGCGATGTCCCCAGGTTCAAAGGTATTTTTTTCTGCATTCATAATTAAAACTCTCGAGCTGGTTACTAAAATATAAAACTGTCTGAGATGGGAATACGATATTTTTTTGTCAGATTCATCATCTAACTCCTCCTCCGCTTAAAATTATATATATATATATCATCATCATCATCAGCTGCCATCTCCACAACGAAGGTTGGCTGTAAAGGATCTCCAACGTCTTCTGTCTCTTGTCTTGGTGGTGCACTCTGATAGGCTCTTCCCTGTCCATCTCTTGATGTTATCTTCCCACTTATAGCGCTGTCTTCCCCTTGCACGTTTGCCTTCACCTCTCCCTTCTATTATGGTCTTCTGCAAGGTGTAATGCCTTTTTATTTGGCCAAAGTACTTTAGCTGCCGAACTTTGATCTCCCTCATTAGTTCTCTTTTCGTACCTAGATTTTCTAGGACCTCCTTATTTGTTTTCTTCTCTTTCCATGAGATACGCTTCATTCTTCTATATATCCACATTTCAAGAGCCTCAATTCTTTCTTCCAAACGCTTATACATCGTCCATGTTTCTGCCCCATACAGAAATGCAGAATATATATAACACTTTATGATTCTCAGTTTTAATTTGTGAGATAACTGTTTTGATGTCAGTATATGTTTCATGTTGTTGAATGTAGCCTTGGCCATTCCTATTCTCTTCTTGATTTCTGTTTCACATCTGCCATCTTCTGTTATTATATGACCAAGATATACGTAGCTCTTGACTTGTTCCAGGGTTTTCCCATTTACGCTTATCTTTAATGTGGGTTCATCGTCTGTTTTGCTAATTATCATAGTTTTTGTTTTCTCAATATTAATGTCGAGTCCATATTCATGACTTATACTGTTCACATGCTTTACTAGTTCTTATAACTCCTGGTCGCTTTCAGCTAACAACACGGTATCATCTGCATATCTAAGGTTGTTTATTGACCTTCCATATATAGGAAAAACCAGACAAGTCACACAAAATTTAAGTCCGAGAAAATGGAATTTTAAAATTTGAAACACTATGACAAAAAGAATGACAGCCTGTTTTTGTGCTTCATTTCCTTGGAGAAGAATGTGTTGTCAAGTACAATTTTAGTTTCTACACCTTCTTTTATTCATTCATTTTCATTCATAACCCTCCACTCCCAAAGGAGCATAGACCTTCAACAAACACATGCCAAGTCCTCCTGTCACGTGCCATCATCTCAAGTTCTTTCCACGTTCTCCTTATCATTTTCACCTCTGTTTCCAGCTCTCTTCTCCATGTGCTTCTTGGTCTACCTCTTCTTCTCTTGCCCTGGGGGTTCCAGAACAAGGACTGCCTTGTAATGCTATCAACAGGTTTCCTCAGTGTGTGTCCTATCCATCGCCATCGTCTTCTTCTCGTCTCTTGTTCCACTGGCACTTGCCTAGTTCTTGTCATCAGTTCCACGTTGGAAACCTTTAAATACCATTTTAATCCCTCTATTCTACGCAAGCACCCATTTATGAAAGTCTGTAGCTTTTTGGTAGTTGTCTTTGTTGTTCTCCATGTCTCAGAGCCATACAATAGGACTGACTTGACATTTGAGTTGAAGATTCTTATTTTCGTGTTGGATCCGATTTCTCTTGATCTCCATATATTTCCCAATGCAATGAATATGTGACCGCTTGGCCTTCCACGCTAGCATTATCCCTACTACTTCCACGCTAAGCATTTATACGTGCTATAATATGCTACATATAAGAATGACCTACCTCAAAAGCAAATAAGACGTTTTTACACAAAACGCAGTATCATTCAAAGTTCAGTTGGCTGTTACTGCTCTGACAGGGCAAACGTAGGTCAGTCCCAGATAATAATGAATGGGTTTTATGCGCGGAAAGTGGGAAATGAAAGAACACTCCTAGGCGGGAAGACAGGCGTCTATCATCATCAGTTGACAAGATCCCTATGGTGTTGCCTGCCCCCACTGTAGTGTATGGAATGTCAACTTGACCTACGCAGTGTTGTGTAGACATGGATGGAGTGTATAATGTGCGAATGATGATAAGGGTTCGTGTTGTTGACAAATGTTCTCTTCTCACACTCATGTATGACCGGAAGTCATCGACACCAACGACTGTGTACCTTTTCTAAAGTTTAATTGGACGTACACACTCGACAGCACAGATAGTGACAAATCACAGGTTGCCATAATACATCATAGTACAGTGGACAAATGGTCTTGCAATGTTACATGGGCACTCATGTAGAATAATGGTATAATGGACTGTCAATAGCCAAGCACTCAGTATCGCCCATACATATATCATCTGACGTCACTGACTGAGCACGTCAGCTTGTAAACAATATTTCAGATGACTTCTAAACCTAAATCTCGTTTAGCAAACGATTCTTCAACATAATGTTCAGCACATATTTTTCCATATATAATATTGAACCGCTAACAATGGGTTCTCATGTGTAGCAGTGATCTCTGGACTGATCAAGCGATAATACGGGCATCCCTTTTCTCTTCTTGAAAGTCCTACATGTTTTGGTTCCAAGATGGCTCCACTCGTGAACTGTCACTCACGTTTGAATACAGATAATGAATCTGTTCTAAAGTTAGTCATTCATACAACATTTCGTTGCTCTGTAGATTTGGTCATGAACAATAGACTGCATTCTACAGAATATAGTGCTGCTAGGAATCGAAGTCGTTTTTTCATCGAGTCAAATATATTCTCTTAAACATTCAAATCGTAATTATCGACAATGGTGGCTTCGATCGAGAGTTCATAAGAGTATCTTTGATTACCTTGGTAGAGGGAATATGAAACTGCCATTCCTTGGCAAGATGAATAAACACTGGGGTAAAGCATACACGATAGGTCTAGACGACTATCACTTTCCCCAAAAACCACTGAGATCACTTTTTCAAGGCATCAAGCCGACATAGCAAAACACACACAGTCCCTATCAGGACGAAGCCAAATCACACCACTCAAGCGACACATCCGCCGAATAGCCTCTGACCTCTCTAGAGACAACAGAACATATAGTTCGACTTAGATATGTAAAGATATACAGATATAAGACAGACTTGTCCTACTCAGACAAACAATACACATAAATTCAGGCCATAGATATTCTGAAGCAAGAACAATCTATTATTACCCAAACAACGAATAAATCGCAGTAAAATGTATTTATCCGCGGAGTTCAAGGGAAGTAACTCAATAATGACTTTCCCTTAAGCACTAAAAAATTACCTATGTATAATATTGTAAGATATCAAAGACTGCACGTAACAGTCAAGTATTACTATCTCTGGCGGAAGGCCAGTTAGCACTTGAACCACAACAACATAACCACAACAACATATGAAGGATTAACTCTGATTAAATACAATCAATATAACTACTAGTGCCATATAACCTACAACTGACGCTGGCACAGAAGCTCCTCTTGCTTTTTGTATTCTTATTTTGATATCACTGTCTGTACCTCCAACTTTGTCTATATTGCTGCCAAGATATGTGTACGATTCTACATCTTGTATTGGTGTTTCTTTAAGTTCATCCCTGTTATCATTTCCTGCATTTATTCTCATTATCTTTGTCTTTTCCCTGTGTATTTTCAGACCCCATTGCTGTGACCTCTCATCGAGTGTTTTCAATTTGTCCTGCATCTGATTACGGTTATGTGACAGAAGAGCTAAGTCATCAGCAAAATCCAGATATTCCAACTGCTTAGTCAGAGTCCACTGGATTCCATTTCTGTTGTGTGTTGTCGATGTTCTCGTAACCCAGGCTATTGCTAGTAAGAATAGAAATGGAGACAAGAGGCATCCCTGTCGCACTCTTGTTCTTATCCCAAACCGTTCTGTAAGCTATCCTTCATGAAGAACTCAGCATGTCATGTCTTCATATGTTTTCTTTATTAAATTAATGATCTTCAGGGGAACTCCATAATGCCTCATCAATTTCCAAAGTGATTCTCTGTCTACACTGTCAAATGCCTTTTCGTAGTCCACAAATCCGATGTATAATGGTGAATTCCATTCCAGACTTTGTTCAAGTATTATTCTCAAAGTGGCTATCTGGTCTGTACAAGATCTGTTTTGTCGAAAACCTGCTTGTTCATCTCTCAGTTTCTTGTCTTTGGACTCTTTTAATCTTTCAAGGATAATCCTGTTTAATACTTTTCCTGGCACTGAAAGTAACATTATTCCTCTATAGTTTGTGCACTCTTGCAAATTTCCCTTCTTAGGCAACTTAACCAGATATCCTTCCTTCCATTCTGCTGGTCTCTCTTCCTTTTCCCAGACTTTACCAAGTAATTTATATAACATCTCAGTAGCCGTGTCGATATCTGCTTTGATGGCCTCTGCTGGAATGCCATCAGGTCCAGACGCTTTTCCATCTCTTAGAAGCTTTATGGCTTTCTTTATTTCTTCCTTCGTTGGTCTTTCATCGTTAATTTGTAGCTCTTCTTCTGCTGGCTGGATGTCCGAGGGGTTTTGTGGAGCTGGTCTATTGAGAAGGTCCTCAAAATATTCTGTCCACCTCTTCATTTGCTCTTGTATATTGCTGATCAGTTTTCCATTCTTGTCTTTTATGAAGCAACTTGTTTGCTTGTATTTCCCCGTTAGCTTCTTTGTGCAGTTATACAGTTCTCTCATATTCCCTTTGGCTGCAGCATCTTCTGCCTCTCTTGCCAACTCCTCAATATACTTCCTCTTGTCTCTTTTGATACTTCTTTTTACTTCCTTGTTTGCTTCTGTGTACACTTCTTGAGCCTTGGCTTTGGAACTTCTGGTTTTGCTTGTGTTTAAATCTGCTTTCTTGTTTTTCCTGTCTTTTATCTTATTGATGGTTTCTGTTGTTATCCATGCTTTTTTGTTGTCGTTCACTTTTCCCCAGTATTTCTTCACATGTCTCATTCCATACCGTTTTGATTTGCTGCCAATAGTCTTCTGTATTCTCTGCATCTTACAGCTGTTGGAGCACCTGAAATTTGTTGGATATTGTGACCGCAAATTTGTCTCTTGTTTCTTGATTTCTTAGATGTCCTACTGTGGTGGGTTTTGATGTTATGAATTGTGGTTATGTATTATTATTGGATTGAATGAGATCAGCTATGAAGGTCCAAGAATTTACCAAATAGTATTTTAAACTTTCCAGAGTATCTTTCCGCTACCACCCATTTGATCTCATTCAAAATTACTCTATATTATTATATAAATGCCTTCGTATAGTGTCTAGGGTTATGAATGTGGAGTGTAATGTGCAATAACCAACAAATATACAAACAAATAGTTTATTATCCACAACCACCAACAGTACTACAACAATAACATACCAACGACACTTTAAAAGGCTATCTTATTTAAGACAGTGGTTGAAATTTGTGTAAATAAATTTTGTACAATTTATTATCCTGATTCTAATTTATTTTGAACCAGGACTGACAATCAAAAGTGAAATCAAAAGAATAATTAACAACATTCCAATAACACAGTGGATCTTCTGTCCATACATACACTATTATTCTAATATAAGTGTGTGGTTATATTCTTCTACTTTGAGGTAATACTGGTATTACACCATAGGTTGTTGGTTATAATCACTCCCTTTAAGTTAAGTCTGTTTTCGTTTGTCACTTGTGGAAATATTAATATTAGGCACAGTTTTCTTTAATGTCACTTTCTAGACTTAAGTTCTTTTAGTTGAGCTGTCAGGTGCCGAACAAGAACTTATCTTTGCAGGAGAATACAGGTAGAACGTTTCCTCTGCTCGCTTGACAATCTTTTCCACCTTTTTGATAGGCAATGGCCACTAGCATGGGCTCGAAGTATACAGATAGAGTCCTGAATCGAGCAGTTCTCAAGCGTTTGGTACTACATTAACGTCAGTAACCAGGACCCTGAAATGTGAAGGTTATGCATCCTTCTTTATACCTAGTATACTGTACTATTCCACATTTAAGTACAGGTACATTACAAACAAACGAAAAGGGTCATAGCTTTATACCAACCTATGCCACCATTATCTTTTGATGTGACAATATACACCAGTATTTCTCTCCCCTAATAGTTACAACGCCACTGCAATTCCAGCTGTCATCTTTCTATATAATAGGATAGGTGTTATGCTCCTTGATGACAATCATACATATTTTCTTGTAGTTTTACACCTCTCTGACAGTCTAACACATGGTGGATTAATCTCTAGGCTCTGCCTAAGTTTGCTACAGGCCTACTTACTTATTGTCGTACATTATTATCTCACATTTAATTTTTATTTTAAATACATGTTAATAAAGTCAATCTTACCACATTTATTCAATGAAATACACAGTGAACGATGACTGGCACACTTTCGATCTGCCGTTCTGTCCAGGCTTTTGAGAAATATGGTTTTCACTGCACAAGCCTGATCTCATCGCTATGTGTCAAAATTTTGTTAGAAATGGCGTCCCCAACGAATGCTTTTTCCCCAATATCAACTACTCTGGCCAATGATTACCCTTATTTCACTTGTAAACAAAGTCATTCAAAAATACAATTCAATTTCTACTACGTTACTCGGGTGATATATGTTTAGTACGAGGTCGGCCAATAATATTTCGTCTCACTTCAAATTCCACCCAATCCCCTTCCTCGTACCATCTTAGCCTAGCTTTCACCTAATTTTTTCCCAAAAAATATGCGATCCAATCTAGCAGATATGACTTGACCTGACAGTATCTCTGATCTCTATGTATTGTTTTATCAATATTTGACTATTTAATGGACTATTTAGATAACTAACAACATATTCTTGGTCTGCAAGTCTTCAGGTATACGAATATACGATTTGTATTGGGCTATATGGCTTGGTTCAAAATTCTATCTTTTTTTCTATGTTAGTTTCAAGCTACATACGAGAGCTTATGTCATTCGCAATAAGAGCTAAGCTTGTTTCCATGACCGTAGTGTCTACATTTCTAACTTTTTCATCGTATTGGGGAAACCCGCCTATAGCAAAGCGTGCAAGTCGGTTGTAGTGTTAGAACCAATTTGAGACGTGATTTGCGTGTTTTATCTAGCCTTGCTTCTCCTTTCCCCAAAAGTTAGGCAAATATTTCTTAGAACTAGGAAAAGTGGGGCGTTTATGTCAAGGACGAATTTGAAAAATAGGGTACCGTTTTGTTAGGCTTATGCGTTAGCAAATAATAAGCTGAAGGCGTAGGCGACAACCTACGATTCTCGCCGAAAATTTTTAGTACTATTTTATCTTGCCTTTATGCACATACTGTTATATTCTAATTTAGATATTGTATTTAGAAGCTCACCACACCTACATTAAATTGTTGTCTATAATTTTGCATTGTTGCATATCTCTTGAGTTTCATTTTTACTTTGGCTATCATAAGGTGGTGGTCTGATGCCACATCTGCTCCTCTATATACCTTTACATCCTGCAATGATGTTCTAAACTTCTTGTTTATCCATATATGATCAATCTGATTTTCTGTTCTATGGTCTGGTGATATCCATGTTGCCTTGTGTATTCTCTTATGTGGAAACATGCTTCCTCCTATAGCCAGTTGATTTGAAGCACAGAAGTTTCTTTGGAGTATGTTTCATGTGTTGTGGTCAGTAACTCTGTTTTAATAAAAATGTGACATATATATATATATATATATATATATATATATATATATATATATATATATATATATATATATAGAGAGAGAGAGAGAGAGAGAGAGAGAGAGAGAGAGAGATAGAGAAAGTGAGAGAGAGAGAGTGTGGATCTTTAGAGGGCTCAATGTTACAAAAGTAGATCCCAAAAGCTCCTGGATTGCCGACCCCTGCCTCCACAGCTTTCATCTTATGCTAAGTCTCTCCTGTCACGTGCCATCCCTTCAAAGTCTTTACATGTCTCTTTCATTGCCTTCATGCCTGTCCCCAGTTCTCTTCTCCTTACCCAAAAAAAAATCCATCTTCTGTCTTGGATGGCTGAATTGATTTTTTTGTTTCTTGAAGTTTATGTGGTTTTAAGAATTTTCTACAGGCCCCATGTCCAATCCTGCTAATCGCCGCTTACGACATGCTTGGTAGGTTGCAGTGTTATTTATTCTTTTATCCGCTTTCGGCCTTAGGTAACACCCCGGTGAATGCAGCATATTTTTTTTTTAAGTTTTGCCTCGTTTTGGCGAGGCGCGTCCCGTTCAACCTAGTCTGTTATATCAGCATATTAAAAATCCAGCAATACTAACTGTTATGGAGTGGTATGACATGATCACTAACTTGGAACTGATGATAAGAACTAGACTAATATCAGTGGAATATTAGAAGACGCTATAGATGGACAGGACATACACTGACGAAACCTGTTGATAGCATTACAAGACAGACCCTGTTCTGGAATCCGCAGGATCAGAAAGGCGGAGAACGGCCACGCATAACGTGGAGAAGAAGAATGAAGACAGACATGAAGGGGATAAAGAACATATGGAAAGACCTTGACCTGATGGCACGTGACAGGAAGACTTTGGATAAGTTTGTTGAAGGCCTATACTTTTTGGGGAGTTGAAAGGGGGTGAAAGTTTGCTAACTGTACCAACTGTACTAACAGACAGCTACTATCGGTGTGTCTATCCATCCGTCTGTCCATCCATCCATCCATCCATCCGTCTGTCTGTCCATCCATCCATCCATCCATCCAGACCATGCCTGCGTATCTGTCTGCTTGTCCGTCTGCCTGTCTACTTATCCGTCCGTCTATCTGTCTGTCTATCCGTCCATCCATCCATCCAGACCATGCCTGTGCACCTATCTGCCTGTTCGTCTGTCTGTCTATCTATCCGTCCATTCATCCATCCATCCGCATTCCCTCCATCCATCCATCCATCCGTCTGTCTATCCGTCCATCCATCCATTCCGACCATGCCTGCGTGCCTGTCTGTCTTTCTGCCTGCCTGCATGTCTGTCTG
Organism: Oreohelix idahoensis; assembly: GCA_024509875.1. Classification (NCBI taxonomy): domain Eukaryota; kingdom Metazoa; phylum Mollusca; class Gastropoda; order Stylommatophora; family Oreohelicidae; genus Oreohelix; species Oreohelix idahoensis. Next base: position 53,485 of record JAMPIV010015249.1, on the reverse strand, counting down.
TCTGTCTGTTTGTCTATCTGTATGTATGTCGCTTGTTCTATCTATCTATCTATCTATCTATCTATCTATCTATCTATCTATCTATCTATCTATCTATCTATCTATCTATCTATCTATCTATCTATCTATCTATCTATCTTGCTGGCTGTCTGTCTTTGTTAGTCTTGAAATCTGTGAATGTCACAAAAAAACATTGACTGTCACCCATCCACCCCACCTCGAACTCCAAAAACATAAATGTCAACCAACCTGCTCCAGCCCAATTAACAACAAATAATTTCATCAAAAATCTAGACCTCGGGAATGTACACAGTTTGTAGTCTATATAAACAGACAGCCCGAAGACTGGGTAGATAGTGAGTCGTGTGCACTAACCAATCAATGAGTTCAAGCTTAGCCTCGATACCCCAGGGCATAAATGAAGGATTTAAAATAGATTATTAGAGTACTTGCGTCAAGTGGAAGATTTTTGCGGCTTGTCGATTACTTATTGAGTTTGTGTGTGTTAAATGGTGTTTATATATATATATATATATATATATATATATATAGGCGTTTGTCAGTCTATGCGCACTTTCCTCCAATCTATCTATCTATCTATCTATCTATCTATCTATCTATCTATCTATCTATCTATCTATCTATCTATCTATCTATCTATCTATCTATCTATCTATCTATCTATCTATCTATCTATCTATCTATCTACTTATCTATCTGCCTCCTTTCTGTCTTCCTGCGTGCCTGTATGTCTCTCTCTCGCTCTGATTCTCATCTCTTTTTGCGTCCTAATCCTAAACACTCACGCACACATATATAACTGTATATTCCTGCGCTCACACGTTTATAGACAAAAGAGCACACACGAGCACATGCAACATAAGCAAATGAAAACGCAGGCATGTTCCCACAAACATCAGCAAACAAAAGCGCAGACACGCGCATACAGACGTAAGCAAAGAAAGGGCACAATTTCTCCTTCAGGAACATCGAGCACAGTCCAGAATATCCATGCACCCAGGATGCATTTATAAAGTCTAATCCTAGACTTGCACTTCCGTTTCTCAATTTTCCTGAAAAATGCTCTTAGAATTCCATGTGACCAAATGCGATCTGATAGAAGTTTTTTTGTGTTAACCACATGAAATGGGAGTTTGAGCCTAAAGTGGACATGCTAAATCCTTTTTTAGATGAATGCCTCGCCAGATAACTGGCGCCTTCTGAGATGGCTCTCTTCTTCGTGCTATCTCTGTGCCTGTGTCCATTATCAATTCTGTTGTGAATAAATTTTAAAAGAAGACTCAACAAGATGGATATCTTCAACTGCTGATGGAACTAAGGTTGTCGGTGGGGGAAGGGACACTGATAGATGTTAAAATTACAGCATTAGCAACAAGATGGATATCTTCATCTGATGCTGGAAATTAGGTTGAATAAAGGGGGTGGGTGGGAGGAGGGGAAAGGGAGAGGATAGGACAGAGGGTAGGTTTTGGTATTGTACAAACATTTTAAACACATGAAGTACTTACTGTTCTGAGTCTTCTATCATTTACTAGACACAGTATTAAGGTCTTTGTCTTGTGTAATCTGACCTATACTGTATAATAGGGGAGCAATAGAAGTGATTGCGTCATTAATAGGCTGGATTGCCCTAGGTAAATTTCCGGTGTTTTGTGTTGCTGGTAACACTAATAATCCCTGTCATCGAAGCATCATTTTTGTGGTGCTTAGGTGGCAGGGAGGATAGTGTGATTCGCTTCCATAGCTAGACGGAAGGTCCTGGGTTTGATTACCCGGTAAGCCACTCACGTCTGTTGTTTTTCTGTTGTCTAGTTTTCTACTTCTTATTATTCAAGAGTGCCTGAAAACATACCTTTATGTGTGTGTGTAATATTTATCTCTACACGCGTCTGCTTGCATAAATTACATGACGTCATTGTTTAATGCGGAGTCGTTACGTTCACTAACAACTCCGTTTGAGCACAACAGCGATTCATATACGTGAACACATCGTGATGCGCAAAAGAAGATGTAACACTTGTGTTACTCTGTTTCTATCTGCTACTCTGTTTTTATATGTTACTCTGATTCCTTATGTTACTCTGTTTCTATATGTTATTCTGTTTCTACCTGTTACTCTTTTTCTATCTGTTACTCTATTTATATATGTTACTCTGTTTCTACCTGTTACTCTGTTTCTATATGTTACTCTGTTTATAAATGTTACTCTGTTTCTACCTGTTACTCTGTTTTTATCTGTAAGTCTGTCTTTTTTCCATAATGTTCTGATATATGCGAGAATGTGTTAATCTATGTTTAGTATTGATGAAATGCAAATATGAAGATTAATTATTTACAATTTGACCGCAAGTCTGAGTATCAGAATACAGGATTAAAGACGAAGACGGGATACATGCCCAATTCTCAACTCTTTCAAATAAAGTTCGTCCATTCGTTTTCTCTCTCTCTCTCTCTCTCTCTCTCTCTCTCTCTCTCTCTCTCTCTCTCTCTCTCTCTCTCTCTCTCTCTCTCTCTCTCTCTCTCTCTCTCTCTCTTGCCCCCTGTCGCACTTTCTCTCTACTTCTCAGACACATAATGCCTCGTCCTGTTACACGAAATCTTCTTCCTTCGCTCTCAATTAACTACAACTATTTCTCTCATCAAGTTGGACGTCTACTTCACGCCGTAAACAGTATCTCCGTCAATCTGTTTCTCCCGTGGAGCCGACAATTCTGAAAGAAATGTTATGCTATTTGCTTGTCTTACCCACAAGGATAGGTGTCTATCTGTCCGATTTTTAATTAGTTGAACAGATGGTTTTAGGGTCGGCAGTGTTCAGTTGCCGGTCTCATATTTACGACGTCATTTCTTCTTGGTAAGGTGTAGTCTCTGGTATATCCGGCCTTGCATTTTAAAACGTTTTCCTTCACGGATATTTCAACACCAAAAAAAAAAAAAAGGGGGGGGGGGGAGAGAGAAACAACATCTATAGAGGGAAAGACAAAGACACAGACATACAGACAAACATACATTCAGACAAACAGACATTGAGACAGACATAAATTTAGATAGACGGGCGGACGGACAGATAGGCCTGCAGGCAAGCAGGCAGACAAATCTGTAATTCATTCTGAAAAAAACACATCTTTTCCATTAATGACTATTACCAAAAAAATGTTAATATTCCAAGAGGGTTGCCTCACACGTTCGCCAGCCTACAGAAAGAGGGTATAGAATAGCGAATAAGAGGACTGGTGAGTTACAGGGATGGAGGGAGAAAGAAACACACACACACACACAGAGAAAAAAGATTCAAGTTACCGTTATTGTTTGTGTTTGTCCAGTTAAACACATTTAGAGGGGTATGGTTGTTTCCGCAATAACAACTGAATGGCTTCAAACCTGGTTTAGACTGACAAGAGTCGGTTTCTGGCAGGTTTTTTTCTGATTTGTGTTTATTACAGATTACCCGAACTAGCTCCTCTTAACGTGCGACGTTTGACGGATAGTTCCGGTAATAAGGTGTGATGCCTAGTTCCGGAGATTTTTATACAATTATTTTTTTATTTTTTTTTATTTTCACGTTTCGGTTTTGGTTGACTCTCTTAAACGGCATTAAATTAGTATTTTTAAAATGAAATTCTTTGTCTGTATTCCTGTCTGTCTGTGTGTATTCGCATGATGCTCTTTTTTTGACAATTTGTGTATGTGTGTGTAGGAATGGGGGGTGTGTGTTCATTTTGATACTGTGAAATAAAACAAAGTAGACATTTAGAGAGCAGCGGTAGTGCAGTGGGTAGGCCACTGGCTTCCTAGCTCGGTGGTTCATGGTTCGATCGCCCAGTTGTAGTTGGATTTTTTTAGACCGTAAACTTCTCCGAGGTCGACCCAGCGTCATGGTACCCAACCAGAGCAACTCTAGGAAGGTTAAGGCGGCCAACGTGATGCTGACCACATCAACCCTAGTGTGCCGATGGTCAAGACAATACGGGCCTAAAACCATATTCCCAATATGCCTCAATGGGCGTGTAACGGGACCTTTTACCTTTTTTAACCTTCATGACTCTCTTGTATACATATTTAAACCTCAGCTATGGTCGTCCGTTATTTTGTCATTTACCAGTGTATTCATGCTGTGATGGCCAACACGTGACAGCATCTCGATATTTGTCACTTTGTACGTACATAAAAAGGCATAACACCTTGCAGAAGACCATAACAGAAGGGAGAGTTGAAGGCAAACGTGCAAGGGGAAGACAGCGCTATAAGTGGGAAGATAACATCAAGAGATGGACAGGAAAGAGTCTATCAGAGTGCACCACCAAGACAAGAGACAGAAGACGTTGGAGATCCATTACAGCAAACCTTCGTTGTGGAGATGGCAACTGATGATGATGATGACGTCCTCGACATACCAAAGATGGGGCGTAGGCGCCGTAAATGGAGGGTACTGAGACTTTCTGTCTTGCTTAGCATAGGTTGTGAAGAATCGTACTGGTGACGCAGGAATTATATATCGCAGCTTTGGTATTCATTGTGAGTGTGGAGTTTCCTCAAACACACGTTGTGAGGTGGGCAAAGATTGTTACAGCTTTGCCAATGCGGCTTGTCAATTCTCTGTGCCCAGAGAGAGTTTTTATCTTCTTGTACGAGCACGCATAGCCGTCAAAACATTGACGGGAGAAGAATAAAAGCCACCACCTGAAACTTTCAGGATCAGCTGCACAATTAGAAGACTGGGAGGTTGGTAAAGGTAAATATTGTGTAATGTATCTGCTATGTCGACTAATTACGTAACTTCTCTTTAACCACAACCGTTTTTTTTTTGAGGAAATAGACGTTACCACTAAATTTTTGCCTTTTATAGTCCGTGTCCTGAATATTAAAAGGTAAATGTAGTCCCCTAAAAGATACTGCCATAGGGGAGTGAAGGGTTAGAGATTTCACTATACTAATGTCCAGCATTAAGAGGTGGGGTGACCAGTTCCTTCCTCACTGCCTTTTCCTTCCCTAACTGAAGTGCGAAGTCAGGTACCCATTTACAGCTGGGTAGACTGAAGCGTGTCGATACCGTGAATCTAACCCAGCACCTTTGCCGCGAGAGACCAGCGCTCTAACCACTCTGTCAATCTGACGCTCAATATATACTGAAAACATACTTTAATATTGTGTGAGTGTCTTCCTCACGTGAGCGAAACAAAAAAGTTCGCTTCCGTAGCTAGGCGGGGGTGCCGTTCGGAAGGTCCTGGGTTCGATTCTCCGGTAAGCCACTCACTTCTGTTGTTTTTCTGTTGTCTAGTTAACTACTTCTTTATTTCTCACGAGCGCCTGAAACGTACCTTTATGTGTGTAATATTTATTCATTTCACAGAAACTTCGCAACGTCTCAAGACGACAAGAAGGCAGGTTTCACTTGACTATGAACTGATGAGTGAAATAAAAACTCATCCACCTTAATTAATGTCTGTGAGAATTTTTTTAATTGAAAATAATTTTAAAAGTCAAAACTCCGTCTTAAGTCTTAAAAGAATGTTAAAGTTACAGAAAAAAATCTAAAGCTTATTGGGTGGCTCTTTTATCATAAAACTAAATGATTACTCTTCTCCGTCATTTCTGGACAGATTACTTGCGAAGAGGTTAGTAAAATTCGAATAAGATTGATTATTGGCAACTATATGAGATGATTATAATGAGTACTCGAAATAACGTTTACTCAATGCACAGTGCGATGAGTAAAACAAAGTAGACATTGAGAGAGCCGCGGTAATGCAGTGGTTAGGGCACGTATTTTCTAGAAATGCTGGTGTGAATATTTCTAACATACTGAACTATCATAATTATTCTTTGCGCTACTTAGGAGCATGGTCCCTTTGCAGGAGGCCTGCACCAAGAAGTCACGTGCTCTTGCTTGCTACGGCGGTTTCTGTGGCAACGTGTTTTACATTATGAGATTGTCAGTCCATGCACAGACACATATTAGTCGCACGGTTTGACACAGTCGCCAAAATTCTGCTTACAAGCACCACCAGAGCGCCGTCTGCAGCAACATTGGTGTGGAGATACCACAAAAATCTATGTAATTATTTACGTCGTCATTCTGTAGAACCACCGCGGGGCGGAATATCTAGTGCAATGCTTCTTTCTATAAATCGCTTTCCCCTTAAAACCAATGCTATAGCTTTTCGGCCAGCACATGGAGAAATAATAATGTACAGCATTAGTTTTACTTCAGGTTTTTTGTGCGTGGGCGTCCGAGTGGCAGAGTGTTTAGAGCTCTGGCCTCTCACGGTAAAGTTACCGGGATTCCGGGGTTCGAATACGGTAGAATCACATTTCAGTCTACACAGCTGTAATTGAGTACATGACTTCGATCTTGAGTAGGGACCTCACAGGCAGCAATGAAGGGAACTAGCCACTCCCCCTAATGAAGCTGGACCTAATATAATGAAGTCTCTAACAGTTCACTCCATTACAGCAATACCAGCTATGAGACTATGCTTACCTATTATATTATGAGTGTACTTACTACCTACAGATCTGAACATTTAATACACAGCAAACAGAATTGTACATTTGTTGAAAGTCAGGTCATCTAAACGTGTGACTTAGTAATAACTTTAGTCATGTACGTATTTAAAGTTCTTCAGTAACCAAAGTCTATTAATTAATAGTTCAATTGAATGGTTAATGTTACATTTACATCGCAGGTGCGAACTTCCGAATGTCTGGCTCCAAGGACAATAATTGAAATGCATTTCTGGCTAAATACACAGAAGGAAGGAACATCAGAAACAAAAGCAGCTGAGGTCTATCACCTCATGGGCGTATCTCCATCGTAAGTCATGACGGAAGGAGCTACTACTACTACATTGAAGGATTGTAATGGGGTCTCCAATGTGGAACTGATGACAAGAACTCAGACAAATGTCAGTGGAAAGAATGAACGAACGAACTTTATTTTCAAAGGGTATAGAATTGGGCATTCTGCCCTTCCTTTCTCGCGTCTTCCATGTTAAATCCATTTATTCTGACATGCATTTTAAATATTATTTTTTAAATAATAAAATAAACAAACTAAAATACAATAAAGTAAAATCCCAAGATTGTAACAGTATGATAACAGTTACACACATTTACAGTACCTTATCATAATCAATATTGAACAGGGCAAGGTTATTCTTAAAACCTACATATGATATTATATAATGATTTGGAACATAACTAAATTAAGATGACATATAATCTGCACTCATGATGTATTTTAAAACTCTACGATTAAATGATTATGGATGTCACAGCGTTAATTCGCCGTGCATTTTAGTTCTAGTGATCATTGAAAAGCCAGTCGGGAAAGGCCGAAGTTAGCAGAACCGGCGGGTCATGTGACTACCGGAAGTCGGGGGAAAAGGCGCAAAATTTGGCAGTGAGAAGTTAGCCTCTGTCCGGGAAGGACATGTTTGTTTTCCCTTATGCCAGCGAGATTGATGTGTGTTCGATAGTGGAATACTGTAAACTGAGTGCCGGCCATGTTATCGGATCGTGGTGATAATTATGTTGTTAAGTCTAGAGCAGTGAAGTGTCTAGATCATATTGTCTACAGGCCGAAATTTGATAATATGTCGATGATTATGAATGTATCATTGTCATAGCTTTTGCCGCTCGGGTGAGCGATATTCATAGCAGCCATTGGTGGTATAGTTTGTACCTTCGTGTGTGGAGGTGATAGTTTAAGCTGCTGAGACAGGTTTACAGTGGTATTCTCATACTTGTATGTGATGCGTTATGATGGCCGTGTGAGGCCTTATTGTGTGTAAATATTCATTAAAGGGAAGTATCTGTTAAAGGTGTTTATTACTTTTGTCAGTGTCGTGGAATATTCTAATCCACATATATAAATTATCAAGTAAATATAAAGCCTAATAAATACATAAAATTAATAAAGAGAAGAGCAATGGAAAAATAACAGTGCTGTCACAAGGAATGTACTCGAAATCCCCCTTGTTTTCTGCTTCGTCTGCAAATTGTAACGCTTTCACGTTGATAGTAAAGCTTACTGTATTATTACCCGCCTTCTTCAATGAAACGTGTGCTGTATTTCTTGGAAAAAACATTGAGAGGCCCTGCGTAATGACCTAAATTAATCCTAGCATTAATTATACTGCGTTACCAAAACGAAAGACAGATGGACAAAAGGATAGCGGGAAGGGAGAGGCAGAAAGCCGAACACTAAACACGCTTCGCGCGATACACAAATGCTGCCATCACGCGTGTAAGACTACATGCACTAACTTTTTTTTCAGACGGACAGTGATAAAATACATTACCCATCCCAGAGTTAGGTTTATAAATCATAAAAAAACGCTTATTAGGAAAGATAACAATAGATGGGTTTACGGTTGAAAACATAACAGTACCCAGACAGCACATCTTCGAAACAGGAGGTAGAAAATACATATTTTGAACGCAGCCACGTAGCTCCTTTAAATTGGGATATTTGGGTTCCTTAGGGCTTGCTGACAAAGAATATGTAAAACGTTACGCAAATAGTCCAGGAATTAATAAATTATACCCAAAATAAAATAGTGAGGATGCCTGACAGCATGAAATCATTTCTGCTCATAAAATTTTTTTATAACGTGTTTGAAAAAACCTTGCGTTACAGAAATAGCCTACCATGTAAACTCCAAATTGATTGGAGCGCAACAAATGAAAGACTAACCACGATTGGTCGGGCTATAAATACTATCTTTCGTTGTTAGGGGAGACGGGGAAAGGTAACATTTTTTCAAACACTTGTCGAAACGGGGCCTCATTGGCTAGACTCGCTGATATAATCACTTAGGAGCGTTAGTTCGAAACCACTTGTTTAAATAAGCTTGATAAAGCGACAGTGCGTTGAAGCCAGCTCACATTTTTGCTAAAATAAAAGCCTGGAACATAAGCAGATGGGAATTTGTGCCAGTAAATGTGCCAGAATTCATTGCTAATCAACGTATCTGTGTTTATTTCCATGAAATTGTGGTAAGCTTGAACCATTCAGTATCTTTTAATGAAAATTGAATGTAAATTGTTAATTTATGCCTGTATATATATGTGTAGTTCAGTGGCAAACAGGAGATAAAGCCTATAATGCTCCAGCCTGAACAGAGGGTGTCGGAGGGAAGTAAAACGGCATGGAATGGCCAAATAGTACACTGACACCTGGATGATTGATTAGACAGAAATAATGCTGGAAGTGCAGAGGCGTGGTAACCATTAAGGAGGTAAATACTGGTATAAAGTATTTCAGATGAAGCTGACAGTTGGCCTAACGCTCTGAACTCAATGTTTGTGTTGTATTGTGATCAGTGTAAAAGAGAATATAAATTAGTTATGAAGTAGAAGGTACATCCTTCTTGTTTTCAGGGACCGTGGTCTTGATGGTACTGAGCAGCACCTGGTCAGAGCTTTGCTGAATCCAGAGTCGGACAGCATACTCCTTGGTCTTTTTAGCTATCAGTGAGGTGTCTCCAGAGCCCAGGGGAGAATTCGAGCAGAGGAGTCCTTTCCTGCCACCATCACTCAAGATAAGCAGATTTGGCCAGCTGAGCTCAACATTATGTCCCCTCATCTTGAAATAACTTTGTAAAAATAACATTCAGAGGGGAATTTAATTGTCTTAATATCAGGAACTGAGAACATCTCCAATACTAGTCCCTAAAGACAAACTATTGAAGTCATGATGACAAATACCAACAGAGCTTGAACAAAACAAAACCAGTATTACCTCATTTTACTACACACAACTGACACACATAGGATATTTGTAATAATATATGTCACTACTATATTCATATTGGTAAATTCTGTACATATAATTTGTAATTTAAATTGATTGTGATTCCTGGTTCCCTTGTAGTTGAATCAGGACACATATTCATTCATGCCAGTAATGAATACATATTGTTATTTGAAAAGTTATCAGTGACTCTTTTAAGATATCCTTGTAGAGTGTTATATGTATGTGAGTGTCACAGTGTTGTCAAGTGTAGTGGAATAAATTAAATTGTTTATCCGTCTGTTGTTGTTATGACTTACACTTCATCATACACATACCCTAGACACATAACGTAGTCATCACACTATTCCAGAATAATTCTGACTGAGATATATAGATATGTGGTAGCAAGTAAGGTTATCTATAATACACTACTCTTAATAGATATAGATACCTTCACAGCTGATCTCAGTCAGTACACTAAGTCCCCTATAAATATTTATAACATCCCACTTCACCACATATATTGGGGTCTCGCTCTGGGATTTTGAATCTTTCCCTATTAAAAATATTGGGGGTAATTCACTTCAGGGAATATAAGAATTAAAAGGTATCCTTGGGTGGAATTGAATAAGGTTGAGCTCACGGTGCCTGTGTTGTCCATTAGATATATTTAGAGATTAAATTGTTGGTTAGACATTGTAGAAACTTACCTGATAGACAATGGCGGACCTGGCCAAGTTTCGATCTGCTGCTGTACAGACTGCAAAAGAGTTAGGATTAGATGGGCAAGTTATGGTTGCCTATGTCACTACGGAATGTGACAAATTTATTGAACGCGAAGAAAGAAGATTAGAAAAAGAGGCCGAAAGAAAGTTAGAGGCTGAGACTAAGAGGTTGCAATTTGAAGCTGAGGCTGAGACTAAGAGGTTGCAGATTGAGGCTGACAAAGAGGCTAAGAAATTGGAAGCAGAAAGAGAAGACAAAAGATTAGCTGCAGAAAGAGAAGAGAAGAAATTAGCTGCAGAAAGGGAAGAGAGGAAATTAGCTGCAGAAAGGGAAGCAGAAGATAAAAGATTGCAAAGGGAACATGAGTTACGACTAAGGGAGTTTGAGTTTCAAGGCCATGCTCCTGAAAATGGTGCCAGTCCCTTTGCCTCTGATGCTACGGTTACTCAAGGAGCCTCAACCTCAGCTATGAATTTTCATTTAGATCATTTTGTTGAGAAAGACGATGATATAGAGAGCTACCTAAATAGGTATGAGCTATTAGCTACCACGTATGGGTTAGAGAGAGAAAGGTGGAGCTTAAAGTTATCTCAGGGACTTCGTGGGGCAGCTTATGAAGTTTTTGCAAAAATGAGCAGAGGTGATCAGGAAAATTATGACATGCTAAAGCAGGCTCTTTTGTTAAGGTATGAAAAGAATGCAGAATTTTATAGGAAAAAATTTAGGAATGCTAAACTACTGTCAGGTGAAACCTATCACCAGTTCTCTGCACGAATAGAGACATACTTGGAGAAATGGACTTCTCTGGGGAAAACCCAAGATCTTAAGGAAATGGTCCTTATAGAGCAATTAAGAGAGTCCATGGCTCCAGACCTGAGAAAGTTTCTCATGGAACAAGGTGCAGAGAGGCTGGGTGAGTTGCTAAATGTTGCTGAAAGGTATCAAGCAGCTCAAGCAGAGGTAACAGGTAATAAAAAGAAACAAGTGGATAACTTTAGGGCACCACAGAACTTTAATAAATTTGATCCTAGGGATCAAAATAAAGGTAAGCACCAATTTGATAGGCCACGGTATGAAATAAAAATAAATTCCCACAATTCGATGAAAGGAAATATAATGAAAGAAAATCTTTCAACCAAGGAAAAAGGTGGTGTAAGAATTGTCAGATGGACAATCATGACACTGACCGTTGCAGAAGGAAACCTGTGTATATGGCAACCCTTCAGGTCAGGTCGACCTCAAGACAGGAGGAGGATATTATGTTGGATACCACTCCAGAAGAGATGAGGAAGGCACAGGCTGGGGATAAAACACTCAAGCCTTGTTTCAGAAAATTGTCAACTTGTCATACAACTCCAGGCAAGGGAGATTTTTACATGAAAAACAAGTTGATGTATAGGAAGACTGGAGCTAGATCCAAAGGTCAAGGACAGCTGGTACTTCCAAAAAGATATAGGGCAGACTTAATAAGGAGCCTACATGTGAAACCAGATGGGGACCATGAGAAATAGGTACCATCATTCAAAAGGTGGCTCACAATTATTATTGGCCCAAAGCAAGATGGGACATTGAGAATTTTGTAGAAAGGTGTAGCATAGCACATGAGGGAACACCCACAAGTGGGAACATGGATCAGGACCTGGACACGCCACGGGGCAAAATTAGGCCTGATAATAAAAAGAAAAATAGATTTGATAAAGTGGACCAAATGGAATGGGAAGCCCCTTTTCACGGACAAGCTTCACTTAACTGTTTTACAATGGCCACTATGCGGAGAGTGCAAAAAGATGTCTTACCCCAGGATAAGCCGAAAATCCCTCAATCGGACTTAAACAAACTGGAGGAAGAGGATGTAGGGAGGAAATCTCTCATCAAGAATTTTAAGTGGGGAGAAAGCCCCAAAAGAAAAATTGGTAGCGGTCGTTTTGTGAATGATAATTCTGGGAGGAAAAATCATCACTATAAAGCTTCGAGTGGAAGAGACCATACCGGTGCATGGACAAATAGGTCCACACAATTAAAGGTCCATATGTAGCTTTGTTAAGAACGTGGACTGATGAAAAGGCAGAGGAAAACATTAGATCTTCATACCAATATGTGAATGAGCTGACCACTCGGTTAAAAACTGGCTGGAAACTTGCCAATGAAAATTTGAAACAAGCCAGGAAGAAACATGCTGCCTATTATAACAGGAAGGCGAAAGACAGAGATTTGGCTGTGGGAGAGAAAGTACTGCTTCTTTTGCCTGGGAGTCAGAATAAGTTACAAATTGGATGGCAGGGTCCATATACAGTTTTAGAGAAGGTGTCTAGAACAAATTATAAGATAGATAAGAAGGGGAAAGAAAAAATCTATCATGTGAATCTCCTGAAGAAATATTTGGAAAGAGAAGATCAGGAAGAGACACACTTGTTGACCTTGTCCATCGCCATGGAGATGAAAAAGGAACCACTTTCATCATTTGAATATCCATTACACCCCTGTGAGACAGCAGCACAGGTGAAAATCAGTACACATTTAACGAAAACTCAGAAAGAGAGAGTGCAACAGGTTCTAAATAATCATGCAGAGGTGTTAACAGACCGACCAGGGCATACAAACCTATTGGAATATGATATGAAACTCATAGACTCCACACCTGTCTGTATGAAACCATATTCGATTCCGTTTGCTAAGGAAAAAGCTTTGAAGGAAGAGATAGACTATCTATTGAAGGAAGGAATTATTTCGCACAGTGAGTCTTCGTATAGTTCCGGTGTTGTACTCTTAAGGAAGCCCTCTGGAGAACATAGACTCTGTATAGATTACAGGAGACTGAATGCTATTACAGAAGGACAGGTGGATCCATTGCCGGATACAAATCAGCTGTTTGCCAGACTAAATAAAGCTAAATATTTCTCAAAAGTGGATCTGAGTAAAGGATACTATCAGATTCCAGTAAAGCCTGAGGTTAGACCATACCTAGCTTTTAGTACCTCAGAAGGACACTATGAGTTTAATAGATTGCCATTTGGATTGAAGAATGCGCCTAGTGTCTTCTCTAGAATGATGAGAAAATTATTGGATCCTCTGAATAATCCCTGTATAACAAATTTTATGGATGATATCCTTATAGCAACAGAAACCTTTGAGGAACACATTGACTCTCTGAACATGCTGTTTGATCGACTTAGGGAGGCAAATTTAACAGCCCGACCAACCAAATGTTGCGTTGGATGTAAAGAATTGGAATTTTTGGGACACACAGTTTATCAGGGAAACATGACCCCTGACCCAAAGAATTTAGAGAAACTACAGAAAGCCCCGAGACCACAAACCAAGAAGGACGTGAGATCCTTTGTCTCATTATGTGGTTTCTACCAGAAGTATATCAAAAACTTTAATTCCATATGTGCACCTTTAACTGAATTGACACGTAAAGGACATCCAGATCGCATTACATGGACACCACAATGTGAAATGACTTACCAAGAATTGAAGGAAAAGCTCACAAGTAAACCCATTTTGAAATTACCTGACTTAAGTCAAGAATTCATAGTAAGGACGGATGCAAGTAATATTGGGTTAGGTGCAACTCTACTACAGAAATCAGATGCATTGGATGGGGAATTAAGCCCAGTGGCATATGCTAGCAGAAAGTTGAATAAAGCTGAAATCAACTACTCAACTAGCGAAAAAGAATGTCTTGCAGTAATATGGGCAATAAAGAAATTCAATATTTATCTATATGGGAAGGCATTTAAGTTGCAAACAGATCACAAACCTTTATCGTTTCTAGCACAGGCTAAGCATGAGAACTCTAGGTTACTCCGATGGTCTTTGCTTCTGGCTCCATATAATTTTAGCATCGAGTATATATCTGGAAAAACCAATTTGGGAGCTGATTTTTTAAGCCGCCATCCGTGTGATGAGAATCACCGTAAACCCCAGAAATAATAATAAATTTCTCTATGTGTATATAGAATAAAGGACTGACATATAATGTCTGTTTTAAGAGGGGAGGTGTCGTGGAATATTCTAATCCACATATATAAATTATCAAGTAAATATAAAGCCTAATAAATACATAAAATTAATAAAGAGAAGAGCAATGGAAAAATAACAGTGCTGTCACAAGGAATGTACTCGAAATCCCCCTTGTTTTCTGCTTCGTCTGCAAATTGTAACGCTTTCACGTTGATAGTAAAGCTTACTGTATTATTACCCGCCTTCTTCAATGAAACGTGTGCTGTATTTCTTGGAAAAAACATTGAGAGGCCCTGCGTAATGACCTAAATTAATCCTAGCATTAATTATACTGCGTTACCAAAACGAAAGACAGATGGACAAAAGGATAGCGGGAAGGGAGAGGCAGAAAGCCGAACACTAAACACGCTTCGCGCGATACACAAATGCTGCCATCACGCGTGTAAGACTACATGCACTAACTTTTTTTTTTTCAGACGGACAGTGATAAAATACATTACCCATCCCAGAGTTAGGTTTATAAATCATAAAAAAACGCTTATTAGGAAAGATAACAATAGATGGGTTTACGGTTGAAAACATAACAGTACCCAGACAGCACATCTTCGAAACAGGAGGTAGAAAATACATATTTTGAACGCAGCCACGTAGCTCCTTTAAATTGGGATATTTGGGTTCCTTAGGGCTTGCTGACAAAGAATATGTAAAACGTTACGCAAATAGTCCAGGAATTAATAAATTATACCCAAAATAAAATAGTGAGGATGCCTGACAGCATGAAATCATTTCTGCTCATAAAATTTTTTTATAACGTGTTTGAAAAAACCTTGCGTTACAGAAATAGCCTACCATGTAAACTCCAAATTGATTGGAGCGCAACAAATGAAAGACTAACCACGATTGGTCGGGCTATAAATACTATCTTTCGTTGTTAGGGGAGACGGGGAAAGGTAACATTTTTTCAAACACTTGTCGAAACGGGGCCTCATTGGCTAGACTCGCTGATATAATCACTTAGGAGCGTTAGTTCGAAACCACTTGTTTAAATAAGCTTGATAAAGCGACAGTGCGTTGAAGCCAGCTCACATTTTTGCTAAAATAAAAGCCTGGAACATAAGCAGATGGGAATTTGTGCCAGTAAATGTGCCAGAATTCATTGCTAATCAACGTATCTGTGTTTATTTCCATGAAATTGTGGTAAGCTTGAACCATTCAGTATCTTTTAATGAAAATTGAATGTAAATTGTTAATTTATGCCTGTATATATATGTGTAGTTCAGTGGCAAACAGGAGATAAAGCCTATAATGCTCCAGCCTGAACAGAGGGTGTCGGAGGGAAGTAAAACGGCATGGAATGGCCAAATAGTACACTGACACCTGGATGATTGATTAGACAGAAATAATGCTGGAAGTGCAGAGGCGTGGTAACCATTAAGGAGGTAAATACTGGTATAAAGTATTTCAGATGAAGCTGACAGTTGGCCTAACGCTCTGAACTCAATGTTTGTGTTGTATTGTGATCAGTGTAAAAGAGAATATAAATTAGTTATGAAGTAGAAGGTACATCCTTCTTGTTTTCAGGGACCGTGGTCTTGATGGTACTGAGCAGCACCTGGTCAGAGCTTTGCTGAATCCAGAGTCGGACAGCATACTCCTTGGTCTTTTTAGCTATCAGTGAGGTGTCTCCAGAGCCCAGGGGAGAATTCGAGCAGAGGAGTCCTTTCCTGCCACCATCACTCAAGATAAGCAGATTTGGCCAGCTGAGCTCAACATTATGTCCCCTCATCTTGAAATAACTTTGTAAAAATAACATTCAGATGGGAATTTAATTGTCTTAATATCAGGAACTGAGAACATCTCCAATACTAGTCCCTAAAGACAAACTATTGAAGTCATGATGACAAATACCAACAGAGCTTGAACAAAACAAAACCAGTATTACCTCATTTTACTACTACACAACTGACACACATAGGATATTTGTAATAATATATGTCACTACTATATTCATATTGGTAAATTCTGTACATATAATTTGTAATTTAAATTGATTGTGATTGCAGCGGTGTAACCCTTGGAGGGTTCTCCATGATAAGTGGTTCCTGACAATGGACTAAGCGTGCTTTTTGGAACAAGAGATGAGAAGAAGACGCTGGGGATGGATAGGGCACACATTGAGGACACACATTGATGAGACCTGGTTTTTAGCATTACAAGCATGTCATTGTTTTGGAATCTCCAGAGTAAGAGAGGCAGGGGTAGACCCACAATAAAAAAACACATGGAGAAGAAAACTGGGGACAGAAGTGAAAATGATGAGGAAGACGTGAAGATAACTTTAGCTGATGACACGTGACAGGAAGACGTGGAGATAACTTTAGCTGATGACACGTGACAGGAAGACGTGGAGATAACTCTAGCTGATGACACGAGAAGGAAGACGTGGAGATAACTAGCTGATGACACGTGACAGGAAGACGTGGAGATAACTTTAGCTGATGACACGTGACAGGAAGACGTGGAGATAACTTTAGCTGATGACACGTGACAGGAAGACGTGGAGATAACTTTAGCTGATGACACGTGACAGGAAAACGTGGAGATAACTTTAGCTGATGACACGTGACAGGAAGACATGGAGATAACTTTAGCTGATGACACGTGACAGGAAGACGTGGACATAACTTTAGCTGATGACACGTGACAGGAAGACGTGGAGATAACTTTAGCTGATGACACGTGACAAGAAGACGTGGAGATAACTTCAGCTGATGACACGTGACAGGAAGACGTGGAGATAACTTTAGCTGATGACACGTGACAGGAGTACTTGGCATGTGTTTTTGAGTGGCCAATACTCCTTGAGAAACTATAGGGTATTGATTGATTGACTGATTGGCTCAATATTTAAGAATAAAAACATAAAATATTGCTAAATTGTGATCAGACGCATCACGTTCAACATAGACACAGGGTCCGTCGGTTATATTAGTTCGCACGACCAAATATAACAGACCTTGAGGTTTGGTAATTGAAAATTAATAAAGCAGCCTAGCGTTAAACAATATATTTGAAAGATAAAATTTTTAAAATATTAATTACAAGATCTTTTTTATTTGGAGATCTTTTTTCATTTGGAAATACATTGCCCGTGTCCTGGCATTTTCCAGAAGTTTCCTGTCTTCCCTTTGTGGCTCCTTCATTCATCATTGTCTTTGAAGGGCATACATTTTGTAGTGTACCTGTTTAAAAAAAAAATAATAAATAAGTAAAAATCTAGCCTTGCATTCTTCTTTTTTTCTGTCTTTCATGCGATAAATGGATTTTTTTTTTACTTCTTATTCTCATCCTGCATTAATTCAATTATGGCTCATTTCTCCTATCCTATTAATTATTTCCCCTTGGGTACATTCAATCTTTCATGAAATGTTCCACCATTTTTCATGTCTTATATTTGTTCTTGCATGTGTGCAATTGCTTTGAACGCATTGTCTGTTAGAGAAGGCCATAGATTTTATTGATCAAGGCGTTCATTCCATCTCGTAAATCATGTTGTGTAAGTGTATCTATTTCGGAACTTCCCCTGAAATCTTTTAACTGAATCTAGATGCTGTCATTTTTTAATGATACATTTTGTATTTCATTGAATTCTGTTATTCTAGTATAGCTCTGTATAGAGTGTGTGTGTAGTAATTTGACTGAGACACACATGCAGTAACTTTAAAATAATTAAATCGAAGTTAAATTTGTAACATTACAAATAACAACATTTAATAATCATTTTAGGTTTTTACAGTTGGAAAATAAATTGAATAGTTATGGATCAAGAAAAGTTATCATCACAGTCTTTATGGAATGTGAGACGTTACAAGAAGTTCGAGTGGCAGCATAGATTTGAACTTAGCTGCCAATGACGGTTCTGCTCTTTTGTTATGGGTTGGTTCTTTTCACTCTGCTGACGCTCGTCTCTGATCAAGGTTGTCGGGGGTAGCTCGTTTCCCAGAAATGTCAAGGAGAGTCTACCACCTGGGTCCTTCGTCTTAAAGCTTAGGCCACGGTTCCCTTCTTGTTCCAGAGATAGTACTTTCTGCTGGTACCACCAATAACTGTGGCAAAAAAATAGAACGAAGCGCTCTTCTGAGTATGGCGTTTTCCACCCCATATTTATGGGTTCCCATCTTCCCATACCACCATCCCAATTACTCAGACTTTACCCTCGATGAGAATTAAATTTAATGCCTCGGGATAAAACTTTCTTCACATTTAAATATAATAGCTTTCATAGTTACTTTATATTTAAATGAAAAGGTTAATAATACAGATATAGTCTGTTTACATATAACTGATTGAAAAGTGTTCACAATATAAATTGAATATGTTTTCATTTATGTTTTACACTGATTGAAAAGTTTGAAACTTCCATTACTTTAAAATGAATATTTCACATAAACATTTACAGTGGTTTAAAGCTTGAAAACTTACATTAATTTTAAAGTAAATTTGTTCATATGGACATTTACACTGCTTTGAATTGTAAGTAGTATATATAGAATGTACATCATTTCTTTGATCTTTTCCTCCCTGCTCCATAGGGAACCTGGAACTACCTTTATGCTGTTAGTTATCTTTACGAAACTATCAATAAAGCAATCACCAACCCGTGCAGTGGTGGTTCATGAATCATCATTCTATACGCTGAGTTTGCCAGCCTCAAATGACTTTGACATCCAATAGCGAGTTTCACATACTAAACTTCACATGGTAATATATACCGGTACATATATACTGTTCAAAAAAAGAAACGCATAGCTATCCGAGGGGGCGTTTTTATGAGTTTGTAAGTAAAATTTGATGCTAGGGTATATAAAAACCAGCCTCAAATGTTCTTTACAGTGTCACATGCACGCGTTGACCTGAATTGCGTTCGTTTTTGAAATCGTTACAACGCAGTGGTCAATAGTGTATATAATGCAATTTTTGACCACAGCTCATGTTGCGCGCACGTGAAAGCAACAACATTTGGGATGAACACTATTCACTGACTACGCAACTGAAACCCTAAAAAAAGGATAACGCTACACACAAAAAATTCAGTTAATTTTCAAGCAGACATTTATGCCGTCTCTATCGTTAAATTTAAGGAACATTGCTATTGGCCGTTTGCACGCAGGCGAAAGTCAAAGTCAGGTTGCCAGGCATCTAAACGTGCATCAGAGTACCATCAGTCGACTTTGGCACCGGTTCCACGCATCCATGCCCAGAAGATGCCAGTCACTGATCGATGCAAGTGGAGGCCACACACCATACTAACGAGAAAGCCCGTACGCCAAAAACTCTCGTGACTCAGATGCAAAACAACTGTCAATTCATTGGTTGAACCCTAAGGTATTCTTTTGTGCAATTTGAACAATTAACTCATTAAATTTAAAAAGTTATTGAATGTCAAAATTATGGCTATGTGTTTGCCTTCAGTAGCTATGCGTTTCTTTTTTTTTGGACAGTATAGAAAGATTAACTGAAGTTTAAAACAAATGTTCTGAAAGGTTACGACTAAGTATCCACAAGATTGGGATAGAATATTATCCGCTATTCTCTTCGCCTATAGAGAAATTCCCAACGAAAATACGGAGTTTGCGCCATTCGAATTAAACTGTTCAAAAAAAGAAACGTATAGCTACTGAAGGCACACACATAGCCATAATTTTGACATTCAATAACTTTTTAAATTTAATGAGTTAATTGTTCAAATTGCACAAAAGAATACCTTAGGGTTCAACCAATGAATTGACAGTTGTTTTGCATCTGAGTCACGAGAGTTTTTGGCGTACGGGCTTTCCCGTTAGTATGGTGTGTGGCCTCCACTTGCATCGATCAGTGACTGGCATCTTCTGGGCATGGATGCGTGGAACCGGTGCCAAAGTCGACTGATGGTACTCTGATGCACGTTTAGATGCCTGGCAACCTGACTTTGACTTTCGCCTGCGTGCAAACGGCCAATAGCAATGTTCCTTAAATTTATCGATAGAGACGGCATAAATGTCTGCTTGAAAATTAACTGAATTTTTTGTGTGTAGCATTATCCTTTTATAGGGTTTCAGTTGCGTAGTCAGTGAATAGTGTTCACCCCAAATGTTGTTGCTTTCACGTGCGAGCAACATGAGCTGTGGTCAAAAATTGCGTCATATACACTATTGACCACTGCGTTGTAACGATTACAAAAACGAACGCAATTCAGGTCAACACGTGCATGTGACACTGTAAAGAACATTTGAGGCTGGTTTTTGTATACCCTAGCACCAAATTTTACTTACAAACTCATAAAAACGCGCCCTCGGATAGCTATGCGTTTCTTTTTTTGAACAGTATATATATATATATATATATATATATATATATATATATATATATATATATATATATATATATATATATATATATATATATACGGTATATATATACGGTATATATATACGGTATATATATACGGTATATATATACGGTATATATATACGGTATATATATATATATATATATATATATATATATATATATATATATATATATATATATATATATCTATATATATATATATATATATATATATATATATATATATATATGTTAGTTCACATGTTAGTAATAAAAAATGAAACGTAAATCACAATTTACGCCAATCCTGACTCACAGACTTTTTGCTCAGATGAATAAAAGAGACTTGAATCGGCCTCTTACACGCGTCTGGGGTGTCGTTAATTTAATAAGTCCCCTCTCTGACTTCGTGTGTGGTCCTTCAGTTTCCTCAGTCCCGGTTTCCTAATTTAAAATGTTAGAGATTTTCTGGGCTATATTGTAAGTCCTGATAAATACTCCAATAAAAGGTGTCCGGTACATTAAGAAGGAATTCTGAATTCTAATTCTGCACTGCAGCAGTCTGGTGTCTTGGCGAGCGATTTTTCAAGTGAAATAGCTTGAGAAAATGACCAGATTATATTCCCTGCCTTCCCTTGTTATGAGCTATCAAAATACTCCAATCATATTCAAGCAGGCGGGTTATGGGGTAATTTCAAAATATTCCGACATCGGATAATTGTGAACTTAAAGCAGAGGTCAACTCTGCCATATATGGTAATAAGATGTCCGATGCCTTTGTGTACAAACTTACAGACAGATCGGTAAACTCATACAACAGCGTGTTCAAAATGTAACTATCATTACTTTATCAGAAAGTACTCTGTCATGAAAAGGAGGGCAGGAAACGCTTGTCATAAGTTTCCGCCGGTACACGAGATTTTGTGCTAATCTTAGCCAAGCTGTGCCGCTCTCTCGCGACTGCGAGTAATTATCTCAGCAAATCTGGGTAGCGTCAAGCAAATGTGATTATTATCACCTACAGGGAGTGTCGAATGATTTGATAAAATCAAATTTCTGCTACTTAGCAGAAAAGTAACGAAGAAAGAAGAAAAGTGCGACAATGGAGAGCAAATAATAAAAATCAGTACCACAAATGTACCGATACTGCCGGAGTGAAACAAAGATTGATAGGGGCCGCCCCGTTTTGTCACAGCTCTCTTTGTTTTCCCGTATCTTATTTTCCTTCAATATTACCTGTTGTTACGATATATTCCAGCTTTACTCTTCTCATAATATGTCACCAAAAAAACTGGATTGCTTCATTCTAACTTGTGAAATAATTTTCCTTTACGCATTGACATCTTTCAAGAAATCCTCACTACTCTTTTTGTCTGTCCATGGTATTTTTAACATTCTTCTATAAAACCACATCTCTGTGGGCTCTAGTGCTTTCCTTACTTGCTTACTAATTGTCCATGGCTCACTCCCATATGTGACCCAAAGATGCAGCAATAGTGAATGCAGTCAGCGATCCATAGCTTGACTGCTTGCATCAGGATCAGCAAACCAGAGCTGATCAAGACCGTACTCCACCTCCACGTGGTGGTCCTGGAGACAGTCTGCAACAGTGCAGTCTGGCTGAGCGAGTACGGATCGAAATGGGAAGGCAAACCCGGTCCCTAAAAAATGCCGTGCAGAAGTCGGATGTGTCGACCGAAAGGTGCAGATATCACAGCTTAGGCGCAAACAGACACAACGCAACCACCGTCCTTTTCAGGGCGAACGAGGAAGGAAGAAGAAGAAGGACTCCCATATGTCAGGATTGGTTCTATATAACACTGAAGAACTATCTTTCTTACTTCCAATGACAAATAATTGTTGTATAAAATACTCGTCATTGTATAGAATGCTGTTTTCGCCTGTGCTATCCTCGCTCTTCACATCTGAGCAGTGGCGTATTCTCTATGTGTGCTGTGCGTGCTGCGAACACCTATGCCCGAAGGAAAATAAAAATTTAATTTATTATTCTATAAAATATTTCTCTTCTAAAGTTCTGCTTTCGGACCGCACGCATCAGGATAACGGATTTTCCCGCATAGAATCTACGAGTATATCTAGTTTCAGTTTCCCAGACGCGTTTTATAGTGCAGTTTTTATTGGTTGGTTACAATCGCCCGAAGTTTCTCGGGTAATTCCGTCACAATGCGTGCTGCATCTTTCGGATTCACGTCTGAAGATTGGTTTGTGTGGGTCGGGGTCATGGCCAGATACGTCAATACAATAGGAACATGCGTGCGATGGTCTTGCAGCTCTCAAGTTGTAAAAATCGGCTGTGTCCGTCCAGTGTTTTTTGTGAATAATTTTTGTTAGTTGCCGGGAATGCAGATTATTACAGTGACAGTGAGTTTCAAGTTGTAAGTTAATTAGTATTTCGGAGATAACTGACATATACCCCTAATAACTATCGTTGCGTAATTGAATATAGTTGGTTTTTAAATTAAGAGGGGAAGAAGATAAATAGTAGGCGTACATATTCATTTTAAGTAGCAGCACGCCTAGCTCGCATTACCAAGATACGCCACTGCATCTGAGATACATCTTTCATCCGCTGTTATTATCATCATCAATTTCATTTGCACTACTTATGTAGCATGAATCCACCTCTGCATATGGTCCCCTCCACCAAAAAGTCGTGCTCTTGTAAAGGTCGTTTCTTTAGCAATTGATTTGTTTTGTAGATGATAAGATTGCCAGGCCCATGCCCAACCTCATATTAGGCACACCTTACGACATGCCTGCGGGTGCAGTATTCTTTCTTTGTCTGCTCGGAGACCATCGGAAATTTCACTGGGACTACAAATTATGCAGTATAGGAAATGTGCTAGTGTAAAAGCCCGTCATAAGACGGGAATTAAATTCAAAAGCACCAATACCTAACGGCAATTTTACTTATTCAAAAGTATTAAAAAAACCACTGTGCATCACCACAGTACACGAACTACGTAGCAGCAGCGAGGATTCCAATGTGTGTGTACGGGATCACACATTCTATAAATATATTTTTGTGCACACCGTCATTTGCGCATTCGTCTTTGGTAAGTGTTACTATTTTCGGGAGAGTACCTATATAAGGGAAACAATTAAATTAATGGCTAACTGTCAACTAAAGTTGCATCCCTTAGCGTTTCGCACTGACAGAAAAAGCTGGGATTTTATATATAGCAGGGGTCGGCAAACTACGGCACGCGTGCCAAGCGTGGCACGTGGATTGATTTTCAATGGCACGCTGAGTGAATCAAAATACTGTACAGTATATGATCTCATTTTTTTAAATTTGAATTTTTAATTAAATAGAAGCATATAATTCTTTTAAAGCTATACCTGTTTTTACAACCTTCAAAACGAAAGTTTTTAGACATCGGAGGTAAGAATGTGCTATCTGATGCAAACTAAAGGCCTGATCATACTATACTGCAAGTAAGTCTTCGTTTTTACGGACCGTTTCCGATAACAAACATTCTTCAACGAATTTCAAGGGGAGTGGTTATACTTTGCGGCACCCGCTTGTCAGGCGTCTACCTGCAACCGTAGTTTGCAGGATTTTTTTTTTTTTCGCCCGCTAATACTCGAGGCGAAATCTCAGGTTATTATTTTATGTCTAACCTGACATTGATTTTACGTGAGTATCCCTTTATTTCTTGTACAGAGACAGGTGTCCCTCGCCATTCAGGCAAATACTCGCCGATTTCGGAGGTACCCATTGCAGCTGTGTCGGCTCAGGAGCCGCCAGTCCCTGGTCGACGACACTCCTTCAAATGTCCTCACCAGGTCTCGAGTTAATCCAGTCCAAATCCCGGTCGACGAAAAATCCTCAAATGCCGTCGCCCGGGTTTGATCCTGTATCACCCGGTCGCCAGAGCGGTGTTGTAACCACTACGCTAGCGCGGCTCCCAGTTTGCAGGATGAGATTCTTGAAAAGAATCCCAAGCGAATTTCGACGGGCAAGCGGAGACGTAATATCATAATTACGCAATAGTGTCTGACTAGCGCCTGGACGAGCGTATTTATTTCGTTTTCGCTCGCAGTTTTTGACTCCCAGTGTGAGTTTGGAGCAACAATGACTGACCTCGACGAAGTTATATTTCCGTCCTATCCTTCCCCTCTCTCCCGACTACCACCACCTCTACAGTTCTATCGGCTGTCGCATACTCATGCCCGTACAGTCCGTTGACCGCAGCACAAAAAATGATGTTGTTATTAAGTAATACGGTGCCGTTAAAATGACTCAAAAAAGACAACAAACTTGATCTACGCTCGTTTCAAGACTTTTGAACAAACGAATATGGATTCATACAACAAAAGGATCGTGCTGTTTGTGCTTTATGTTATGAAAGTGTCGTTTGCCGTACGTCAAGTGTACAAAGACACTATCAAATCAAACATCAATCCATGTTTAAAAACTGAGGAGAAAAGAGAATCCATAAAAATGGCTGTTTCTGGCTACAAAAAAAAAAAAAAAAGTAGTATTTTTAGTCAAGTAATTGGAACCAAAAATAAAGCTACCGAATGTAGTTACAAAATTGCACAGTGTGTGGCGTCGAAGGGCAAACCTTTCACAGATGGAGAATACATCAAGGAAACTTTTTTGAGCAGTGCTGAAATTTTGTTTAGTTATTTACCAAATAAAGAAACAATAATGTCTCGGATTCGAGAAATACCGGCTTCTGCGAGATCAATCGAGAGGCGCATAACTGATATGGCTGAAAATGTAACGATAAAATAAACAACAGGGTTACAACAAGCTGTTGTATTTAGTGTCGCTCTTGACGAAAGTGTCGATGTGAATGACTATAGTTGCGCGATATTGTGACAACGACCATATTTATGAAGAACTGTGCTGCTTGATACCTTTTGATGGTACAGCCAAGGGAGAGGACATTATGACTGCATTTGTAAGCTATTTCGAAAATCAGAACATTAACATAAATAAAATACTCTGTGTTACTACTGATGCCGCCCCTGCATTTGTTGGAAAGAACAAAGGATTTGTTAAACTTCTTGAGGATCGTATTGGACGTCAAGTATTGAGCTTCCATTGCAATATACACCAGGAGAGTATGTGTGCGAAGATTTCGTCACTATCTTTGAACTCTGTAATGGAAACTGTTGTCAAGATAGTTAACTTCATAGTTTCTCGCTCTTCATTGACCTACAGGCAATTCAAGTCTCTTCTACAAGAAATGGAGAGCGCATATGCGGACCTCCCGCTGTACAGCAACGTTCGTTGGCTTAGTCGAGGTAATATTTTGAACAGATTTGTATCATGTCTAGAAGCAATCAAGGTGTTTCTTGACAAAAAAAGAACAACATTTCCCGGAATTGAATGACGAGGACTGGCTGTGCATGCTGATGTTTCTGGCTGACGTAACTACAAATCAGAATGAATTAAACTTGCGTTTACAAGGGCAGGGTCAAACAGTACTTGATCTTTTTGAGCACTGGAAAGGATTTGCGTCAAAATTAGACATATTTTGCAGAGATATTACCACTAACACATACAAGTACTTTCCAAACGTAAAGACTCATTCAAATCGATTTACTGTCAACAGAGATGAGCTTCAGAAGTACGTTGAAGCGCTCAAATGAGAGTTTGCTAAACGAGGTCAAGACTTCAAAATTCACGGGCCCATGTTTTCTTACCTCATCAAGCCCGACTTAATTGATCATACTAACATCCTATTTTACCTATCTCTTTTCGAGTGGATGGATGTTGACAATTTTGAAATGCAACACATCGAATTCAAGGCATCAGAGTTATGGACGATACAATTTGTAGAATTGCGAAAAACTCTTGAAGGAAGCTGCTTGGAAAAGTCAGCTGCCATCCTCAACTGCTGGACATCCCTGCCTGAAGCGTTCACCTGTTTGAAGAAAGTTGCATTTGCTCTACTTTCGGTTTTTTGGTCAACTTATACATGTGAACAAATTTTCTCACACATGAAAGCTGTTTTAAGTCCACAGAGAAGTCGCCTAACACCTGTGCATTCAGAAGCCTGTGTGAAGCTGAAATTGACAAAATACAACCTGATATTGAACAGTTAACCAAGGAGAAGCAAGGACACGGGTCCCATTAATTGATTAATGACTCAGATCAATAATAACCAATGATTACTCATATTAAAATGTTAATAACGTGTTTTATGTTTGGTTTATTTAATTGTTTTGTTCTTCAAACTATTGGGCTTTCTGTCTTAACAAAATATACATATGGCAATTTTATTTAAAAATTTCAAACTAATGTGTTCAGAACTTAAATTTTGCAAAACATAATATTTGTATTGATATTTGTTCCTATTTATATTAAAATATTGAATAATCTACAAAGAATAGAATAGTTATTTAATGTATCGGAAACATGTTAATACAAGATCATTTTTAAATTGTTTCAATAACTGTTGTTTATAAAAATGTGGTGGACTTAGGTTGGCACGCTGAGTGACTTTGCAACATTACTTCGGCACGACACTACTAAAAGTTTGCCGACCCCTGATATATAGGATACTTATCATGTTCAATAGCATTTGTAACATCACGAATAGGGAGATCGGATGCCTTCTTGGATAATGGCCCCAAAAAAAAAAAAAATTGAATGTCTTGTGTGCACATTGCGCAAGTTACAAATTCCTCGGCAGTTGGAAATCGTAGAGAGCAGGTCATAAGCACGCTGCCCTGCCAAAACTTAAAAGTTAGACAACCTACCCATTACAAAAATATTTATAGAATGTGTGATTCCTTTATACACGCATTGGGATCGTCGCCGGTGCTACGAAGTTCGTGCACTGTGCTGATATCCTCCATGTGTGATCTAAGGGAGGAGAACGGAGCACTTATGGAGCTGTCTACGTTATTCCTATTATACTGGCTGTGACACAGAACTTAGTGAATTGGCCAATTTTATATTATAAATGGATGTTTTGTCTATTTATAATAGCTTAATTTTGTAATCGCAATAAATACAAGCGGTTCTACGAAACCAGCAGATTTGAAAAACCTGTTCGGGCGAACGCATGCGACCCGGTTGAATGACACCAGTCTTTACGCTTTGATGTTTGTTTTCAGCCCTCTTCCCTCCTCCACCCACTGTATGTCCCTGGTACTGCTTTCACCTCTCCCACCATCATACAAGAGCCAGAACATCCGCAACCTCTTCTTATGCCCTTTGCATCGCCTTCACAAAGTTGTTTACAGGCCTCGGGTTTCCCTCAATTATGTGTAATAGCTTTAGCTTAGTTGGACCTGAAGTCGTCTGTGACGTCTTTTCTCTCACGTCGTCGGACCCTGTTCCTTTATCATTAATTAGACTTCCCAGATATTTAAACTGGCTCACTGTTTCTAGCTTTTGTCCATTTGGTTGCTTGTTTGTTGTTTGTCATTGGCTGTGTCGTATCAGTACTGGTTTCCATTGCATACATTCTGTCTTCTTCTTCTTTGATCCAAAACGAGGCAAAATTTTATTTACAAAACGAAAAAAACAGTAAATTGTCCACAGTTAAACTCTTTAGGGTAAGCGGTGAAGTAAATATAAGATTACCGGTTGAAAGGAATTTTTATCACAGTGAAATCCTTCAGGGTAAGTAGACTCATCAGTATGAGAATACCGAATAAATGGGAAATTTTAACAAAGTGAAACACGTCGAGTATCCAAAAACATAAATCTGAAAATCCCGGTTGAAAGGGATATGCATGGATTTATTAACACAGTTATACCATTTGCGGTTTAAAAAATATGTAATGAAAGGTCTATAGTATATACTGCCGTAGAAGAGTGAAATGTTCAAGACTTAACTCAGTCTAGATCTCAGCTTTATAAGATGGGAGTTATCAGATTCTTTCCTCGCTGTCTTTGCCTTCTCGAACGCATAAACAAATTCAAGTGGGTATACCCATTTTTACAGCTGAGTAGACTCGAGAATGAAGCGACCTGTTTTGGGGTAAGTAGACACGTCAATCTGAGAACTGCCACGACAGCAGGTAGATATCGTTTTGGCGTGGCGCCAACCTAGTTAGGACCCATGTTCAAATATTAAAGATCTTCTGTTCTGATACGTTGATCATCATTTTAGAACAAATTTTTAAGAAAGGGGTTTCAAAACTCTCGCAAACACTGCACTTTTTAGCTACAGTGCGCTCGCGGGAGTGTGTCTGTGCGTATGTGTGTGTGTATGTGTGTGTGTGTGTGTTTATGTCTTTGCATTATGAATAAATAAATAAATATTCATAAATGTATCTAACTATTTGTCTCGTGGAAATAAAGACTGGAAAAGAAGTGCATAAATAGCTCGATGGATGGATGCAAAACAAAGGGCGAGGAAACAACATGCATGTCCCAGATGCGTTCGACCCAATCCAGACGCAACACTGAACCTTTGAAATGAATGTGTTGTCCATGTTTGGGTTCCAGTGAATGAAACATACCGTTTTATTTGGCGATGTAACGTACAGTAAACCCCCGACTTAACGGACGCCGGTTAAATTGACTTCGGATTCAACAGACACATTTTGAACACCTTTATTTAATTTCATATTAACATTGTTTGGATGTTTAAATCTTTTGAGCCCGTGGTTAACGAGGTTTCAGACGACCTAGGGAATTTTGCACACGACCCTCTAAAGTGGTACATTTCAAATTAACATAATTTCACGGAACCTCGAGTGACCTGTCCCGGACTCGCCATTCAAAAATGTAAGCCGAAAATGTCATAAATTTTACAAGATTACTGCTGTGAAAGGAGCACATAACTAGGTGACGTTGTGGACAAAAATGTGAATAGGATCACAGAACTTGCTGACGTACACAAAGGTGTGAAAAAGGTCCTAGAACACTTCCATTTTTAGTACAAATAATTAAAAAAAAATTTGTTTAGCAGAAAACGTGCTTTCCTTTGTTTGTCCAAACACGTGTACTCGCATTTTCCTGTTAAGATTTCGTCAGATTTGTTGAGCAGTTAAACTCGTACATTTCTCCATAGCAGGATAATTTATGTTGTGATATGAATATTTTGTTGAGCAGTTAAACTCGTACATTTCTCCATAGCAGGATAATTTATGTTGTGATATGAATATTTTGTTCTGTGTCGGAGATACTTTAAAAAAATTAATACTCTATGAACGAAAAACAAGCAAACACACTTGAGGGAAAACAAAAGTAAGAAATAGTTATTTAAAAAAATAGAATCGGAAGTATTCGTCGACGTGTTTGTGAAGAAAATGTTGTTACGAAACGAACTTTGTAACAAGAGAGATATGAGGGCACTGGACATGGATCCAGTAACATGAGACGATGAAGCTGCCGATCGCCACCTCAGATTTGGCGAAAAGAAACTCACACAACAAGCAGAAGAGAGGAGAAAACGTCGAAAGGAACACCAGAAAATAAGCAGCTGAGGGCTGTCACCTCAGGGGCGCATTCCCATAGTCAGTTATGACTGAAGGGGTTATTATTTTTATTATTATAAGAACAGAAAAATTTTTGTTAAAAATTTTTTTTAGATTGTTTTTTGGGTGTGTTAAAAACTATAAATATTTGTTTAGTTTGTTATTAATTTTACATCTAAAAGAGAGTATATCTAGCAAACATAGAGAACGCAGATTATCATTAAGACACGGATGCATAGCGAAATAGGTTATCAAAAATGCCATTTATCATTTAAGAGACACATGACTTATCCTTGAGAGATTAAAAGAGTCCATAGACAAGAAACTGAGAGATGAACAAGCAGGTTTTCGACAAAACAGATCATGTACAGACCAGATAGCCACTTTGAGAATAATAGTTGAACAAAGTCTGGAATGGAATTCACCACTATACATCAGATTTGTGGACTACGAACAGGCATTTGACAGTGTAGACAGAGAATCACTTTGGAAATTGATGAGGCATTATGGAGTTCCCCTGAAGATCATTAATTTAATAAAGAAAACATATGAAGACATGACATGCAGAGTTCTTCACGAACGACAGCTTACAGAACCGTTTGGGATAAGAACAGGAGTGCGACAGGGATGCCTCTTGTCTCCATTTCTTTTCTTACTAGCAATAGACTGGGTTATGAGATCATCAACAACACACAGCAGAAATGGAATCCAATGAACTCTGACTAAGCAGTTGGATGATCTGGATTTTGCTGATGACTTGGCTCTTCTGTCCCATAACCGTAATCAGATGCAGGGCAAATTGAAAACACTCGATGAGAGGTCACAGCAATTGGGTCTGAAAATACACATGGAAAAGGCAAAAATAATGAGAATAAATGCAGGTAATGATAACAGGGTTGAACTTGAAGAAACACCAATACAAGATGTAGAATCGTACACTGAGGAAACCTGTTGATAGCATTACAAGGCAGTCCTTGTTCTAGAACCCCTAGGGCAAGAGAGGCAGACGTAGACCAAGAAGCACATGGAGAAGAGAGCTGGAAACAGAGGTGAAAATGATGAGGAGAACGTGGAAAGAACTTGAGATTATGGCACGTGACAGGAAGACTTGGCATGTGTTTGTTGAAGGCCTATGCACCTTTGGGAGCGGAGGGTTATGAATGAATGAATGATTTTGATGTTAAACTACATCATCTCATCTCAACCCGTAACCCGTCATGGGTCGTAGGGGTGCCATGGTGGAAGCATCAGCAGACAGGGTCCTCCACTGCTCTCTATCCTCAGCAATGCGTACAAGTGTGGAAAAACCGTGCCCTGCCCATTCTATGATGTTATCAGCCCAGGATTTTCTTTGCCTTCCTCTTCTCCGTTTACCTTCGACTGTTCCCTGGAGGATCGTTTTCGAAAGGGAGTCATGACGAGTTACATGCCCAAACCAGGCAAGCTTTCGACGTTTCACTACTGACAAAAGTGGTTCTTGGTGGCCTGCATAGAACCTACATATAGACGCTATTCTAAACTACATATAGACGCTATTCTACGGACATTCGGAATTAACGGATATTTGGCAATATCGATGTCGTACAGATAGGTTGTGAGTATTTTTTGGCCCGTCTGAGTAGAGTGGATGGTGATAGGTACGTGTGAAAAGTGTGAGAAATAGATTTCACGGGCGGTAGTTTAAGGAAAAAGATATGTCTCTAGAATGAGTAAGTTTCTCTATTCCAGCCTATCTAGACGACTATAATTTAGTACAAGACAACCTTGCCCTCTTCATAAATATAAATATAAGTTTAACTATACACACACACACACACACACACACACACACACACATAGCACATAGCTATCCATACAAAGACGTCAGTTAACTCACGACGTATAAAGTCAATGATGCTTGTAACAGCTAGTGACGTTTTTCTGTATCATTTATTGTGGACGCCACAGTGACAAAATGTATACGCGAATATGTAGGTACATCAGACAGTCATTATCACAGCAACAATGTCAGTATAGCAATGGACGGTAGACAGCATCATAATAAAGGTGATTCACAGGCATGTCAATACATTATAAGGCTGGAATGTAGTCGGGAAATTTCTCCATCCCTTTCTATCTTAGCCAGAAGATAACCAGATGTATGAGATCAGTTCACTCTCCTTAATCTGACTTCAGCAAGACAGGCACGTCTGCCGAAGTATAAATAATGTCCTCAAAAATATCCTCTAGATAACAAAGGTTTTCCAAACCTAGTTCATGTAACAAAGTAGCAAGTAATGGTCCTTGGGACATGCATCAACCGATGCAGTACAATACAGCGACATGTGAGCTGGGAAAACATCTCGTGACGACGCCTTTCGAAGACAGGCTATGAATCAAAAATCGCTCACGACCAAAAATCGATAGAGTTAATGAAAAGTTAATTTACCTTGCCTTCAGGAAATACACAGAAATATTACGCCTCCCGGCATGTGGAAATACACTAGAGGTATTATCTCGAATAAACGAAATATCCATTAAGAGGACTTCACATTCCTGACAGAACAAAAAAATAGCGGAGATCCCCTCTCAGCGAGGCATCTTTCTAGCTATTCAAAATCGCTCACTGCCTGGTGGGCGGAAATCGATCGACCAAGAAGCAAGACCAGTCATGCGCAGTCCAGCGCAAAATGACCACAGCTCAGAACTTAAGACGCAAGGACCTTTACTACGAACCAGCGTAAGAATGATTACCTTAAAAGGATAACCCAACAGGTTGCCAACCGTTTTCTGAGAAAACGGCCTAGCATAGCAAACTTAACTGCATTCAATACCAACGCGAGGAGACAACTGCTCACCGAGAAAAGTGACTATAAATTTCAAGCAGTTGTTGCCCTTGCGTTATAAAATATATATTGTAATAAAACGATGTTGCGAGAATTTCTCACGCAACAGTTACAGAGTAGACAGTAGTGTAAACAAGTTCCTACTATATGCTACCCAGTAAAGTAAACACGTTTAAGCAAATCCAATGTTGGTAAATTCCCAGTAACAAAGAAAAAAATATTCACTCTCTCTTTCATACAGTGGCCACTCAATCACTCTTACCTACTCTTGGTGATATCCCTTGGAAATACAATTTCCCTGAATATATGTTTTATCTGGTTCACTTCCCAAATTGGCCCCAGTTCATCCTCTAACAAACAAAGACTAGTGAGGTGAACGCCGAATCTGGTGTCGGTTTTTCCTGGATGAACAAAATGTCACCGCCAATAGTTGATGTACGACCGTGCTCATGGGGTTCACAGTTAAAAGAGAAAAATACTTCCAGTATTGGGAAACATCTGGTTGCAAAAAAAATGTTACCAATGATGATGATGAAAATCCTATCGGACAACTCTATGCTAGAGCTCTGATTCTGCACAGCGTAAAATCTGGATAAATCCGCTTGAATACGACTGTCAGAAGTCAGGAACATTAATGTTATTTTGTACACCCCAGTGGGCTGGTAAAAATTGGAAAAAGATATCTGTGTTTGGTAAGTCCAGTTAAACTTATAAGTTAAAATGTTTCTCATGTATCCTTGGCAAATACTCGCCCACAAATGACATTTGTAACAAATTTGGCACAAGCCAAGAAAAGGGGATAACATTAAAAAATCAGAAAAAAAGAAAGATCGCTGGACGCTCTTGATCAGGTCTGCTAGGAACATAAGAAAAAACATTTATGGAAAAATGCTACTATTCTATATTGCTATATATATATATATGTCCACAGACGGGGACAAGACGATCTCTTATCCACACCGTCAGTCCTGATTAAATTTGAAACGGCACAGGTGTCTTTAGCCTATCCTATCGTGCGTCGCTTAGCGAGTGCAGGTATTATTGAGTTATGCGACTCCCCCCCCTCCCCCCTGCTAGCGCTTAACGATCAGCGTACAATGTCAATTATCACAAACTATCGCCGGTCGTTAAGTAGCTATTAATTTGGTCGGCGTCTGATAGTTTAGTCGTATGATATTAAATAATAGGCACTTATAATAAATACGCACAATTAAATAAAACGTGAATTCTTTTCTGTCACTATCAGTCGCGCCTAGCATATAAATCAGTCAGCTAAAACCGTCTCTTCTTGTGTGAGTAAACGTGTGGGAAAAATTAACATTATAACTGAACATCCGGTATGAAATAGCTACGCGTTATTTTGCTTCACTAGTATTAACAGCTAGAAAATCTAAGTGAATTATAATGGTAAAAGCTAACACTTTTAATTGGTAAAAGCTAACACTTTTAAACACGCAAGCACTAATTTCTATTACCAGAAATCAGAATGAAAAATCCCCACGAATTGCTAATAACACATTTAGCAAAATGGTTCTAGAACTGCGTGCTTTGACTATCCAAAAATTCTGAGTGACAACTGATAGCAGGTTTAAGAAAAGACAGTTTATATATCAATATATTTCTCTGATCTATCAATTATGTTACTTTTCACGTTACTATGTGTAACGAAGAATCAGAAACAGAGTTACAAGATAAAGGCTTACGGTCGGTCTTCCGCCGAGCGCTTTCGACCGACGACAAAAGACTTATTACGTGTAACGGGTTTTCTCTGTACGAATGCCCGCTTCTGAAGATCAAAGAGCCCAGGGGTTTCTGACTTCCCCTGAGTACGAACTTCAGAGGGTCTGTGTTGTTTTTTTACGTGCGGTCTGTCAGGTATCGTATGATTGACAGATACGCTCGCGTGAGAAGACGAGGTAAACAAACCTGATTCGCTACCTGTTATGACGGGCAGGTCACGAAAAATTGTAAACACTTCGTTTGCTTATGTTCAAAGAAAAGAGGCGTGACGAAAAAGTACGTTTGTTTAAGTAAACACAGGCAGAAAATGCATGGTTTTGCTAGCAAATCATAGAACGCTACGAGATTGCAAAAGACTGTCAGATTACTGTAGGCTCTTTTTCCATTATACGTCACAATCGAACATCTGTCAACCCTCATTAATCCGTTAAATTGAGGGCTTACTGTATCCAGTAAAGGCAGACCAATAACATATTAATTTTGTGTGAACACTCTGTTAGGGAAATTTACGTGTTTTCCCCCTTTCTATTTTTTCATATTGTCAGAATGTCGTTGTGTTTTGAACCGACGAAGTATCACGACAGCCATTGATTTATGTGCTTATCATGTTTTAACAAATCAACAGCGGTCTGCAGGAGGAAAAAAAAAACTGGCATTCTTTCCGTCATTCATTAAGATAGTCTGTATGTAGTATTATTTTAAAAATAAATAATTCATTTAACCTCCTTTTTTTTGATCAGTGGTTTTATGTGGAAAACCGAAATCAAATAATCACACACACACACACACATACACAAAAAGGCAGTTATTTATAACGAGAAAGGTAAAAATGTCACCTCCATTCCGGCTACATAGCACTCACCTTGGAAAAAATAGAGCAAAAGCAGCTCAAAAAGGTTAAATTTCTTCTTCTTCTGCGTTCGTCCTGAAAAGGACATTTGTTACGCTTGTCGCCGTTTACAGCAAAGGTGCGATATTTGAACCTTTCGGCCCGACACATCCGGTTTCAGCATGGCATTTTTGGTACCGGGTTAACCTTCCCTCTTCGATCCCTACTCTCTCAGCCAGACTGAGAGCCTGATAACATACCTTTGTGTGTTGTTTGTTTATTTATTTACTGTTTACAGGCCTCAGGTTTCCCCTCCTTATATGTTTATGCAGTGATGCAGCCTGTTTCCAGGACCACCACTTAGAGGTGGAGTAGGATCTTGGTCAGCTCTGGTTTGCTGACCCTGACGCAAGCAGTCAAGCTATGGTGTTACACCCCCGTAAAGATACGCCCATGGAAAGTCATGTGATATCGCCAATCACTGAAATGGCAGCACTGATAACGTATTGGTTTGGTAGATACGGTAAGGTGTCTATTGATTATCTGCTAACGTTACTGTTGTGTTGTGGATCTGGTAATGTCTACAGTTGATACCTATATATCCGCCACACAGGCAAACACTGTAGAAGTCTACTGGTAAGCGATGATCAGGTTCTCGATACAGATAGACCACGCCCACTCCGGGGCTATTTCTAAATACGTGTTAAGTTCCCTGTCACACTTGTAATATTAAGTGCGTGTGTTGGTTTAGTCGTTTACACCACAGGTACGTACACAAGAGTCATGGATGGTTGTAAACGACTAGTGACATTTCATATGGGTTTATTCACGTCACAACACATTGATGAAATACACATAGAATACCGTTCACAGCACAACACAAGATATAAATTACCACATAAGAACTGCGCACTCGGCAGCTACAATGATATCATAATACATGGCCTAGAGTACTCATATTAAACTCAGCGTTCTAAAGAATCCTCAATAACAATCCTCTCACAGGAGCTATTATGATTCATGGCCTAAAGTACTCTTATTAAACTCAGCGCTATAAAGAATCCTCAATAACAATCCTCTCACGGGAGCTATCATGATTCATGGCCTAAAGTACTCTTATTAAACTCAGCGCTATAAAGAATCCTCAATAACAATCCTCTCACAGGAGCTATCATGATTCATGGCCTAAAGTACTCTTATTAAACTCAGCGCTATAAAGAATCCTCAATAACAATCCTCTCACAGGAGCTATCATGATTCATGGCCTAAAGTACTCTTATTAAACTCAGCGCTATAAAGAATCCTCAATAACAATCCTCTCACAGGAGCTATCATGATTCATGGCCTAAAGTACTCTTATTAAACTCAGCGCTATAAAGAATCCTCAATAACAATCCTCTCACAGGAGCTATCATGATTCATGGCCTAAAGTACTGTACACTGCAGTTATAAACACTTCCACAATAATTAAAACTGCAGTTTCATACTACGCTGTACCCACAGCGAAAAATCCGTCGACATTTTAAATTCAGCACTGTACAGGCATTTCACACTTCCCAAAAACACTGTCTTCCTACCCGGTCAAAACGCCCGGAACACTCTCCCTAGATAACACACTCGTCCCGCTCAAAAGCAGACACGAGACTTTCTCACTGTTCACACAACACAAACAATTGCGGGCTAGCAGCGAGCTTCTCTCACCCAACTCAAAACAATACAGAATAACTATATCAGCGCTTTTCACGCTGTCTGTAATCTGTCTCTCGAAACTATCACGAGATACTCTCTAAATAATTCGATAGCTAACAAGCAACTAAGTGCTATAACTCAAAATCTATTTCAACTACTGACATACTCCAGTTTACTTCCCCTTACACTAAAACTGTTCGTTACATCTTACCTCACCCCCAGAGAAAAAAATTGATTCTATCAATTTTTTTGACAAATACATTCCCCAAAACCAAAAAAAAAGATTAAGAGGACAATGAATCTCTAACATATGCGTCTAAGAATTACTTTAAGTTAAGTTAAAATAAGACATCTACAAAATATAAGCATTAAGTGAAATGTAAAAATGAAGTATCCAATGTAATCAATTAAGCATACCAAAAATAATGCATTACAAAACCAAGTTAAGTGAATACAGCACAACTAAATAGGAAACAACCGATAGTAAAAGAAAAGACAAGATCAAGCAAACGAAAAATGATCCGTAATAAAGGTAAGTATTAAATCAGAATATGAGGAAAAAACAATAATATTACATTCAAACAATTTGTTATATGTAAAATAATTACAAATATCACAAGTAGCTACACTATATTAAGTTATACCATTAAAGTAACAATACATAGAATGAAAGTATAAGATGCGAAAGAAGAAGTATACAAGGAGAATGAAGTGAAACGTAAATAAAGCACGAAATGTAAACAAAATATGATACCATATTGAAAAGACAACAGAAAAGCAGGAATGGAATGAAGGATAATCAACAGAGACAGATAGAAAGCAAAAGGTAAGAATATAGAGAACGTTGGTAAAATATATACTAATAACTATTTAGATCAACAACGTATTTCAAAATACATACAAACACGATCGAAAAGCACAAAAGAAAATAACAAAGTATTCCTATACTAATACTACAAAAAATAGTTTATAACTAAACAAAACATAATCAGTAATTTAAACAAGTTATACAAGTTATACATAATCAACAATAAATTATCGACACCACACAAAAAAGTGATAGCATTGCTATAAGACCAAGTTCGAACAACGCACAATCAAGCGTTAATACAACATAACATCCAAAAAACAAAAAAAACTTTCTTTAAAGAACTAACATTATTCTACATATCAAACATAGCACATAGTCAAACGCTAGGCACACACAAAACCAAAAATAAAAAATTACAATGTCTGGGAAAAAAATATTTTCCAAAAAATACAATACAAAAATATTTCGTAACGCTAAGTTACATAAAAATAGTATTTTAATTTAATTAATTCAAATCTATAATTAACAAATTAACAAAAAAACTAGCTTTAGCAAAATGAGAGACATATAACAATTCCTGTATCTAAGCAAACACTAAACAACACGTGTAAGTTTTTCAAAAAATACGTCACAGAGAAACACATAGAAAAAAACACACTATTACCAACATACAAGTTTGCAAATACATGAAAACAACGTAATGTATGTTAAGCAAGAGCTTAAATCAGATCTCTAGATTTTCCAATCAAATAACAATATCAGCAACCGCTGTTAATTTTCTCTATACAGTTCAATTTAAACTTTTAAATATTTCCGGCTGACAATCACGTTCAGCTTAGCTATAGTGTTATTCAGTTATAAATTTATATCTATCTCCATCTGATATATTAAAAATAACTATTGTAACATTCCAACTAATGAGTATGTGCATAGGGCTGGCAAACTCATCATGTACAAAACTATTCTACCCAACACATCTGTAAAACAAAACCAAAAAAAAAACTTCAAGTTCTACACCAGAGTATAAAAAATAGGCATAAGTTTGTAACCAGTAAGGTTAAATATAAATCTGCTCATTGCATTCATGAATAGTAAACAACACGTCACTACCATCTAACACACTACATATTATCCAAAACACAATAGTATAGCATCGAAATGCACTAATTTATAATAAAAACAGTCATACATATCAAGAAAAACAATAGACATCAAATGATGCGTAAAGATGATGATCATAATATAACAACCTCTAATGATCTATGCAATAGAATACATTAACATCTACTGTCCTAATAAACAAACAAAACAAAAAAGAATCAACCGCAAAAAAAAAAAAAAAATCTCCATAGGTCTTGCCGACATCTCATAAACACTAGGGGTAAAACGTCGAATCATGGTTAGCACGCTGATATGTTCTGCTTGAGAAAACACTCGCTCGGGCACAATGTTGACCTATATTCTTGCCGCTACCGTAAACAGCCGTTAACGTAAACAGGAGCGCTGACCCATATCAAGAAGTCGCCTCTGTTCAAAAAATACAAATGAAAATTCCATTTTAATGAATGGTGAAATTTACTACGAACAACGGAGAGGTTAAACAAACAATTACCCCGCACTGTGGTTCGTGTGGAAATCTGGTCACCCCACGGTGTCATCGACTCTTCGTTTCAGTTCACAACAACGTGCTGCTCTTTCAAAATCAGAAACATAACAAGCAGTAGTATTTGTGACATCATTATCATTGCTACTTTGCTTAATAACAATGCTTCTAGGCTCATGTCGAGCAAAATTAGCATAATTGCTCTTATTATTCGTCGTGTGATCAAAATATTTATCATCATTTCCTCTTTGTTTGAGACTATTATTATGTCTATAATCCCAGTCAGACTTGTTATGATTAACGTTTCTACTCCGCACAAAAAATCTGTCAGAAAAATTATTGCACGATTGAAAACTCTTCTTGTATTTGTCTGTACCATTATTTTCAAAATTCTAAGAATTAAACTGTTGAGATACATTAACTTGTCTCTTATCTCTCTGAGAAGGAAAATTATTATCATATGAATTTCCTTGGTACTTTTTAATCTTAGAAACATCTCTCCTACAAAAACTCTTTCCATTCTTTTCTTTGACAATATGCTTGTTTGCAGTATCATCTGCAGATCTATAAGTATCTTTATCGTTACGCCTATAATGGGTTTCATCCTTGGAACCACTACTTATAACTTTATCCCTTGTTATCATCTTATGAGAACTTCCAAAATCAGTTACTCGTTTAATCTTTGGGCTTTTAGCTTGAAATCTATCAGGACTGACTGTTACCTTATCATTCTCTCTATTACACTTCCGCCAAGATTCGTTGCTATTGGAAGCAGAATCAAAAGACCTTCGAAAGTTATATTTTCCTCGAAAAGATATTTGTCTATCACATCTAATCTTTCTATCAGCACAGATTGTATAGGGCTGGATCTTTTTAACCTGTTGGCAAACAACTTTCTGTCTAGCATTGTCCACATTTACAGAAGACCATATTCCGCTATTTAAAATAACATCGAGTGGACCCTCTACCCTTTTTGTACTTTCTGCAATTTCAACACTTTTTTGTGAAATTTCTTCACTTAATTTCCTATTTAATTTGTCAAATATCAAGACTTTACTTCTCTCCTCTGTTAACAATCTCTCAATCTTAATCATCTCCTCTCTCTCAGTCGTTAACTCTTCTAATTTGTCTTTCTCATCCTTTTCTTTATTTGCTCTAGTTTGACATGTTTCATTACCTAATTTCTCACATTTCTTATCCTGAACTTTTAATTTATCATGTATATCTTTCTTTTCTTTCAGTTGGCAACTGATAATATCATTATCCTCCAACACCTCATGAAGCATATTTATGTAAGTCTCTTCACGAACATTGCTCTCAATCTTTAATATGTCATACATTTCTTTTTTCTCTTGAACTTCCTGTCTGAGATTACCAACTTCGTCATCTTTGTCTTTCACGCGAATTTCCAACTCTTTGTTCTTGTTCAATGCTGCATCTAACGCCGCATGTACTTTAGTAAGTTCCGTGTTTGACTTATCTAACTCATTTGCGAGTTTAGAGACTGTTTCGTGTAGTTTACTCACTTCAGTAGTAACTTTTAAACAATTGTCCCTTTCCCGTAGGGCACTCTATTTGTTGACTTTTATTTGTTTCTCACTTCCTAATTCCTTTTTCTGCTCATCAGGAATACCGTTGTGGATTATCTTGAATATATTTTGCATTATCTGTCCGTGTTCAAGTTCAATATACTGTTGTAAAAACACACGAAGGTGCTGTAGCAAATCAATCAAATCCTTAGCCATTATTGAATTACAAAGAAGCTTAAAGTTATGTTCAGCAAATAACTTTAGGGATACTGACACATTAACCAACAAATCGTCCATGATCCATACTCCAAGTCTTGGACCTCTCAATCCCTTTTCATCTCTACCTATTAACAATGCACTCTCCAACATAGGCCTTATATCTGCAGGATTATTATCAAAATCCATGGTGATTTAATCACTCAGTTAACTATATATCTATATCAGTATAATTATTAATGTCGCAAGTTTATGTTTCAAGAAGTTCTGACAATTACCCTTCCATTTCACACAGTTCAGTATGTATACCAAAAATATTATTCATAACTTTGTATCATCAATTCCTTTTCAAAGAACCCTTATAACATCATATGAGGGAAGTCATCCTATATCATACAACCATCAATACTTAGCATCAATACTAAATCCTAATAATATGTCTATATAGAATTAGACAACAAAAACAACAGATTTCAACAGTATAGGAGATGCAAAGCACAGGAAGGCTCGTTGACATAGTTAAGGCGACACAGTTCACACCACAAACATAACTACTTATCCTGAATGAAAATTCTTCTGCTCCTTTCCGTTAACACCCTGGATATCACAAAGTTCAATGGTAAAACAATCGACAACAGAAAGGCATTGGAACTTGACACACTCGATTCCGCTCAGGTCCTCGATTCAGCACGCTACGTGCTAACACACCGCACAGGAAAGCAGGAAATGGGTCACCGTCTGTCAATTTCGTTGAAAGAAGGTATACCGCTCGTTCATACTGCCTGATGATTACTTGTACTGGTATACAGACGCCACTGTATATCATGACATCTCATAATCTTGAGTAATAAATTCCTTGACTTGCGACTGACACTTGAGTTAACAGTTCCCAGTTTAACTGATACTGAATAAGTTTTCCTTGGGCCTGGATACAGCTCTCAAATGTGATGTCTGTCTTTCATATACTAACGCCACTCAGGCTACACGCTAACACTTGTGAATTAATATCACGCGAATTTCGCGGGTGTCTGATCCTATAAAACTAGCACACCACTGTTACACCCCCGTAAAGTATTTATAACTTTGACTGAAGGCCACTAATACCGCTCACATGTTCCACAGATAGTACCACCAGTTTGTACCACCGATTAGTATCATGTTACCGATAATGAATATTAACGGTGTATGGGTGGCGTAAGCGTGCCGTCGTATCTGTGTTAGGTATGTATTAGTGAGTGTGTGGTAGAACAGTCACTCACAACACAGGTACGTAAATAATAGTCATGGATGGCCGTAAACATCTGGTGTAATTTAAATGTCGATTTATTAAGTCACAGCACGATCACGTTTACATTGATATACACACAGTCACATTACAAGTCATTGCAATACAATACTCTTCAACATTCATCAGCAGATCTATATCAAGGCCTAAAGTCCTCACGACTCATCTCTGCGCTATAACACTGCGCTATAATACTGCACCCAGCAGTTCACATAAATTATGGCCTAAAGTCCTCATGACTCACTTATAATACTGCACCCAGCAGTTCACATAAATTATGGCCTAAAGTCCTCACGACTCATCTCTGCGCTAGACTTATAATACTGCACCCAGCAGTTCACATAAATAATGGCCTAAAGTCCTCACGACTCACTTATAATACTGCACCCAGCAGTTCACATAAATAATGGCCTAAAGTCCTCATGACTCACTTATAATACTGCAACCAGCAGTTCACATAAATTATGGCCTAAAGTCCTCATGACTCACTTATAATACTGCACCCAGCAGTTCACATAAATAATGGCCTAAAGTCCTCACGACTCATCTCTGCGCTAGACTTATAATACTGCACCCAGCAGTTCACATAAATTATGGCCTAAAGTCCTCACGACTCATCTCTGTAAAGAATCCTCAATAACAATCCTCTCACAGGAGCTATCATGATTCATGGCCTAAAGTACTCTTATTAAACTCAGCTCTATAAAGAATCCTCAATAACAATCCTCTCACAGGAGCTATCATGATTCATGGCCTAAAGTACTCTTATTAAACTCAGCGCTATAAAGAATCCTCAATAACAATCCTCTCACAGGAGCTATCATGATTCATGGCCTAAAGTACTCTTATTAAACTCAGCGCTATAAAGAATCCTCAATAACAATCCTCTCACAGGAGCTATCATGATTCATGGCCTAAAGTACTCTTATTAAACTCAGCGCTATAAAGAATCCTCAATAACAATCCTCTCACAGGAGCTATCATGATTCATGGCCTAAAGTACTCTTATTAAACTCAGCGCTATAAAGAATCCTCAATAACAATCCTCTCACAGGAGCTATCATGATTCATGGCCTAAAGTACTGTACACTGCAGTTATAAACACTTCCACAATAATTAAAACTGCAGTTTCATACTACGCTGTACCCACAGCGAAAAAATCCGTCGACATTTTAAATTCAGCACTGTACAGGCATTTCACACTTCCCAAAAACACTGTCTTCCTACCCGGTCAAAACGCCCGGAACACTCTCCCTAGATAACACACTCGTCCCGCTCAAAAGCAGACACGAGACTTTCTCACTGTTCACACAACACAAACAATTGCGGGCTAGCAGCGAGCTTCTCTCACCCAACTCAAAACAATACAGAATAACTATATCAGCGCTTTTCACGCTGTCTGTAATCTGTCTCTCGAAACTATCACGAGATACTCTCTAAATAATTCGATAGCTAACAAGCAACTAAGTGCTATAACTCAAAATCTATTTCAACTACTGACATACTCCAGTTTACTTCCCCTTACACTAAAACTGTTCGTTACATATGGGTCGCTGACTGCATTTATCACTGCTGCTGCGTCTTCGGTCCCAAAGGTTAAACGAAAACAAGCACCAGTGACCTTCCCGTGTAGTTCCCTGGGGTGGGGGGGGGTGTCTTTAATGAGACAAAGATAGAAAAGGAGTACTACTCCCTCAAGCATGTCGTACAAGGCAGCTGGTATGAGGTTTTGCCTGATGCTGACAACCACCACATCATGTAACTTAAATTGT
This sequence comes from Oreohelix idahoensis, assembly GCA_024509875.1. Lineage (NCBI taxonomy): Eukaryota > Metazoa > Mollusca > Gastropoda > Stylommatophora > Oreohelicidae > Oreohelix > Oreohelix idahoensis. The sequence goes on along the minus strand of JAMPIV010015249.1, from coordinate 8,948 downwards.
TACAGAAACCACTGCTGCAAGAGCACATTAGTGTATATTCCTGCAAATATACCAGCTGCAGTGGTGGGTCTGTGCTCCATAAGGAGCCATAAGGAAAGTGATGATGATGATGATGACTAGCGAGAAGTCAAACGTAAAGAAATGTACTAATAAAGTAGTGTAAAATAGAAAAAAAAACACATTTGCAAAAGTGTCATCTCTTCTTTGATCCTTAGCCGCAAACTGTCGAAGCAGTCAGTGGCCATCACGCCTGGTGGCTTCTTGTAGAGCAGCAACAAACTGCTTCCACTTTGTTCGGTCTGCGGTCATCCTTCATACAGTGCCCCAGCTCTGGTTCATCCTTTGCACCTCGGCCTCCACAGTTCTCCGCCAGGTTGTTTTTGGTCGGCCTCTCTTTCCCTTTCTTCAGGGTTCCATAGCATAGCTGTTCTTGTGATGGTGTCAGGGTTGCAAAAATATGTGAAGACGAAAAGAGACTGTGACATGAAAATATGATTATAAGAACAAAACTAATCATTTAGTTCATAGATATTTCAGAATTATATTTATTTTCATGCTGTAGGTAAAAGACAGTTCGACTGGTTCAGCAGTCAGAGCACTTTCCTCTCGCGGCACATTATCGTGTTCAAGGATCGAAACATGGTAGCGTAACGCTGCAGTCTTCGCCGCTGTAAATGAATACTGTCAGGGACTTACTTCCCTTGCTCAGCAGTGATGGTCCAACAATGACCAAAACCTAGAGTATCTAATGAGGGTCTTCAAAGTTATCTATCTTCGCTCAAGATTACTCCTGGCAGAGTTATAGATAGGAGGATGATGATGCTTCAAGAAGAAGGAAGTATTTATAAGATAATTCAGACATCAAGAACAATGCTGAATTAGACTGAGCAATTGTTAACTTTTTTCCTGCCCGACACCTTTTATGAAGAATTCGTATTATGCTCGTTCAAGCCCCCAACATAATTCAGTGAAATATTAATTTAATAGCTCTGTTTAAGTGTCCTTTAAAATGATTGAGACATACGGGTGCAGTACACTCAAAATGATTAAATCAATTATAAATGTGTACATATACAAATAACAAATTTAATAATCAATTATATTTAACAGTGTAAAACGAATAAATCTTTGAAATTTCATCACATGTAATTTCATGGTTTGTTAAAGGGACTTTTCTTTTTGGGAAAGTTCACTTGGCAGCATTGAATGTGTTCTTAGCTGCCGGTAGGAGATCGGTTCATTTTTGCTCCAGCCGATGTTTGGTTATTTGCAGATTGTAGACTGGTTCATTCTCATCACTGGTCAAGTCTGGTGGCGGTAACACGTTCCAAGAAGTATCATGGAGCAATTACGAAGCTGGTCCAGCGTCTCCAAGACCCGTCTGATCATGGTGTCTAACTTTGACTGAAGGCCACTAATACCGCTCACATGTTCCACAGATAGTACCACCAGTTTGTACCACCGATTAGTATCATGAAATGGGAGAGAAACAAATACCGTCCTGAGTATTGGGTTTCCTGACACAAAATCAGGTGTCTCCCCTTTTCATTCCACCTTCCCATCTGCCTCAGAACGTTACCCTCTCTGAGCATTAATATTAATCCCAGTGAGCGGACAACATCATTTTGCATTTATAGTAAACATGTTTACATTTACATATGCACTTTAAAAAAAATGTTAATACAGGGTGTCCATAAAAGATTGTACCCTTTTCAAAAAATTTATTCTCGGCCCCATGATGTGGTACGAGGGTTCTTTCTATCACAAAAGTAAGATAATCTCTGCAAGTTTTTAAGCATACCTTACAAAGACTCAATATGTGCATCCTTCGTGATGCGACAGATATCTAGTCGATAGTCCATTTCTTCTCACACTCGAATCAGCATGTCTCCTGTAACAGCAGCAAAGCTCGAATGATCCGCTCTCTCAGCTCCACCAGATCTCGGGGCAACGGTGGGACAAAGACTCTGTCCTTGATGAAGCCCCACAAAAAGAAATCTCATGGTGTCATGTCTGGGGATCTCGGGGCCATCTCAGCAACACTGCATCGCCAGGACCACTGCGACCGATCCACCGTTGTGGGAGATGTTCATTGAGGTACCTTCTCACTGCTCCATGGTAGTGGGGTGGAGCTCCGTCTTGTTGGAAAACGAAATCCCGTGAGTTCTCTTCAAGTTGGAGAATCATCTAATTGTCGAGCATGTTATCAGATGGATCAACCCCAGACTGTCGCCGAAAATTGCATTGAACTGTGATAACAGACGTCGTTTTCGCATATTCTACCACACAAAACGCCTTCTGTTGTTTGGTCCGCGCCATTTTGCAAAAACAGTGCGCATGCGCATGGCGTGTATTTCAAGTGAAACTTTCGCAGTTGAGTTGCAACCGGTAATTGTTACATGTCTCTCCACACACTGGTCAAGAAGGTGAAAAAAACGAAATAGGTACATTCTTTTATGGACACCCTGTATAATAAGTATGTACATCACTTATGTCATCCACTCCCTGCTCCATATGGAACTTAGGAATACCTCTGCTTTCATTTCTCTATCAGAAACCGCATAAAGCAGTCACCAGCTCTTGCAGTGGTGGTTCGTGACATCATCATTCTGTATACTGAGGTTACCAGCCTCGTATGACGTGGACATCCACTAGCAATTTTTTCACATTTTAATAAATGCAAAATATAGAATTATAAAATGTACAACGTACCCCGAAATTTCTTTGGGAATACAGACTAACTTCTGGCTCCGAGAAATATTTACGGCAAAGTGACTAAGATAACTCTTACGTGTGATCTGGGGTATTACTTTGAAAATAAAATCACACTATGACTTTGTGTTCAGGTTCCTCGATTTCCGTGCTTTCCGTATTATTAAAATTAGAGTTTTCCTGGGATACAAGTCCACAAGATGCTCAAACACGTTTTCTGGTCTTTTAAAGTGGAATCCTGAGTTTATTCCTTACTTTGGCGTGTCTGGCTCTTTTCTTGACGAGTTGAATTTCACAGTGCCCTAGACAGGCGAAAGTGCCATATTATATTGCAACTTTCGGCCAACGTACATTGTTGTTGCAATTTGACAAGGCTCCAATCAGGAGTGTAGTAATCTTACATTTCGAATCCCAACCAATAGCATTCAACCATGCGTGTTATCCCAACACTTCTTCCTGGAAACATTTTGCGTGACACATAAGATGCGGATTTCAAAGTCACTTTCCATATACGGTAGTATGGTTTCCGTCAGTATTATCACATTTACAAGTTCGTTCTTCAAACGTCTCATCAGATTGATATTATCTATAATTATCATCATAGGTTACTTCGAGGGAAGTGATTGCGTCACTAATCAGACACTCCTAGTGGCTTGTGCGAACACTGAAGCGACACTCCTTGATTGACTAGTCTGTACGGAAGTGATTGTGCTATCATAAACAAACAATTCACGCCTGAAGTCCATCTGGTGCAATCACTTAAGCGATTACGTCTTGACCTGACACGAATTGAAGTGCGAAAATGTAACCATTGACTGGGGCACTGATTTCTGTGCTCCAAAAATGAGAAATAAATAGATAATGGCAGAGAGAGAAAATACGCAAAAGTGAACGACCAGATATGCGAAAAATACCTGACTCTGCTCTTGAGTTGGAGAAGGCAAAGGCAGCAAGGAAGTGGTCACCTCCATAAAAAATTAAAAGCTGGACGTAGTATGGTGAAATTTTTGACTTCCCTCGTCTACTGCAGATTCTACTTTGGGACTACCTGTTTGTAGGTAAGAACTTCGACACTTCTGGTAACGCAGTGAAGTGTTAAAGACTACAGTTATACTAGGTTTCATCTTTATGAAGTGCCTCGTTGCCTTTGCCTTTCATAACTGCAGAGCAGAGTCAGGTACACATTTTAATAGCTAGCTAGTCAGAAGCATGGAACGACCCAGTTTTAAATCAGGTCCCGTGTCTTCGACAAGAAAACGATGTAGTCCCTCAGCCAGATGGATAAATTAAAGGAAGTTCATCAGTGAAATACACAAGATAGTGATGAGTTCATTTGAAGTATTCAGTGAACCGGCCTGCCAATTCTCGCGCTTTGCCTACCTCTGTTTTTGTCCACGCCTTATTTTAATTTAATTTTCTTGACACTTTAGTGCATTGTCGTGCATTTTCTGCGTGTCAGTCCTCATCCTGATAGCAGCTGGAGGACGCCACCACACGTGTTCTCTTTTATCTTCTACATTAGCTGACAAAATGTTCTATGATGTCGATCGGCTAGTGCTCCCTACAGTCTTTTAAAATCGACGAAGTAGAAACCCTGGTCGCGCAACGCTTGTTTGTCCGCTGGCTCGCTCGGAGAAACCCTTTGAGGCCCGATGGCGCCAGAAAATCTTCCTGTCAAATAAGAGACGGAACTTCTTTTATCCTGTTGCATCGGAGGAAAGGGGAGTTTCCAACGCCGTTGTCACGGGCTAATGTATGTGTCCTGCACTTGTGAGAGTGTTGTCTCCGTTCAGTGTCATAAACCTGGGTGCACTGTCAGATCAGTTTGTATTGCTGACAGTGATTTATTATTTTTTTCCTATGTGATGCCAAACGACTTACTTAACTTCTTTCATTTGATTATGTTGCATTTTATTTCTTAGATAACATGTTAGATGTTTGATGTGGGTATTTTTCTTGTGATTTGTACAATTTATAAATTTATTAAATCGAGACAACAGATAGATACCAGACACGCAGCTTTCCCAAGCTTTTCTTTATTCTCGTTATCTGTATAATCAAGAAATAGAGAGAATGTATGCCCAAAACAAGAGCGGAGGTGAAAACTAAGATCGAGGTCTCTTAGTAACCTGTTATCTTGGTTCTTGAATGGCACGCAATGAAAATCACAATCAGTGATTCTGTTTATCCTACCATTTCTACATCTCACTAAAATTTTTGCACTAAATCTGGAAGCATGAGCCTTCAAAATTCACATTAAATATATCGCCCCACCACAAAGGTGGCTAAAATGTGTGAAACCGTTTTTTTTTCGCTGCCCATGGAGCATACAGCCGCTATAACAGCTGGTCCACTAGTAGGAAGCTTACATCACAAATATTCATAGGTTCTTGAGCAATAGTTTATGTAGCAATTTTTTGTGTGTGATGAGATTGTCAGACCCACATGCACAACCTTGTATTGGTTAGCTCTTACGACTCGCCTGAGTGTACCAATAGTCCTATAATGTTTTGTTACTCATGGGAAGGGAGATGAAGTAATTGAGGTCAGATAGATCAGAGGTAGCTAACTGAGAAAACATCAGAAAATAAATATCAACACAATCTTAATTGAGATCAACTAGTAGTCTCGAATCTAGAGAGAACGAACGAACGAACTTTATTTTCAAAGGGTTGAGAATTCGGCACGCAGGCCCGTCTGACATTCTCCCCTTCCTTTCTCTCGTCTTTTATACTGATTTCATTTATTCTCACATGCATTTTACGTATCAATGTAAAGGACTTCAACGTTGTAAAGGTAAAATATTGCATACTCACATTCACAGTATCTAATTATAATCATGACATTTAATATGTTGAAAAGTACAATCATCATCATTAAACCTGAATTCGATATTATATCAATTGTTCGGAAAAATAATCACATTAGGGGGCCAAGGAATCAGAACTCATAAAGTATTCGAAAAGTCTACGTTTGTATGAGAGAGAGAGAGAGAGAGAGAGAGAGAGAGAGAGAGAGAGAGAGAGAGAGAGAGAGAGAGAGAGGGAGAGAGAGGGAAAGAGAGCGGAGAGAGAGATGAGACTGAGTAAGTCATGGTACCTACAGATAGGGAAAGAGATGAAAATTCTAGAAAAAAGAAATGAGGGAAGAGGCAAGTGGGCATCGCTAAAATTAGTAAGTCGAAAAGTGGACAGGCTTCAGAATCAGAGGCAGGCTTGAATGAAATTGAATGCACTCGAAGATAAATAGAAAAGCGACCAGGGAATTATAATCTACGAGCTGTATGTTGGATGATAATAAAGGAAAGAGATGGCCATTAATTGGATGTTCCCTTTTAAGTATTTGGTCGCATAGTTGTAAATATCAGAAAACACAAAGGGAGGAATCACTCTTTGACAACCTTTGGTTTGGTTTCAAGAACTATCTTCATTGTACATGGACAACTCCATCAGTGCTCCGATCTCCTCCCTTAGATTACACAAGGAGAATCTCAGTACAGTGCACGAACTCCGTAGCACCGGCGAGAATCCCAAAGTGTGTATGCAGGAATCACACGTTCTATAAATATTTTTGTGGTAGGTATGTTTCTAATTTTTAAATGTTGCCAGGGCAGCGGCCATGTGACCTACTCTTTACGATTTCCAACTGCTGTGGGATTTTTAACGTGCGTAACTTGCACGCAGGACCTCCTATTTTTTCGCCCTTATCCGTGAATGCTAGACATCCCATCTCACTACCCAGTAAAACAAGGGGGGAGTATGACACCATATTACCACTGTTTCTGAAAACAAAAATTCCATAAATTATGTTCCCTGCACTGGGAATCGAACCTGGTACTTCTAGAATTCGAGACGGACGCCATACCTCCTAGCCACTACGCCCCTTGACAACCTTTAATATTATTATCCGTTTACCTATTCAACACCCCAATCCTACCCCCACCCAACAACTACTGGAAGCTTTATTTGAAATGTCTCATCTTAAAAACTTAAAATATAAAATTGCTTTAAAAAAAACCACAAACGACAACATGTTTTGATTCTTTGTTAGGAAGTAAAAATCTTAGCCATCTTAGTAAATCATCAACTACTGGAAATGGACATCAGATGACAGTGACAATGCAAAAAGTTCACTGGTAGACAGCTCAGGGGTTGTGGGAATCTATTTTAAAAACAATGATATCTGACAGATTTACTTTGTTAAAATGATGTCTGTAGAGTTTCATCAGTTTCAATTGTAAAATAAACAATTTTGACAGTTCGGTCAGCGTTACTTTCCTTAACAAAAGTGGCGACTGCAACGGACTTCTTAATAGTGGGGATACAGCGCTTTTAAAAGCAAACTGGAGAGGGCTTGTCCGAACCGTATCTACCTTAAATTTGTGATCCCCTTCGTCACTTAAATAGCTACCAAATCATCTAATGTGATCTGTTCAAACTATTTTTTGTAGAACGCGATCAACCGGTTAGCGACCCCTGAACTGGGTCATCTAAATCTAGCCAGTGACCTGGCCCGTTCTATCATAAAACCAAAAATAAGGACCAGACAAAATGGGAATCCTGGAAGAGAATTCACAGCTACTGGGTCTGGAAATCCACAGAGAAGTGCAAAGACTGTGATAATGAATGTGGAAAATGATAACCAGGCTACGTTTGAAGAAAAACTACTACTAGATGGGGGACTCAGTTATATACTTAGCAGCAACGTAGACAACGCTGGATGAACGGTCAGCGACATCAAAATAAAAATTTAGAAGGCAAGACATTTTTTACAATAAAAGTTTGCCTCGTTTTAGTGAGGCTCGTCATGTTCAATCTAGACATAGGGTCCGTTGGTTATATTAGAGCGCATGTCCAAAAAGAAAAGACCTTGCGGTCTGTTTCAGTGTACTATAGTCCGTTCGGAAATTCGTGCCCACAGAGTGTCAATTTTCTCGAAAACTGTTTGTTGTATGGACATGAATTTTTGCATGCAGTTTTAGATTTTCCATGCAGTTATTAATATATTTTTTGCCCTTACAAAACGCATGTCATGTTCGAATTTTCTTCTTTACTTTATATACAAAAACTCTTACCATTGTCTGGGTTAATTTTTCTTAGTTTTACAGAAAAGTTACAAGATCCGTTCAAAAATATTTTTTTTTTTTGTTTGAATTAGTGTAGTGACTACATGTCAGCACGAGTGCGCACCTATTGTACACAGTCGCGAGTAACTAATTCAAACAACAACAAAATATTTTTGAACGGATCTTGTAACTTTTCCTGTAAAACTACTAAAAATTAACCCAGACAACAGTAAGAGTTTTTTATATACCGGTAACGTAAAGAAGAAAATTCGAACATGACATGAGTTTTGTAAGTGCAAAAAATATATTACTAACTGCATGGAAAATCTAAGACTGCATGCAAAAATTCATGTCCATACAACAGTTTTGGAGAAAATTGACACTTTCTGTGGGCACGAATTTCCGAACGGACTATAGAAGCAGTGGCGTATTCTCTATGTGTGCTGTGCGTGCTGCGCACACCTATGCGCGAAGGAAAATAAAAATTTAATTTATTATTCTATAAAATATTTCTCTTCTAATGTTCTGCTTTCGGACCGCACGCATCAGGATAACGGATTTTCCCGCATAGAATCTACGAGTATATCTAGTTTCAGTTTCACAGACGCGTTTTATAGTGCAGTTTTTATTGGTTGTAGAAATCGCCCGAAGTTTCTCGGGTAATTCCGTCACAATGCGTGCTGGACCTTTCGGATTCACGTCTAAAGACTGGTTTGTGTGAATCGGGTCATGGCCAGATACGTCAATACAATGCAAACATGCGTGCGGTGGTCTTGCAGCTCTCGAGTTGTAAAAATCGGCTGTGTCCGTCCAGCGTTTTTTGTGATTAATTTTTGTTAGTTGCCGGGAATTCAGATTATTACAGTGACAGTGAGTTTCAAGTTGTAAGTTAATTAGTATTTCGGAGATAATTGACATATACCCCTAATAACTATCGTTGCGTAATTGAATATAGTTGGTTTTTAAATTAAGAGGAGAAGAAGTTAAATAGTAGGCGTACTATTCATTTTAAGTAGCAGCACGCCTAGCTCGCATTACCAGGATACGCCACTGACTAGAAGGCAAGAGGAACTTTACCTGCATTGGAAAACATCTGGAAAGTAGGAGAAATCAAGTCCAACAGGAAAGACCTCTTATCCACTGTCTGTCTCACAGTCTCACAGTAATTGCA